>JAZKJV010005100.1:0-600000 GCA_037367405.1 Ottelia alismoides | reverse complement strand
AAATGTATAAGGAATAGCTTCTGATATAAAGTGGAGACCTCTGCTCTGAAGTCTATGTGGGGACCAGTAGCCTTTTGTCCATTTGCTGTCATTTTCTTCCGCTCCGCGTGCAAGCAAATAATTGGTCTTTTTTGCACTTCTACCCTCCTTGGATCCTTTAATTACGGATTCATCAAAAAATTGAAGTGACACTTTGGGAGGGGAGAGTATATCAACCGAACTTGATAACCTACCTCGATTTCAAATTCGATTCGATTCGATAACATAAAAATGGAACCTACCTTGGTTTCAAATTTGATTCGATTCGATAACATAAAAATGGTATTTCCTTGTAGTTTGATTTGATTTCATTCATGTTTATAAAGACACATTTTGGTACATAAGAACTTCAATTCATAACAATTCTTCCTCGATATTATTGTTAAAGGATTACAAACTTTCAAACCATAGTTCGAAATGTCGTTGAATTTCATCGCACATGCGAAATCGACACTGGCTTGGCGAGTTTTAGTCTTTCTTCGTTGCATTTTCACAACCTTGAGGCTGATTTCGGTGAGATATCACCGACATGTCATCAATCTATCAATTTCTCCATGTCATCGACATGCTCGCGAATGTCGGCATTTAAGGCCATGCTTTCAGATATATACCATATATATGTGTTAAACTTTAATCTTTAAGAAATCAAACCTGAACGAGCCATCCTTATTCAGAAATAAAACATGCATGTATAGATTTGACAGGAGTTTCACCGTTGGTGGGGTTGAAGAGCGGGACCTTCACAGCAGGGCATGCTGCACTTAAAGCTTCTTTAGCAAAAGTGGTGAAGCACGAGAAAGCCTGCACGGAGAATCAACATACTTTCATCCCCTTTGGTTTTGACACTTTTGGCTTCTTAGCACCAGAAGCTATTGAGCTTTTAAAGAGGATCCAAAAAGTGATGAACAGCAATGTGATGGACCATCGATCTATGGATGTAGTGTTTAAAAGAATTGGCTTTGCAATTCAAAAAGGTCTAGCGGCGCAGCTTGTTGCCCGCTTGCCTTCGGTTTCGATGTAAACTTTCATTTTGTTTAGTTGATGGGGGAATGAAATCTAATATTAGTTGAATTTTTAATGAATAAAATCTGAGTGAATACCAAAATTAGATGTTTGGAATGAAGATCTTCCTTCATGATTCCTTCTTTTTTCCAAAACAACATCAGCTCATTTTTTTTATCACAATTCCAGGTAAGAAATGTTATGAATTACTACAAAACCAATCGATATATCGCTTTTTTTAAGTACTAATTCAAAGATAATAATAAGATCTATAACTCTTGTTATTTTCCCTCTTCAATAAGAGATGAGAATAAAAGGGAATCAAACAAAATTAGATTTATGCTTCATTCTTATTTAATAAATTTGAGATATAAACACTTTATGAAAGATATGATAGATGATATAATCATGACGCTACTGTTTTTTTAAGTATCCATTCATGATAAAGTCCCATTATTCTTGGAAAAGTGTATCTTATTCCTCATCAAACATGGTCTCAAGGATTTTATTTTAGTGAGATAAATGTGAGATAAACGGGTGATTTTTTGTATTATTTTTTGTTTCTTTATTGTTACTTTTGGTAAAATAATTTTGTAATTATCGAGAAATAGATGGTGTGAGCATTTGCAGGCAACTGTTTAAGATCGTCTTGTGTTTCTATTTTGGACAATGGAATATTTCATATCAACCATTATTATCATATTTTAAACCCTAACGTAACTTCGTCTTATGGTTTGAATTAGGATTTTTTACACTTGTGTCCCTTGAAGATTTTGTAATTACAATTATGGTCCTACCTTTTTTGCAATAACATTTGTACCATTATGTTCTTACAAAATTTGTAGTTAATCTACCATTTTTGGAAGGGTTTTTATCAGTTGTGCCTCTACGAGATGTTCCAATATCAGTTATGCCCTTCCCTTTTAGGGAATATCACTTGTGTCCTTGACCTATCGTCATTCTATCACTTGTGCCTCTCGGGGCAACTCATCTCCAACGCAAACGGACATTATCTTTGAGGGCACAAGCGGAAATAAATTAGAAAACATGGACTGTGAGGTCTTTGTTTACTGTATCACCATCTCCCATGGCCTCCGCCTCCGACGACGCCACCATCTGCCTCACTATCGCCTATAAGCAGGCCGCTGTCGCCTCCAGACTGAGGTCGTCCGCTCCCTCAAGTCATGCTCTATCGCCGTCGTTGAGATCGACATTGCTGTCGACTCCCTCAAGGCACTCAAGCTCGACTTTGCCTCACGCCAGCTCCAGTCCTCCCCAAGTCGACCTCCCCCTTCCCCTCCTCTCCTCCTCCCCGAGCTTCACCCCTCCTCCGCCCCGAGCTTTCCGCCTCCTTTCCTCCACCCCCAGGACACCCTCCTCCGCCCCTTCCTCTTCTCTGCCCTCATCTACCCCCTCCTTCGCCCTCCTCTCCTCCGCCCCGAACATCCCCACTCCACCGCCCCGAGCTTCCCCCTCCTTTCCTCCCCCCCAAGCCACCCTCCTCAGCCCCCTCTTCTCGTCCGCCCCATAGGCCACCCTCCTCTGCCCCCATCTTCCCCCTCCTTCTCCCTTCCTCTCCTCCGCCCCAAGCTTCCCCGTCCTCCTTCTCTTCTTCCCACGTTGCCGACTATCCCTACTCAGCATCGACACGAAGATGATGCCACCTCCCACACCGTCAACTGTCCCAAAGGTCGACCCGAGGAACCGGAAAGCAGATCTGAGGAAGAAGATGAAGGTTTCCCACTTTATTACCCCTCTTAACAGGACCATGGTTTGAGAAAACCTTAGTTAAATTCAATTTGTTGACGGTTAAAGTAACGGAGGGGCACACGTGATAGAATGGTGAAAAGTTGAGGGCACAAGTAATATTCCCCAAAAGGGAGGGGCATAACTGATATTTGAATATCTCGGAAGGCCCAACTGATAAAAACTCTTTCTGAAATTACACTTATGCCCCTATTTTACCTTAACTGAAGGGCATGACTATGATTTTTTTGTAGCATAGGGCAACAAGTGTTATTGCAAAAAGGTAGGGATATGACTGTAATTTCATATCCTTTAAAATATTACGAGAAGGGTAAAAAATCGAGCTCGTCTAAGCTTCATATCATTTAAGTTGAGTCACCAACGTTGATTAAATGATCTCATATCAATGGTATGGAATTACACATAAAGATGATTAGGGCCCTTTCATTTTCCATGGGAATGAGTCATGAATCTTTGTTTGTGTCCATAACAACAAGCAAACAATAATGATTTAAACGTTTCTACTTATTTTTTTCCCTTTCGGTCGTCGGTTATGTAATGTCACATTCTTTCCTTTCTTTAAGTTAAGACTCCTTCAACGGGTCCCTATTTTATTGCACAAGATGTGATTTTATTGTCGTTTGGATCTTTGCCTATGGGCATCCCTCCTCCTCCTATTGTTTAATCCTCTCACGAAATCCTTATGTTCTTAGATTATTCCATGGTAACATATGCATCAATTTGTGCCTTTTGCATTACAATGCACAAACATGGTATTTCTTGGCATAGGGCAATCGTAGCATGTCCGATAATTAACCAATCTAGTTGGCATGATTAATCAGTCATTGATCGATCAGTTGGTCTCACTCAGTTCAAACCGTTCGATCGGTCGTTTGGATTAACTGGCCAATCCATGGCTAGGGAGCTTTTGATCGATTCATCGATCACCTTAGACCTGTCGAATAGCCCAAAATTTTAAGCTAGATGTTTCGTTTTGAGGGTTGACATTCGTTCCTCTTGTCGTTCTTGTCGCAATTGTGGGGTCTTTAGAAAAACTAATATCCACAACAACATACTCAACATCTCAGACCTATATCAGAGTTGCTATATAGGATGACTGGTCATGCCAACTTGTATGACTTAGGCCTAGACCTGGCCAGCGACTTGAGGGCCAACCCACCCTGTCCGCCCACCCCGCTCATGGGTCAGGCTTGGACCAAGAAATTTAATGAATGGGCACTTTGATCTAGATTGATCTTTGGCATGCTCCTCAAATGGGCGAGCTGTGGACATGTGACACAAAGCCTAACGAACCCGGTTCGAATCACAAAAATAATATATATATATTTATTTATATTTATATATTTATTTAAAAATATATTGGATATTTAATATAATATACTTCAAGTTGTTATTTTACATTATTATTAATATTTTGATGATGTTCAAAGAAATTATTTATATACCTAAATAGTATAAAAATTGAGATTTTTTTAAAGTAATAAAAATATAATATTATGATTTGAGAATTGGGAGCTTATACAATGGTAACAAAGCCTGCAACCCTTGTATCATGTTTTATGTCTCAAAAAAATCGAGAGACCATTTATTTTTTTTAATTTAATAGATGGAAGAATGTGAAAATTTTCCCAAAAGAATAATCCCTAAATTTGCAAACCCCTGCCTCCCTCCCCTCCTTCCACCACTCCTTCAAGTAGCATCTGGTGTCACCCCCATCTCCTCCTTCCAACAACAACCCATCGCCCCCCTCTCCTCCTTTTGGCATTGATGGCCTGCCACCCTACTCCTTCCAGCATCGACGAGTCGTCGATGCCCCTCTCCTTCCAACAACGGGTTGCTGCCCCTTCTCCTCCTTCCATCAGCAACGGACCCCCGGTGCCCCTATCCTCCTTCCAACAACAGGCTAGCAGCAGTCAGCTGCTCCCCCTCTCCTCCTTCCAATAGCGGCCCGCCACCCCCTCTCCTCCTTCCAGCAGCAACGGATCGTCGGCACACCTCTCCTCCTTCCAATAACAAACTATATATTGATCTTAGTTGATTTGATATTTATTTTCCTATTTTCTTTATTCAATATTTATTTGATCTTAATTGATAATACATTGACAATACTTTATTTATTTCTAAGAACATGGAGGAAATCTAATATAACCTAAATAACTTTCTTATGTAAAGTTATGCAGGGTATTGTGTTTGTGTCCCAGATTTGGAGATTTTGTTTTGATGTCTCATCAAACAAGACCTAGCTTGTTCTTGAAACAAAAGGTAATATTTGTTGTGTTCACTTTTTGTGCATAATCAAATCTTTAATGAACCGAACCTAAATATGATTCTAATATAATCGAACTGAACCGAACTCGGACCTATATACTTAATAAACAAGCTGAACCAGATCATGTAGATTCACTCATATTCGGTTCATTTATACCCCTATTAATTAGTAAAATTCATGTCATTGAACATTTTATATTTAGACAGATATCGAGGAGTGTAAGTTGAATTTTTCGGAAAATATGATGAAATAAAGGCTTGTGCTTTGAAATGAATATAATTAATTTACAAAAGATTGATATATTTTATAATACCATATTGTAAAAAGCATAGTCACTTATATTGCAATAAAAGCCCAAATTCGGTGAAAATTTGTGCATTTATGCAGTTGTGCTTCTTAAAATATAGGGTGCATTGATCGCGACTAAGTAATTGATGTACAAGTCGACAGTATTCCTAGAATGATAGGATTTTTGTCACAATTGTATTTTTTAATATATTTAATTTTGTAGATTGTGTACACAATATATTTGTTACACGTCATATCCATATTATTTTTATAGGATATTAAATATGTGATGTATTTGTTTAATTCTCAAATTAGAAAATACATGATATAGTACATGTTAAATTTCCTTTCCATCGAACATTCTGTGAAGCAATGTTTGTAAATTGTGACATTTTTGTAAATTTTGTGGTCTATTTGGTAAACTTCATATGATTTCTGTAAAATAAAATTCTAGTATATAATTTTATTTTCAGCCAAACATTATCAACAATGTCTGCAAACTACGACATTTTTTTGTAAATTCTATGGTTTCTTTTGTAAATTGCGTGCGATTTTTATAAAATGAGATGCTTGTTGTATAAATTATTTTATGTTTCTAGCTAAAATGCTTGCCAATATCGTGCATCCATCAATATAGATAAAAACAATAGATGTATTTCATGTTCATCGAGGTTTCAACAAACTAGGGATATTCAAATGCAAAGAATGATACACAGACCCTAGTTACCACCAAACTTTGCAGCAGAAGAAATATTAAATACTCTGAAAGATGCAACGGAGATGAATCCATTGAAGAGAATAGATGCGATGTCCCCTTGAGGATGTCTAAGACAGACTGCATGCTCTTTCTCCTCAAATTTTGAGTAACGGAGAACTCTGTTCGTGTTAGATGTTATATTTAGAAATTAAATTCAAGTAATTAATAAACAACAGAATAATAATGTAAAGTAAATGTAATATTCAGTTTCATTTCTAAAAATGATGAGTTCGAGATTGTTTCAACAATGATTTTAGATTTGATTAATTGTTTTGTCTATAACCATAGATCAATCTAAGAGTGTAGCGTAATGATTATAATATTGTATCATCTTATACGAAGTTTTTCCTGTTTTCGATATCTTTTTAGATTCATAATATTTTCAATTTGAGATTTTTACCCGGCAGACCCTATAATCTTTACCAATGACCTCTACGGCCTTTGAAACATCGATATTCCTCCCTCGACCCCGTAAACTTGCTCCGTCTTATCTCATAGACCCTGCCGTTAATTTTAACTTTATTTGAGTTAATTGCTTGGGTTAGTCTTAAGTTAATCTAACCAATGAAAATCCAATGGCGGATATTCCACCCCCATGTTCTTTCCAAAGGCCATCCTCTCCACCTTCTTCTCCAAGCACACAGAGGTAATGTGAGCTTATTTCCAGGTGCTTTGGAGATCTATCGTTCATCATCTGGAAACGAAGGTTATAGTAACTGGCGAAATGGGTCACGAGATCCAGAGAGCTTCAACGAGAAACCACAACATTTGGATGGAGATACATAGTTGATCAAAAGCCACCTATCAAGAAACCTCACCATGGTTCTGAAGCCTCAACGTAGTAGCTGTGCTCGAAGGAGGCCTGGGCGGGGGAGGTGGAGGGGAGGAGGCCTAGGCGGGGAGGCGAAGGGGAGGAGGCCTGGGCGGGGCAGAGGCAGAGGGGATGAGGCATGATCGGGGGGAGGCAGAGGGGAGGAGGCCTGGGCGGAGGGGAGGAGGCCTGGGCGAGGGAGGCAGAGGGGAGGAGGCCTGGGCGAGGCGGAGGCAGAGGGGATGAGGGTCAGAGTGGGCGAGGGGCGCAGGGGGTGAGGGCCGGAGGGCGGGAGGGCGAGAGGCGAAGGGCAGGAAGGACTAGGGGCGGAGGGTGGGAGACAGACGACATGGAGGGCGAGGGGGTGGGAAACGGAGATGAGGAGGAGGGAGAGGGGGGATGACATTGAATGTAAATTTGATAAATAAAATAGATATAATGTAAAAGAACATAACAGAATCCAGTTAGTTTTAACGAGTAAATGGACGGGGGTTAACCACATGGTCTGCAGGATAAGGGTTAGCAAGTTTACGAGATCGAGAGAAGAATATCGATGTTTCAAAGATCGTAAAGGTCATTGGCAAAGATTATAAGATCCACCGGATAAAAATCTCTTTCAATTTTGGAAAAAAATTGACATCGTGAGGCCCCACATTACGTGTGACTATCAAAACTTGTACTCCTTCCACCAATCATTAAAGAAAGAAAAGGACATAATGTGCAATTTATTGCTCATCTGTCCTCTGTTTCCTTTTTCCTGAAAGAGAAAGTTTAGAGTATGCAATAACTGTATTGGTTCCCATAATTGTTTATATAGTCATCCAATTAAAGTATTGGGTAAGAAACATAAAAAATCCCAAATATTGTCTAATACCGTGTGGTTTGCGAGATTGATTTCCGATTATTTATTTTTGCTTTCTAAACTAATATTCGTAGGACATTCAAAGACACGGTCTAATGTTAATATTTATATCCATATATGGGATTTTTACACAATGACCCCTATATATTATACAACTCACTCCTGCATCACAATTTTTGGACATGTACATGTATTAAGTAGAGCAAATTATAGGATGGTATAATTACAAACATTACAGCGGATGTGTTGTCATTGGACAAGATTTTTTAGGGATCGTGATATAAAAATCTTTCGATATCCGTTCCTATGTAATGCATTTACTCAGTGAAGGATCATTTTCACCCTTCATCTGTAATTAGGTTAGGTTATGTATTTAGATGTTTGAGGATCGATATAAAATATATAGAAATTTACAATGTGGTTCTTAAACTTTCCATTCGATATCAATTTGGTGTCTACACTTATAAATGTAACGATTAAGTCCAAAACTAATTTGAAGTTAACAATATAGTCCCTTGTTAGTCATCTGCAGTTAAATTCATGCCGCAACATGAGATCACATTGTTACATTTAAAATAGTTTGGGATTCAAATTGTTACATACGTGAGTTTGGGGACTACATTGGTATTAGATGGAAAGTTTGAGGACCACTCTGCAAGCTACTCTAAATATGTGTAAAGATAGGAACTATCAGATAGCTCCATATCTTATATTTTCAAAGAGCTTATATATCAATTTCCATCATAAGCATATGAATTTTCATTGTTCAAAAACATACTCACACAAACATGCAGATTTACAAGATTCATCCATAACTTGGTACATCTGTGGACGACATTGGTCATTCTTTACTAACTGGAAAAAAAGAAGAGACTATAGTTGATTACGGATAACATGAAAACTAAAATCATAATCACGTGGAGTTTATATAGGCAAAGGTTTGTTCACGATCACGGAGGAACTTGCAAGTCGCTTAGAAGTAGAGGTGTGACAATGATTGTCGCTATTTATCTTATAAAGATTGATTGACTGAGAACTGATGGGGGAGATTGCTAATGTGGTTGATCTCTCTCCTATCTTCTGATTGGTTAAGAGTAGACACCGTTGCAAATCGCAAAAGCATGCACACAAACACGATCAAATAAGAAAGCACGAAGACACACGGATTTACAAGGTTGATCCGTAACTGGGCTATGTCCTTGGGCGGCAGCGAGGTTTTCACTATGTCAAGAAAGAAGGAATATAGAGGTTACTGAGAAGATACAAAGACGAGATGAGGATCGAGATTGCAATATGTGGTGGCCCCAATGCCCCTTTTATACTGGAATAGAAGAATACCAATTGTATTCATCAATCCAGCGATCCAGCCCAATAGCTCTCAGTCAATCAGGATTCAAGAGATGGATCATGCATCTCAACAATCTGGTCCAACATCTCTCAGCCAATCAGGATTCAGGAGGTGGATCATGCATCTTAGCCATCCGACCCAACATTTCTCAGCCAATCAAGATGCAGGAGGTAGCTCATGCATCCCAATAATCCGGCCCACCATCTCTCAGCCAATTAGAAGGTAGGACGAAGATCAATCACATCCGCACTCCAACCCAACAAATGATCATGATTCAAGTCATGTCAACAATCTCCACTTTGAATTGAATCCTCATATAGTAGAATTAACCACTGCTAGACTCCACCGAGCTTGAATTATCCGATAGTAGAAAAAAATCATTGGTTGACTCCACCATGAGTTGAATTCTCATATAGCTGAATGAACCACTGCTATACCATGAATTGAATTCTCCAGTAGCAGAATTAACCACTATTAGACACCACCGAGGTTGAATTGTCATATAGCAAAATTAACCATTACTATACTCCATCATGAGTTGAATTCTCAGGTAGCAGAATTAACCACTGCTAGACTTCACCATGGATCGAATATTCGGATAGCAGAAAAATAACCACTACTCTAAATTCAGATAGTAGGATTCTAGGAATCATAAATAATATCCACCTTGAATTTTATCATCAGCCCTCCTTTAGGCTACTACCAACTGTTGACATCGAGCAAGTCCAAACAATGCTTGAACTTACTCCTGGAATTAGTGATCCCTGCCAGACATATAATATCTCCTGCTTGTTGCCTTTGATGGCAACCACCCCAGCTTTGGCAACCTGCATGAATTCACCTTGAGTGTTGTATCTATATCCTTTAGAGTCCAAAACTCCAAGGGATATCATGTTCCTCCTCAGATCACGAACATGTCATACTTTTGTCACCGTCCTTACGACTCCATCATGCATCTTGATCTTCATAGAGTCGATTTCTACAACCTTGCATGTTGCATCATTCCCCATGAGGATATATCTGCCATCTATGTTCTTAGAGGTGCAAAACCAGTCTTCATCGGGAGTCATATAGTAAGAACAACTTGAATCAAGAATCCATGTACTATCCATTATCTTCTGATCTATGACGGTGAGAATTAGGTCATCTTCAGAATCTGCGCCTCCCTGAGCCACGACAACAACCGTGGTTCTATCATTCTTCCTCGGATAGTCATTCTTCCAATGTCCAAGTTCCTTGCAGTAATTGCACATGTACTTAGCATTATGATTCTTTGACTTGGACTTCTGATTTCCCTTCTTCGCAAAGCCAGAATTGACATGACTCTTTTCATGAGTCATAACCAAATCTACACCATTAGAATCCTGCTTCCTGGTAGCAGTATACCGAAGTTCATGCGTATGCAGATCGTGTATCGATTCTCTTCCCATAATAAAGATTAAATAATATTCTCATACGATAACAGAAGAGAAACCAACAAAATAAAGGCAACATCCTCATCTTCAATCTTAACATCTATGTTTCTTAAATCCATCAATAATATATTTAAGTGATCTAGATGTTCTTTAAGAGGCGTACCTTCCTGCATGTAGAGAGAGAACAAATGTTGTTTAAAGAGCAACTTGTTAGTCAGAAACTTCATCATGTACATGCTTTCAAGTCTCAACCACAGGCCGACCATGGCATCCTCATCGGCAACTGATAAACACGGATCTCACGAGGGTCTAAATTGGTATCTCACACAAGGCGGAGATAACCGTCGCTGTTGCGACTCTCAAATGAAATCCGTGTTTGATCAACAGTTAACCCACACTAAAAATCAATATTTAGAAATAAATGTGGAGTTAAAATTTATTTTTAACTCTGCACAAATGATGTAAAGGGCAAGTATGCAGAGAGTTCGAACACAGGGAGCAAACAGTGTAGCTCAAGCAAATGAATGCTAAAGTGTGTGAGTGTGTGATGTGTCTACACTAAGCAAGCAAGCAACTACAATTTTTTGTGGGTTTTTTAATTTTTAATTTTTTTATTTGATTTTTAATTTTGTACTTGATTTTTATTTTTCTGATTTTTATATTTTATATTTTATATTTTTTTATTTTCTTTTTCAATGTTGGAAAGTAAAGGCAATATAAGATAAGGCAAGATAAAATATTTGTAAAAATGCACAAAAATACTCAAAAATTCAGAACTAAGATGTTTTTGGAATTTTTATATTTTTTTACTGTTTTTGTGATTTTTGGGGATTTTTCTAGGTGTTTTTGATATTTTTAAAGACTGAAATAGGGCTAAACAGTGGAAATAGGGCTGGCTACGACAAAAATGAGATTTAAAAATATCAGACAGTAGCTCAAAATTTTCACATTATTTTTCTAATGAAAAGAACAAAATAAGGGATAAACAGAAGCTGAGTTTGCTATTTTTGGGTTTTTCTACTATTTTATATATTTTTTTGAAGTTTTTGAGTGTTTTTAAATTTTTAGTGTTTTTCTTTTGAAATTTTTAATGATTTTTGGACTGACACTAAAAGATAATAAAATAGACACTAGGTGATTTTTTTTGGAATTTTTGGAGGTGTTTTAATATTTTTTTGGTATTTTCTAAGCTAGACAGTGCACCAAATAGATGTTCTTGATTTTTAATAAATATGAAAATAAAATAAAATCAAAAACTAAATAGCTGCCGTTAAAGTATAGGTACCCAGAAGCTTAAGTCTATTTTTGTGGAATTTTTGGACTTAAAATGATATTTCAAATAAATACAACAAACATCCAATTAATAATCAGGCCTAGCAGGGGTATAAATGCAATATCCAAAACATCCAGGGGCAAACATGCAATTTTTTACAAAAATATACACTTTATATTCAATTTTTGGAACTAAAAGACAATTACAAAAGCCGCCTGGGCCTCTTGGCAATATACCCACCAGGGCGCGTGACTTGCACGCGCCTGGGAAGGACTAAAATGCAATTCCTCAAAAACCTGGGGGCCTACTTGCAAAATAACCAAATATATTACACGTGCTTTGAAAGTTTCAGGACTAAAACGAAATAAGCAAAAGCCCGAGGGTTGCCTCGCAAAATGCCCACCCCCTCACGTGAACTGGTCACGTGAGGTGACGTGGCGAGGACCTAACTGCAAATAAAGAAAGTTCGAGGGTCTTTTTGCAAATAATACAAAACTTTTACACTACAGATACAAATTTAAGTACTAAATATTAAATACAAAAATGGCGAGGGTGGGGATGCAAAATACCCTCGCTCGGGCGCTCCGATGATGACGCGTGGCGCGCATCCAACGGCTGGGCGGCGTGGCGTGATCCAGCGGCTGGAGACGCTCCACTTATCCACGTGGCGTGTCCTGGGCGCGCGATGACGGTTGGGTCGTGCGGCCTGGATTAGATCTCCTTGATTGATCTGACGGTCGAGGCTGAGGAAGATCCAACGGAGACTGTACGATCTGGAGCTGCGGCTCGATCGGACGGTGGAGAGGCGAGGAGGAAGAACGGAGAAGAAGGCCGGCGGTGGCGAACTTCCCCGACTCCGATCTCGCTTCTCCGGTGGTGGATGGGCTCCAAAATGGAGCTGCAAGCTCCTGGAAGGTCTCTCGAGGGACTGGACAGCTCGGATTCGCCGGAGGGACGTCGAGATACTGGCGCGAAGGCGACGGAGCTTTACGCTCCAGGTATCTCCGGCGAAGACTCAAAATGGCCCTCCAGATGCTTTCTGTGCTCGTTGACCTGCAAAAATTGATGAGAAGGCCCAGGGCAAATTGCCTGGGCCTCGCGGAGGCGTGGGGATGGGTGTAGCGAGATGGCAGCGAAGGGCCGGAGGTGCGCTCCGGCCAACTTGGGTGATCGAGCGATTTGGATGATAGAACTTCGATTTTTTTTGGGGGAAAATGATCCTAAGGCTAACAGGAGTAAAATGCAATAACGAAATAGCGGGGTGGAAGCCCTCGATGGCCGGAGCCAGAGGATGAAAGATACCTCGACGCCGGTGGTTGGCGGAGGTGCTGGAGCTTCCCTCGACCTCGTTCGCCCTGGCTGAGAAGCTCGCGGCGGAGCTGTCACCTCCGGCAAGGATCCTAGCACTAGAGAGGCGGAGAGGGGTGGACCAAGGGGACTCAATTTGAATTCAAAGTAGGGGAGTTGGTTTTATGCGGTTTGACCCGAGACAGAGGTGCTCCAAAGATCAAAGCATATCTGGCGAATCTTGGGTCCGATGACCAAGGTTAAGCATGGGCGAGCTAGAGGGAGGATCGAGGAACAATGTTGCAGAAGATTGCAACACAAAAAGATGCAAGTCCTGGCCTCGAAAAATCCTTGAAGTTGGGTCAAAACCTAGGGTGTCAGACGCTACAGGGGTAGGTCAGACTGTTGACCTAGGTCAACAGTCCTGGCCTCCTGGTTGGTCCACGTGGACCAACTAGGAAAAACCCTAGAAAAATCATTTGTTAATTCAATTTAAAAGAGTAAATGGCTGAATTAAATAAAAGTGATAAAATAAAAAATGTTCCAAATTTTATGTAGTATTTTATTTTGATTTTTAATTATTTTTAGGAGTTTTATTTTTACAAGTTGCCTTTTTAACCCTATACAGGTATAATACCTATGGATTTTAATATTTACTTTTATTTTAGGTATTTTATTTCTTTATTATTTTTATTTAGTATTTTATAAAATTGTAACATACTTTTATGTACATAAATATATTTTTATTTTATTTTTCTGAGATGTTTTGTATATTTAATAAAATACAAGTGTATTGTATATAGGTATAAGTGTATGCAGTATGCCTATGTAGTCTTTATACAAGTATTTTTATTTTTATTTTTCTTTGCATTTTATTTCAATTTTAATGCACATATACAGTATAAGTAATATTTACAAAATTATAAAAATATAAAAATGATTAAATAATGAATAAAGAATAAATTGAATATTTTATTCAGTATAGCTATACAACAGGGGTCCAAAACTCAACTTTTAAACCGTAGCTCCGCCAAATGCGAAACCACCGCCATTGGATAGATTATTTTATTCTATATACAATTAAAGGTGAGTTTGATGCATTTGGAGTTGTCGTTTGTGAGATACGGGTCTGGGAAGTTGGGATTTTGGATTCTTATTCAGACCCGAACTTTTTGTCTGTACATTCTTTTTCTGTGAAATCAATTTTGTCTTTTTCTTTATAAAATTATCTACAACTTTCATGTACAAAGTTTCTTTATTTGATGTGTAAAAAGTGGAACCAAAAATAGGTCCCAAAATGAATAAAGAATGAATAACAAGTATAGGTATTTTGACTGTGTTTTTGGCCTTATCTCCCCCTACTTTATTCCTTGTCGACCTATTCATCACGATGCCTAGGTCTCGGGGGTTTTGGGTCATAAAATATTTACAATATTTTATTCTTTTTCTTTTCTTTATTTATTCTATAATTTTGGCCTTAATTACAGTAATTTACACATTGTTTAGATGCACATGCATGAATGCTAAGATGCTTGATTTAAGGCTATTTACAGGCATTTGCTAGGGTTTTAGGTGCCAAAATGATAGAATAAAGATGATGAAATGTGGATTCATCATCCCCCTATACTTTACCTTTGCTAGTCCCTAGCAAACACTTATACAATAAGTGCAAAAAGAAAAGAAAGAAAAGAAAAAGAAGAACTTGGATTTTATTTGATTATCAAACTTGTCTTCGCAAAATCAAAGTTTGGAGCTTAAGTCGGACCTTTAGAAATTTAGTGCGGGCGGAACCTTATTGAGAACCGTGTTTGAAATCCAACAGTCCTTGAGGATCCCAAAACTCTGTCCGAGTCTCCTTAATAGCCAGGTCAGAAGTATCTCAACTCATACGCAAACTCTTACGACTATGGATCTGACTTGTACAGTGTAAGTGATGGTGGCTCTCCCCAACTAGAATGACAAAGAAAATGACTTCTCCAGTATGACAACCCAATGATTCCCCAATCCAGCAACTCCATCCTCGAGGAGCGGGGTATTCCCTTCTAAGTTCAAGTGGCAACCAGCTCAAGAGGAGGGGGTGAAGAGAAGAATGGACGGTAGCCAGTGTAGCTACCTATCCTTGGATGCAAGACCAGTGTAGTCAAGTCATCCTGCTGCAGGCTCACATGATATGACTTTGGAACTCAAGCTTGCTTATTGACTTTGTACATACTTGCAGGCTTTTTATTTTTGTACATGCCTGAACTTTTTTTTTTTGAATACTATATACAACAGCATTTACATAAGGAGTTTTTCCTCTTGAGCCGGTAGACTATCCCTCTTTTGAAGCTTTATCGCAACCCACAGCCTCCTGTCTTTAGACTTCCTAATCACTGGACGGGTTGGGGTGCACTTCCCTCCCTAGAGGAGGACAAGTGTTTCCACTTGTGTGCGTCTCATACCGGCAAATCCAATCCCCTCACCACTCCAACTGAGTTGAGCCATGTGAAAGGTGCAGGTGTCCAAGTTAGGTCATTATCAACAAGAGTCGTGCGTGTGCTCCGAAATACTCTACTTAGGCAATCAAGAATCCATTGAACCAAGTCCCGTGATCCTCAAAGAATTAAGTCAACTAGACCTGAAGTACCTCAAACCCAGTTCCTACAGGGTTCCTGTTATTAGGTAGATTTTAAGGTCCAATCAAGCTCCAATCTCCGGATTTTTCTTAGACTTGTTCAACTATCAAACTCAATCCGAAAAATGCTCATGCTATGTAATGCAGAATGCAGAAAATATTTTTGTGATGCAATTTTCAAGATTTTGAACTTTTTATGGGTTTTGAAAAGATGATGCATGCAAGTACAGATGCAATTTTTTTTGTATTTTTTCAAAAAGATTTTTCAAATGTTTTTGGATTTTAGTTTTTGCAAATGTTTTTGGGAATTTTTTTGAAAACAAAAAGTTTTGGCTGAAAACTAGGTTAAAAATATGTACACGGGAGTGCTTTTTATATTTACAAGAAGTGGATTTTAGAATTTACAAGGGTAAGTGGTCAATTTTTATACATATATACATATTGGATTTTTGGTGTGATGTGAATATTCCTCAAACTCATTTGAAAACAATTTACACACAATTTTTGAAAACTATAGTCCAAAATAGTTTTTATAAACATTTGACACACATTTGAAAATCATTTTGCAAAGGCTTTCAAAACAGTATATATAGGTTTTTCAAATCATTTTTGCAACCATTTTTCAAACCATTTGCAAATCATTTTTCAAACATTTTATTTCACACAAAGAAAAGAAATTTTACAATCCACACATTTTTCACACAGGTTGAAAACACGAAACAAAATATTTTCAAAATAGTTTTCAATAGATGTTCACAAAGATTTTCAAACCAATTTTCAAACATTTTGCAAAAAATATTTTCACCTGATTTATTAATCAGTAAATACAAAAATAGTCTGAGGAATAACCACATCTTTTTATTAAGGATTTTTAATGAATTATTAGCCATATTATTAGGAAAATACGAAAGTACGAGTTATGGCTAAAGTATATACGTAGTATATACGACCCCCCTATACTTAGCTTGAGCTATGTCCTCATAGATCAGAGAGAAAAGAGAAGACATAACTCGTACTAAGTATAGACGAGCCTAAAGAATAAATAAATAAAGGAATGGATGAACAAACGAATGAGAAGTTGACCGTCCCCCCTATACTTAGGATCAAATAATCCTAAGTATAGCAGACTGTACACAAAGCAGGGAGGGTCAAGGGTGGGAATGAACAGATCGTACTCAGATTGTCTACCCCTATACTTAGGGTAAGATATCCCTAAGTATAGACAAGAAGAGGAGACAATGGAGAGGATCAAAGAATGGAAATACTCGGGGTGCACACCCCCCTATACTTAGGACAAAGTACGTCCTAAGTATGGAAAACTGTCTACAAGGGCGGCACCTTTTTGATAAATAAAGACGATAGAAAAGGAAAAGAAGAAAAAGAAGAAGAAAATAAATCAACAGACAACAAAGTGATATAAACAGATGGATCTGTATAGCGGAAGATAGATTTGATCACCATGTATGAGATGTAGATGATGAGAATCAAAGGACACATCTCATACCAGAAGAATGGGGGCAACGTCAATGGTCGGCGGATCATGATCAAGATAGAGTTTCAAGCGTTGACCATTGACGCGGAAGGTAGAGGAAGATGACGGTTCAGATATGTCGATGCTGCCATTGTCATGTACCTTCCTGACCACATACGGTCCTTTCCACTTGCTCTGTAATTTCCCTGGGAATAATTTTAGCCTGGAATCAAACAACCATACTCTCTGATCTGGCTCAAACTGTTTATGGCTGATATGCGAATCATGCCATGTCTTCACTTTCTCTTTGTATTGTAGGCTGTTGGAGAAGGCTGTGTCTCTCAATTCCTCCAGGGCTGCCAATTCTGCTCTTCTCTGGTCTCCTATACTCTCGGGATCTAAAAGCAACTCAGTAACTGCCCAAAAAGATTTATGCTTGATCTCCACTGGTAAATGGCACGGCTTGCCATAGACGAGACGAAAGGGAGATGTTCCCAATGGATTCTTGAAAGATGTCCGATAAGCCCACAAGACCGAGTCTAAAAGCTGTGACCAATCCTTTCGGTCTGGGCGGACAACTTTCTGCAAGATAGTCTTTATCTCCCTATTCGATACTTCGGCTAGACCATTAGTCTGAGGGTGATAAGGAGTGGCAACCCGATGGTCAATGCCGAACTCGTCTGCAAGGGCCCTGACCTTGTCATTGATGAAGTGAGACCCCCCGTCTGAAATCAAGACTCTGGGTACACCGAACCGTGAAATGATATTTTTCCTCAAAAATTTGCATACGGTTTTAGCATCTGCGGCTCGGGCAGGGATTGCCTCAACCCATCGGCTGACATAATCTACAGCGAGCAAAATATGCTCGAACCCCTGACTCTTAGGAAATGGGCCCATGAAATCAATCCCCCATGCATCAAAAACCTCACAGAAGTGAATGGGTTGCATGGGCATCATGTCTCTCCGTCCGCAGGTTCCCATTTTCTGACAGTCAGTACATCTCTTCACGAATTCATCAGAATCCTTGAAGAGAGTAGGCCACCATAGGCCGGATTGAAGCACCTTCTGTGCTGTCCTTTTTCCAGAATGATGTCCTCCTGCCTCAAGCTTGTGGCAGTATGTGAGGACGCTATGCTGCTCTTCTTGAGGAATGCACCTCCTCCAGATACTATCCCCTCCTTCATGATAAAGGACGGGATCCTCCCAATGGTAAAACTTGGCCTTAGCTAGGAAGGTCTCAAGTTTCTGCCTGGGCCAACCCTGAGGGACTGTCTTGGCAACAAGATAGTTTACAAAGTCAGCATACCATGGAAGTGAGGTGACAGCCAAGATCGCCTCATCTGGAAATGTCTCTGTTATAGGTGCGTTGGGCTCAGATTCCTCAAGATTCTCCAATCTGGAGAGATGATCCGCCACCACATTCTTGACTCCAGGCTTGTCCTTAATCTCAATATCAAATTCCTGGAGTAGAAGGATCCATCTGGTGAGACGTGCTTTGGCATCCTTCTTAACCATTAAGTACCGGATGGCGGTATGATCAGTGTAAATGGTCACTCTAGATCCGAGAATATATGATCGATACTTATCAAGAGCGAAAACTACAGCCAGCATCTCTTTCTCAGTTACAGTGTAATTCCGCTGCGCGGCATCCAAAGTCCGGCTGGCGTAGTGAATGGCAAAGGGTAAACCATCCCTCCTCTGTCCGAGCACAGCCCCAACGGCAAAATCTGAGGCATCCGTCATGATCTCGAATGGAAGAGACCAATCGGGTGGCTGAAGGACAGGAGCTGAAACAACCATATTTTTGAGAGTCTCAAATGATTCAAGACACTTATCATTAACAATAAACTCGGTGTCTTTGGTCAGCAAGTCAGTAAGCGGTCGGGCAATTCGACTGAAATCCTGAATGAACCGCCGGTAGAAACCGACATGCCCCAGAAAAGACCGTAACTGACGCAAGTTGGACGGTGGATTGAGTTTTCTGATGATATCCACCTTAGCCGGATCGACCTCCATGCCCCTGTTGGAGACGATATGACCAAGGACCGTCCCTTGAGTCATCATGAAATGACTCTTCTCCCAGGATAAGACAAGATTAACCTCTATGCAGCGCTTCAACACACGGTCTAGGCAGTCAAGACAAGCGTCGAACCCGTCGCCATAGACCGAGAAGTCATCCATGAAGACCTATAAACAGTCACCCACCATGTCCGAGAAGATGGACAACATGCACCTTTGGAATGTTGCCGGAGCGTTACATAGACCAAAGGGCATCCGTCTGAAAGCATAGGTCCCAAACGGACAGGTGAATGTCGTTTTCTCCTGGTCTTCGGGCGCAATGGCCACTTGATTGTATCCAGAGTACCCATCAAGAAAACAGTAATGGCTCTTCCCAGCTAACTGCTCGATAATCTGATCAATAAATGGTAGCGGGAAGTGATCCTTCTTGGTGGCCTCATTCAATCGTCTGTAGTCCACACAGACCCTCCAAGAAGTTGGTACTCTGGTAGCGATCTCCTCTCCAGACTCATTGACAACTGTAGTGATACCCGTCTTCTTGGGTACCACATGTAACGGACTTACCCATTTGGAGTCGGAGATGTGATAGATAAAATCGGCGCTCCACCACTTAGAAATTTCTTTCATGACTACGTCTCGAAGATTCGGGTTCAGCCGTCGTTGGAACTCACGCGATGGCTTAGCGTTATCTTCGAGATAGATGTGGTGAGAGCAAAGATTTGGGCTCAGCCCCTGGAGATCAGCTATACTCCAACCGATTGCCTTGCGGTTTCTTTCAAGAACCTCCATCAGACGAGATTCTTGTTCTCCAGTCAAATCTGCTGAGATAATGACTGGGTGCATTTCTGGCTCTCCAGCAAGGAATCTGTACTTCATTGTCTGCAGCAGAGGTTTCCGTTCTGGGCAACTGGGAGGTGGCAGATCTGGCTTCTGATATGTTTGTGTAAATGCGACCAGGTCTGCATGGGAGAACTCTCGCTCTGCTTGAATTGCTGACGAAGGGCGGCCTAATGGATCATCAATAAACTGCACTGGCTCGCACTCTGTCATGGCTGTCAGCTCAGTAGGAATCAGACAAGGTAAATAGTCATCAAAGTCATCCCAATCAATGTCTGAGTCCGAGGGATCAGAAGACGATGAGCAAGATTGAAATTCCTCAGCACCACTCATCACAACACTGTCAGCCTCAGAAATATCTTCATCCAGGGATGTGCTCTCCCGGCTCTCGACTGCCATGAGCTTGAGATACAGTGAATCTGTCGGCAAGGCGAGGGTCGGTGCTACGGGATCTTTCCAGTTGGATTCATCATCAGTCATCTCGAAATCACAAACCTGGTGGATGTCTAGCTCCTCCTCTGTCATCTGCTCGGCTTCGCTGGACTGCTCTGAGCATTCTGCCTCTCTGGCTCTGATTTCTTCGATCGTCTCTATTTGTATGGTTTCGCCCTCTACGCGAAAGCATACCTTCCCACTATCATGGTCGGTCACCGCCTTGGCTGTGGCCAAGAATGGACGTCCGAGAATGATGGGGGCATCAGTTACCGACTCAGGGATCTCCATGTCCAACACAATGAAGTCCACGGGGAATTTCAAGCCCTGAATGGTAACGACCACGTCTTTCAATAACCCCTTCGGCCTCTTAATCGACCTATCAGCAAACTGAAGGACGGTTCTGCTTCGAAGAAGAGGGCCAAACTCGAACTGCTTGAGTAAGACTGCCGGAAGGAGGTTAATTGAAGAGCCGCTGTCTAATAGAGTACGATCAAACTGCTGCTCCTGAATCTCGCATCTGACATAGGGAGCTCCTGCGTCTGGTCGCTTGGCTGGCAGTGTGTTCTGAATGGCGCAGCAAGTGTTGTGAGTGAGCATATGGATTTGATCTCTGTGCCTCTTCCTTCTTCGAACAGCAGTTGTTTCTTTCAAATTCTTCTTGAAGAAGGGGATATGCTCAAATGCTTCTCGTAGAGTCAGCTGAATATGAAATCTGTCAATCATCTCGTTGCCGAACTCTACCTGTTGGTTCTTTTTGGGATTTTCTTTTTTATTCCCCTTCGCTCGGCGGAGTGCCTCAGAGAAGGGGATGGTAGGGGCCTCCTCAGATGGAGGACTAGGAATCGGTCCCTGTGCCTGTGAAGATGGAGAATCCATACAATCATCATCATTCATCACATATGGATCCGTAATTTGAACAGAAACCTTTCCTTTATTCATATTTTTGCTTTTGTTTTTCTTCCCATAGTCACTAGATACAAAAAGTGGTGGCATCACAGAAGATGGCTCAACAAAAGTAGATGTGGTGGCCTCAGTACCATCACTAGCACCTGTCTTCGCGGCATCAGCACCGCGCTCTGGTTCATCTCCCAAAATGGTGGCTTCAGCACCACCGTCTGCATCTGGTATCACAACGGCATCAGCACCGTTGTCCTGGACTCCATCATTGGTGGCATCAGCACCACCGTCTTCAACATCATCATTAGCGGCATCAACACCGCTCCTCTGCCCCTCTGGCGCTCCTGGTTCGGCATCGGGTTGTCGCTCAGAAGAGGCGCCGCCGGCTGGCATCCTACCGCTCCTAGTAGTCACAAAATCAGCATCATTCACAAAAGAAGACATATCATTCAAATTGTCACTAGGAGAGGCACCCTCTATGAACTCTACCTGCTCAGATTTTCTTTTTAGGTTATTAGGATTTGGTTCGATCTGAGCGGGTATGGCGGCTTTGCCTTTGATGATGTCCCGCATTTCCTGCCGGAACTCATCCATTTCTTGCCTGAAAGATGCTCGCTGTTCAGATAGCAAGCGGACAAGATCATCAAGAGCTGGGTTCTCATAGGCTGGACCCTGAGAACCGGATGGTTGTCCTTGCTGGAAATGGGGCTGCTGCTGCGGGTGTTGTTGTTGAAATTGGGGGGGAGGCTGGTGATAAGAATGCTGAGGCGGCTGTCGCTGACTCCACTGCTGTCCCTGATAGGCGGGACGAGGACCACTCTGATACTGCTGGGGCTGGTTGTACTGGGGCTGCTGGTGTTGTTGCTGTGGCTGGCCGTTCTGCTGTCCTGGAGCAGGGGAATGCTGTTGGGATGAGGAACCACCATTTCCCCAACGGAATCCGGGATGATCCCTGCGAATCGCTGGCTGAGGGTATCGGTCATACCAAATCCCGTTGACTTCCATCAACGGTTCCTGCTCGAAGGAAGGTGGAGGTAGAACTGCCAGTGGCTGCTCCGGCTGATAAACCACCATCTGAGTCTCCTGAGATGGCGGTTGCTCTGGATGGTACTGCAGCAATGGAACCGGCTCCGCCTGGATATGGTTCACCTGGCGGTATGAGGTGGAGGCCTGGTTGGGATTGCTGCTGCTGGAAGCAACCTGTGACCTGGGCGGCTGTTGGGAATGGGCTTGTGCCTCCTGAATACATAGAATTTGAGTCTTCAGGTCACTCATTGTTTTGGTAAGAAGGTCCATCTGGGCTAGACCTTGGTTCTGCTTCTTTTCAAGGATCTCCATGCGGTCCAGCTTTTCACTGATAATGCCCATGTCGGCTGCTGCTGATTCGGCTTGGGCTGCGGCGACCGACGTTGTGCTGGGACCGGCATCGATGCGGGCGATCCTCTGAAATGATCCCGCTCCCTGCGGGGGTTTCTGCTGAGTGTAGACTCTGGCCTGGGTCATCACTGTGGAGTTCTCTGCCATTCCCTCATAAATGGCCCAGACGTCGTCTTCTCCCTTGGAGAAATATGACCCACCGCAAGAGGCGTTCACAAGCCCCTGCAGCTCCGGTGTCAGCCCACAGAAGAAACTCTGCACCAGGTGGGGCTTGGAGATATCGTGATGTGGACACCGGTCTATGAGCTCTCTAAATCGATCCCATGCTTCATGGAACTGTTCATTTGGGATCATGGCGAAATTGCTGATCATGGCTCGAGCTGCGTTTGTCCGGCCGAGAGGATAGTATTTCTTCAAATATACGGATCAGAGATCTGCCCAAGTGTCGACAAATCGCCCTAGATGCTTGAGCCAATATGCGGCTCGATCAACCAATGAGAATGGGAAGGCGATCATCTTGATAGTGTCCTCGGTCAACAACCGATCGTGGATGGTGCTGCATATCATTTCGAACTCTTGGAGATGGAGGTGCGGCTCTTCGGTCGGCAACCCATGGAATTTGGGTAGCATCTGAATCGTGTTGTGCCGAAGCTCGAAGTCTCCATGGATTGGTGGGAGTCTGATCCACCGGTGAGTGAGGGATGAAGCTGGGTTGTGCAGTTCCCTCATGATGGTCTGTGGCGGTCGCTCACCGTCTGGGTCACCTCCTGCATCGGGTCCTCCTCCTTCTCCGCCACCGCCTCCTCCGGGTCTGTTCTCTCTCAGCTGTGCAATCTCCCTCATAAGGTCACCCATGAATGTGCCCTGGTCTCTGATCTATCTCTGCATATTTTCCAGGGATGCTAGCAATGAATTGTTGATGGCCGCCTGATCGATTATGAATGGAGGGTGATCGTGGTCATCTGGGTGCTCGCCTCTGTCTGCCATCGCTTGATTCTCTGAAAATGCAAAAGAGGCCATTTCAGGTGCTGTTGAATTAGTCGAACTCTGTGATTCACTGAACTCTGAAATGATTGGACTGAGGGAAGGAGAATGGGAAGGGTGGTCGAGGGGGAACAGGGTGGATGTGAACTCGGGCTCGGAGAGCGGACTCTCCGAGTTATTCCTAGATGAATAAGGAGGAGTGCTGGATAGCGGCGCCGACAAGGTCGGCCTAAGAGATCTCCGTCCCATCATCTTGATTATTTGAGAAGAGTGGGGATAATGCAAGAAAAGAAGAAAATGAAATGCAACAAAATTGTGCACAATTGTGCGATGTTTTTGATCTTGACCTTAATAAATCTAACAATCAAACACAAAGCAAGGGTAAGTTCACCAACTCCACTCGTGAAGCCGTGAAGGTTCGGTTTTTATCTTGTCAGTTTTAGCTTGTTTTTCAGGTATTTATCTTTTCACGAGTCCTTAGAGCGCTACGCCTATAGGAGAGAGAGTACTGCCAGGAAAGTGTCCCCGTACTTGTCCTCCTCCTGTGTAACCTGTAACTTGCGCTTTTTGAGGTCCTTGTAACCCTTCCTGGATCCCTACTCAGCCAAAGAAAAGAGAGAGGAAGCCGATAGGCGAAACCGATACTTCGGACCTCGCTCGCAACGGAATCACCCGTGAGCATACAAGGTCCTACTCGGACGCAGCCGGTGAGACAGACACACCCGTGAAGGCGTGGCCTAGGCTCGGTACTTCAGACAAGGTCGGCGCTCTCACAACAGAGAGTCACCAATGGCGACCAAGTCCTACTCGACTACGTACGATAGTAGCGCCAATACTTCGGAAATCCAGGCGATACACAAGGCAGCCACAAGTTGGGTTTTGGGCTCTAATCCTTATGAAGCGCTCACCTCACTTGGAAGGAGACCTTCCCATGCAACCTGAAAACAAGTGAGGGTGTTACTCTCCCCAAGCAATGAATCCAATTACCGATTTTATTTTTGGTCAAGTTTTCTTTAGCAGTCCCTTTTTTTATTTTTTTTGGTGTTATCGCTTCTTTTGAGTCAATTCAAACAAGCGCCTAACGTTTTTATATTTTTCCTTTATCCTACTTTGTCCAAAAACAGAGGGAGAAAAGAGTCGGAAAAGCCGTGCAAGTCGACACCAAGGTGGAAATCTCTCCTTTGTGCCTAGATGATGCGTGCAAAGTAAGAAGACTTACAGCGAATCCCAGCTCTCTCCATGCGGGATGCAAAGCAGAATTTTTAAACCTAATCTATATGGCAAAATGCAAGGCGGAAATCGTCCTAGAACAGGCAACTGCTAGCATGAAGAACCACAAGCTAGCTAATAACTTCTAATCCGAGTGTCCGGTCTTGGCTCACCCCTCCTCTGCCCAACACATTTGGAGTAGGAGAAAGCGCTTGTTCGGGTGTGAGCTCGCGGCGCGTGGATTTGGAAGTTACTCGCTAACTGTTTAATTAGTCTAAGTCCAAAACGTAACTATAGGAGCATGCAAAGATAATTAGGTGTTTGGACCTATTCTAATCGAGTCAAGCAGACCTAGATCTAAGAGCTCAATCCACAAAATAAAGTGAAAAATGAAATCAAAACCGGAAAATGACAAGCGATGAAAACGCGGTCAAAACGGCGGTGAGCCCCCGGGTGAACAAACACCCGGAAATTAGGCCCGAATGTCTAAGTCCAAGTCCAAGTGTACCTGTATTATTACAAATTAAATGAATCACTCTCTCACCAAAAATAAAAGACAAGCTAATCTAATCACTCTCTCTCTAGCTCTCCTTGCTCTCTCCTGCCGGCTTGGCTAAAGAAAAGCCGGCTCCACGTCCCAAGGTTGCGTCGGGTCACCTAGGCGATCCGCCTCGCTCCGCGGTCCCTCGCAAGAAGACAAGAAAAGAGATGGTCAGATAACTCAACAAGATATATCAAAAATGTGAGAAATGGAAAGTGAAGCTATGGTAAACAATCACACAATCAAGTAAAAATGAACTACAAGCTGTTGCTCCCCGGCAACGGCGCCATTTGATAAACACGGATCTCACGAGGGTCTAAATTGGTATCTCACACAAGGCGGAGATAACCGTCGCTGTTGCGACTCTCAAATGAAATCCGTGTTTGATCAACAGTTAACCCACACTAAAAATCAATATTTAGAAATAAATGTGGAGTTAAAATTTATTTTTAACTCTGCACAAATGATGTAAAGGGCAAGTATGCAGAGAGTTCGAACACAGGGAGCAAACAGTGTAGCTCAAGCAAATGAATGCTAAAGTGTGTGAGTGTGTGATGTGTCTACACTAAGCAAGCAAGCAACTACAATTTTTTGTGGGTTTTTTAATTTTTAATTTTTTTTATTTGATTTTTAATTTTGTACTTGATTTTTATTTTTCTGATTTTTATATTTTATATTTTATATTTTTTTTATTTTCTTTTTCAATGTTGGAAAGTAAAGGCAATATAAGATAAGGCAAGATAAAATATTTGTAAAAATGCACAAAAATACTCAAAAATTCAGAACTAAGATGTTTTTGGAATTTTTATATTTTTTTACTGTTTTTGTGATTTTTGGGGATTTTTCTAGGTGTTTTTGATATTTTTAAAGACTGAAATAGGGCTAAACAGTGGAAATAGGGCTGGCTACGACAAAAATGAGATTTAAAAATATCAGACAGTAGCTCAAAATTTTCACACTATTTTTCTAATGAAAAGAACAAAATAAGGGATAAACAGAAGCTGAGTTTGCTATTTTTGGGTTTTTCTACTATTTTATATATTTTTTTGAAGTTTTTGAGTGTTTTTAAATTTTTAGTGTTTTTCTTTTGAAATTTTTAATGATTTTTGGACTGACACTAAAAGATAATAAAATAGACACTAGGTGATTTTTTTTGGAATTTTTGGAGGTGTTTTAATATTTTTTTGGTATTTTCTAAGCTAGACAGTGCACCAAATAGATGTTCTTGATTTTTAATAAATATGAAAATAAAATAAAATCAAAAACTAAATAGCTGGCGTTAAAGTATAGGTACCCAGAAGCTTAAGTCTATTTTTGTGGAATTTTTGGACTTAAAATGATATTTCAAATAAATACAACAAACATCCAATTAATAATCAGGCCTGGCAGGGGTATAAATGCAATATCTAAAACATCCAGGGGCAAACATGCAATTTTCCACAAAAATATACACTTTATATTCAATTTTTGGAACTAAAAGACAATTACAAAAGCCGCCTGGGCCTCTTGGCAATATACCCACCAGGGCGCGTGACTTGCACGCGCCTGGGAAGGACTAAAATGCAATTCCTCAAAAACCTGGGGGCCTACTTGCAAAATAACCAAATATATTACACGTGCTTTGGAAGTTTCAGGACTAAAACGAAATAAGCAAAAGCCCGAGGGTTGCCTCGCAAAATGCCCACCCCCTCACGTGAACTGGTCACGTGAGGTGACGTGGCGAGGACCTAACTGCAAATAAAGAAAGTTCGAGGGTCTTTTTGCAAATAATACAAAACTTTTACACTACAGATACAAATTTAAGTACTAAATATTAAATACAAAAATGGCGAGGGTGGGGATGCAAAATACCCTCGCTCGGGCGCTCCGATGATGACGCGTGGCGCGCATCCAACGGCTGGGCGGCGTGGCGTGATCCAGCGGCTGGAGACGCTCCACTTATCCACGTGGCGTGTCCTGGGCGCGCGATGACGGTTGGGTCGTGCGGCCTGGATTAGATCTCCTTGATTGATCTGACGGTCGAGGCTGAGGAAGATCCAACGGAGACTGTACGATCTTGAGCTGCGGCTCGATCGGACGGTGGAGAGGCGAGGAGGAAGAACGGGGAAGAAGGCCGGCGGTGGCGAACTTCCCCGACTCCGATCTCGCTTCTCCGGCGGTGGATGGGCTCCAAAATGGAGCTGCAAGCTCCTCGAAGGTCCCTCGAGGGACTGGACGGCTCGGATTCGCCGGAGGGACGTCGAGATACTGGCGCGAAGGCGGCGGAGCTTTACGCTCCAGGTATCTCCGGCGAAGACTCAAAATGGCCCTCCAGATGCTTTCTGTGCTCGTTGACCTGCAAAAATTGATGAGAAGGCCCAGGGCAAATTGCCTGGGCCTCGCGGAGGCGTGGGGATGGGTGTAGAGAGATGGCAGCGAAGGGCCGGAGGTGCGCTCCGGCCAACTTGGGTGATCGAGCGATTTGGATGATAGAACTTCGATTTTTTTGGGGGGAAAATGATCCTAAGGCTAACAGGAGTAAAATGCAATAACGAAATAGCGGGGTGGAAGCCCTCGATGGCCGGAGCCAGAGGATGAAAGATACCTCGACGCCGGCGGTTGGCGGAGGTGCTGGAGCTTCCCTCGACCTCGTTCGCCCTGGCTGAGAAGCTCGCGGCGGAGCTGTCACCTCCGGCAAGGATCCTAGCACTAGAGAGGCGGAGAGGGGTGGACCAAGGGGACTCAATTTGAATTCAAAGTAGGGGAGTTGGTTTTATGCGGTTTGACCCGAGACAGAGGTGCTCCAAAGATCAAAGCATATCTGGCGAATCTTGGGTCCGATGACCAAGGTTAAGCATGGGCGAGCTAGAGGGAGGATCGAGGAACAATGTTGCAGAAGATTGCAACACAAAAAGATGCAAGTCCTGGCCTCGAAAAATCCTTGAAGTTGGGTCAAAACCTAGGGTGTCAGACGCTACAGGGGTAGGTCAGACTGTTGACCTAGGTCAACAGTCCTGGCCTCCTGGTTGGTCCACGTGGACCAACCAGGAAAAACCCTGGAAAAATCATTTGTTAATTCAATTTAAAAGAGTAAATGGCCGAATTAAATAAAAGTGATAAAATAAAAATGTTCCAAATTTTATGTAGTATTTTATTTTGATTTTTAATTATTTTTAGGAGTTTTATTTTTACAAGTTGCCTTTTTAACCCTATACAGGTATAATACCTATGGATTTTAATATTTACTTTTATTTTAGGTATTTTATTTCTTTATTATTTTTATTTAGTATTTTATAAAATTGTAACATACTTTTATGTACATAAATATATTTTTATTTTATTTTTCTGAGATGTTTTGTATATTTAATAAAATACATGTGTATTGTATATAGGTATAAGTGTATGCAGTATGCCTATGTAGTCTCTATACAAGTATTTTTATTTTTATTTTTCTTTGCATTTTATTTCAATTTTAATGCACATATACAGTATAAGTAATATTTACAAAATTATAAAAATATAAAAATGAATAAATAATGAATAAAGAATAAATTGAATATTTTATTCAGTATAGCTATACAACAGGGGTCCAAAACTCAACTTTTAAACCGTAGCTCCGCCAAATGCGAAACCACCTCCATTGGATAGATTATTTTATTCTATATACAATTAAAGGTGAGTTTGATGCATTTGGAGTTGTCGTTTGTGAGATACGGGTCTGGGAAGTTGGGATTTTGGATTCTTATTCAGACCCGAACTTTTTGTCTGTACATTCTTTTTCTGTGAAATCAATTTTGTCTTTTTCTTTATAAAATTATCTACAACTTTCATGTACAAAGTTTCTTTATTTGATGTGTAAAAAGTGGAACCAAAAATAGGTCCCAAAATGAATAAAGAATGAATAACAAGTATAGGTATTTTGACTGTGTTTTTGGCCTTATCTCCCCCTACTTTATTCCTTGTCGACCTATTCATCACGATGCCTAGGTCTCGGGGGTTTTGGGTCATAAAATATTTACAATATTTTATTCTTTTTCTTTTCTTTATTTATTCTATAATTTTGGCCTTAATTACAGTAATTTACACATTGTTTAGATGCACATGCATGAATGCTAAGATGCTTGATTTAAGGCTATTTACAGGCATTTGCTAGGGTTTTAGGTGCCAAAATGATAGAATAAAGATGATGAAATGTGGATTCATCAGCAACCTTCTTAATAATCTCGTCCGCCAAATACAACTGATCATTGAGTGCGTCTTTCCGTCCTGATTGTCAACTCAGAGAGTTCGAATGCCTTATCTTGCTCCTATGGTGTCTAGATTCCATGTTGCTTCAGAAGGGCGTGCATCTTGATCTACCATAGGCTGAATCTGTTCTCCCATGTGAACTTTTCGATCTTCATATTGTGTGACGTCATCTTGCTTGATGATCCACATGGAACCTGATGCTCTGATACCAGTTTTTTGCAAATCACGGAATCAAATGCGCACAAGCACGATCAAATAAGCAAGCACAAAGGCACAAGGATTTATAATGTTCACCCATAACTGGGCCATGTTCTTGGACGACGACGATTGATTTTCACTGTGTGAAGAAAGAAGGAATACAAAGGATACTAAGAAGATACAAAGATGGGATGAGGATCGGGATTGCAGTATGTGGTGGCCCCAAGACCCCTTTCATAGAAGAATACCAATTGTATTCAGCAATCCATCCTATCTCTCAACCAATCAAGATTCAGAAGATCGATTACACATCTCTATGGCACAATAGCTCTCAACCAATCGGTATTCAGGAGACAAATCAAACAACTCAACAATCCGACCCAATAGATCTCAGCCTGTCAGAATTCGGGAGGCGAATCAAGCATCTCAACAATCTGACCCAACATCTCTCAGCCAATCGGAAGACAATACATATATCAACCACATCAACAAACCAACCCAACAAATGGTTAGGATTAAAGTCATATCAACAAGACATGTTGTATTGCTGAGGTAGCTGATCCCCCTCCTGGATTTTAACTGGTTGAGAGCCGACTGATGAATTGTTGAGATGGATGATCCTCATTCTGCATCCTGATTGGAAGAGTGCTGACGGCGGGATTGTCAAGGTTTTTTTTATTGCAGTCTAAAATAGGCTTTGGGACCATCAAATATTGTACTCCAAATCATATGAGAAATAATGGAGAATCTAGTGTGACCAAATGAATGTAGGCACATTATGAAACCACTAAAAATCTTTGTCTTGTGTGATTATGTGTGTTTTTCTTCTCCGAACATTGTTCTATATGTGTGGTGTTTGATTGGATATGTCTCCAGTAACACAACGAGCAACAGCCGGCAATGCCTAAGATGGAAGACGCCATTCAAGGTCAGTAGTCGAGCGAAAGAGGATGTGGGAGACGTGGCGACAAGAAAGGAGGTGCATCATTTGCAAATGTGATGGACTTGAAAGGACAAAAGTATTGACATTTATTGGATTCCATTAGTATTAACGAAGAGGAGATGATAGATAAATGCATGTCATGCATTGGGTAGTAACTAAGGATGCAAACGGACGGATACGGATACGGATATAGGTATTATCGTATCCTTATGCATTTTTGAATACAAATACGGATGCGGATACGGATATTAAAATTATCTTATCATATCCTTAAAAAACGGATACAGATGTAAAATGAATACTGATCGCATACGAGTACAGTTAGAAATACTTTATAGACTCAACTTAAATATATACGAATTGGATGGAAAACACATGATATAAATTTACTACTTGTGTTTGTTTCATAAAATTATATAAATATGGAATAAGAAGGTATAGAGTTATGTTATATAGGATTAAAAATAAATCTATGACTATATTTATATACGCAAACGGATATACGGATACAGATACGGATGTTTGCGGATATCAAAACAATATCCATATCCGTATCCGTTTTAAAACGGATACAGATACAGATGTCAAAATCTGTATAAAACGAATACGATGACGGATCGGATATGGATATATCCATATTCGTTTGCATCCCTATCCGTTTGCATCCCTAGTAGTAACTATTAGACGTTCTAGGTGTAATTTGCAATTATGAATGGATAAAGTCTAATTACGAAAGTATAAAGGGACATGTCGGTGTCAGTGAAACTCTTATATTTTAAAGATATTCTTACACTTGCACCCTTGAGCTTTTCTAATAATACTTATGCCCTCGACATTTTTACTAGTACACATGTATCCCAATATTCTTGCAAAAATCATAGTAGTGAACTTCCATTGCTATGCTAAGTCATTCTCTTATATATTACATCTACAATATGGTAATATTGTGAATTTTGTAAGAATATAAGGTACAAGTGTCATGAAAGTTAAGGATATAAGTATTACTGCAAGAGTCAGGAGAATACAAGTATATAAATCCCTATTTTTATGTCCGTCAAAATAAGTATTAGTATTGCCGTCCATATTCATATTCTAAGATGGATTTCGAAGCATCCCGATTCGAGGCCAGATCTCATTATTACGATCAACAAAATTTGTGCCTAATTTGGTCCCTAGGCTCCAATGGTCAATACGTCTGCCATGCTTAATGCGGTCAGATGCGATAAAGAACTCACAATCTTGGTGGGTGTTGCCTTTAAGATCGCTGCAACATCAATTGCAGCAACATGTTACAACTCAAAATGAGAGCTTACCACTGTCAAATGCACTGCATCCGAGGCTATATCAATCCTTGAAACAAATGTTCATACCTTAAAATTGAGAATCCGAGTTATTGTTTCATTCATAAAATATCCATTTGGCTACTTGCTCAGATAGCAAAAATACAGTGAATATAATCATTGACCAACAAAGTCCTTGGATAATGAAGAGACTTTTTCATAGCATCTCGTGAGACCTGCAATTGATCCCATTGACACGGATCTCCATGTTAAAAGAGATAGGGTTAATCATGCATATGTGCTTGCAAAAAGATATTTTGCAACTCCATCCGTAGATAATGGTCTATACAAAACATGTCAAAAGTCATGTACTCAATATTTCATAATCAAATAAAATACAGAAATTCTAAAAAAAAAGATAGGACGAGAACATGGAAATATTGTATTTTTCATCCCTACTAATTGATGTTTGCAATATCTACATTTATCGAAAAAATTGGGGGAATTATCTAAAATTTACTCCCATATTCTACAAGGGAAAATGCGACCAGAGCCAAAGTGCCACTGTTCTCCCCCTCCCAACCTCTCTCTAAAAAAACTCAGAGTCTTCTCTCTTTACATCTCGACCGTCTCATCACTTCCTCACCCTTCAATCTCCTCGTAATGCCAAGGAGTCCCACCTTAAGCATCCAAGCAGCACCTCATCGAAGACATCCACATGTGGTCGATATGTTCTTCTGAAAAAGATTCCATCTTTGCTCAAATCCCTCGAAACCTGAGGTGGATTCCGGCCCCTCGCGTTCCTGATCTTGGGTACCTCTCATCTGTTGGAAATATTGAAGCAGACGTCAGAAAGCTGCGATCTTTCGTGTTATTTTGCACATAAATGCTCACCCGTGGAAGAACAGTGGAGTGGAAGGTCGCAGATTCCAAGATTTTTTCTCCTCATTGTGGGTTTTTTTTGTTCTTTGAATGGTTGTGAGAAACAGATTGGTGGGCACTGTTTTATGTTGGCTCTGAGTGGGGTTCATGCACATCCCTCCCTCCCTCTCTGTCGTGAAGGTAATGGATTTCATCTGTTTGTTTTGTTTGATCTGTCTGTTCTTTTGCTCTCCTTTTTAGATCCGTTGTTGTTTAGATTGATGTGGTTTGGTTCTTTGTTGCCAGGAATCTACTCATGATCGTTAACCTCCCCAGGGGAAATGGACGATGAGTGAACGGGTTGGTTGGATTTGTGGTAATTTTTGGATTCGTGTATAGTACATATTAGTGATTTCTTCGGTTTCTCTTCTATTTACCTTCATATGATTGTTCACATAGGTAAGAACTCAAAATTTTCACCTGTTTTTTGCAGCTCAGTCTTAGGAATCTGTAAAATTTTTCAAACAAAATCAAAGAACAGGAAGGGGGTTGCTTGTTTGATTCTTTCTGTTTGCTTCAAACACCACTGTTTGAAGAACTGCATCTCGATTTCGATCGGTTTATACTCTTTAGCGAGAAAGAAGATCGTTCCCGGTATCGAAGAACTTGTTGTGCCGCATCGCGGCGTTGATCGGTGAACTCTGTTTAAGGGAGGAGATTGCTTGTTTAGCTGTTGGAGGAACTGCATTGGGATTTCGATCGGTTTATGCTCTGTTTCTGGAGAGAAAGATTGCTTCTTTGATGGCCTCGGAGAAGTGTTTGGATGCGCAGCTTTGGCATGCGTGCGCCGGAGGGATGACGAGAATCCCCACGGTGAATTCGACGGTGTTCTACTTCCCGGAGGGGCACGCGGAGCACGCAGGAGGTCCGGTGGACTTTGGGGGAGAGGCGAGGATCCCTGCATTGATCCGGTGCAGGGTGAGTTCGGTCAAGTTCATGGCGGATCATGATACTGACGAGGTGTTTGCGAAGATGGGACTGGTCCCCATCGGAACAGAGCAAGTTGGTTTTGATCTGGGGTGTGGTCGGATCACCGGAGACGAATTGGGGGAGAAACCGGCGTCATTCGCGAAGACGCTCACGCAGTCGGATGCGAACAATGGCGGCGGATTCTCCGTTCCGCGGTACTGTGCGGAGACCATCTTCCCCAAGCTCGATTACTCGGCCGATCCCCCGGTCCAGACGGTCCTCGTTAGGGACGTTCACGGTGAGATTTGGAAGTTCCGACACATCTACCGTGGCACTCCCCGCCGGCATCTGCTGACCACAGGGTGGAGCAATTTTGTTAACCGGAAGAAGCTCGTCGCAGGGGACTCTGTAGTGTTCTTGAGAGCCAACAATGGAGATCTCTGCGTGGGGATCCGACGAGCGAAGAGATAGTTCGTGGACCTGCATTGCTCCGACGAGAGGATACAGCATAAGCACAATGAAGATGAAGGGGAGAGTGACCGCCGCATCTGTCGTTGAAGCGGCGATGCGTGCTGCGCGCGAGGAGCCCTTCGAGGTGGCTTACTACCCAAGAGCGGGCACGCCGGAATTCTGTGTTGGGGAATCCACAGTTGTCGATGCAATGCGGATCAGATGGGGGGCCGGTATGAGGTTCAAGATGGCATTCGAGACCGAGGACTCGTCGAGGATCAGTTGGTTCATGGGGACCATAGCCGCGACTCACGTTGCAGATCCCGCGAGATGGCCCAATTCTCCATGGAGGATCCTTCAGGTTACTGATCGATCTTCCAACCTGAACTGTCTCTGTTCAGAACTTCAGACAGATTTCGCCGGACGAAAACCGGACTGATCTCTTTTGCCAAACTTCTTATTTGGATAGATTTTCGATCAAAAACGATCATCAATTGTTGGCAATTCTCTGAATGTTTTTGATGGGGAAGTAATCCAACTCAACTGTGTTCCTGCAGGTGACTTGGGACGAGCCGGAGCTGCGGCAGAACGTGAGAGGCGTGAACCCGTGGCTCGTCGAGCTAGTGACCAACATCTTCTTACCACCATTGAAGAAGCTGTGCATCGCGAGCGAGCGGATCTCCGTTCCCGCATTCTCCAGCGGTAATCGGCCGGAACATGCTCCTGCAGGCATACAGGGAGCCAGGCAAGCGCGGTATGACGTACCTTTGATCGATCTCCAGTGCGACAAAATGCAGCTGAGCTTTTTTCCGGCCGATACCCGAAGCCGACCACCCACAACAACTGCCATAACTGTCGGTAGCAGCATGAAAACACCATCTTTCATGCTGTTTGGACAGCTGATACTGACTGAGAAGCAACTGTCAGCAGGGTCTTCGGTGGATACCGTCTCGACTCTCGCAAACAGTTCCTCCGAAGCGTACACCGAGAAATCGTCCAGCTCGTCGGATGCTTTGGGAGAAGACAACTTCTCCGTCTTCGACTCTCGCATCGCTGGCATCAAACAAACCGATATCATGGCCCTTTCACGACCATAACCGGACCAGAGATGAGCTCTGTTCTGTGGTTGGGATGACCAAATGCTAAATCGCGCTGCTTGCGAAGAACTGACTGATTTGGACTTCTGGAATGACCAGCATTCCCATCGTTCCCATGGCGAATGCGCGTTAGCCGGTTTAGCGTCTTTCAGTTACCGATCGAAGCTATGGATTTCTCCAAGTGTTTGGATTTTTTTTCTATGATCATCTTAACCTGGCAGGGCCTTTGTTGCTGTTTTCATCTGTACATATTTATGCGAAAAATCGTGAATTTGTAATTCTAGCACGACATAATCCGCAATACTCAGTTTTTGCGCTAGCATCATGATCGATGTCCACTTGCCATCACTTTCATATGACTTAATCAGAGATTTGGTCAAGAATGAGTAGTTAAAGCATTCAAGGTTCAGCAGATGAGATTGTTAGGATTCAAGACATATCAACGTAAAGAGTAGATATTTTTAATAAAAATAAATATATCGATAAAGCATTATTCAGTTATGTATTTTTTGAGTACGTCTCAGATCATATCTTATAATATATCAATGAGTATAAGTATACAAAATAGATGGGAAAAAACATAACTATTGGCTGTTTAAAACATTTTTTCTACATATAGGCTACATCTTAGTAAATAAATTTATTCATAGTAAAGGATGTGATCATATAAAATTCTGATAAAATAAAGCAAACTTTCTACTTTTTAAAAATTTTATTTTCCACTGCTCAATTGTCAAATTTTTATAATATTCTCCTATTTTTTATAATATTCTCCTTGCATGTATTTGAAATTTTGTCCTCTAGCAAGCAAAGATAAGTATGTCATATTTAATAAAAGAACGAACAATATGTTTTATCTATTTGTTTTAAAGACTTTATGTTTGGAACATATCGGTATTACCACAGTTTTGATACCAGTTGTCGATATAACAAATCAAATGTGCAATCAACCACCACAACAGACGTACGAGAAAAAAAAAGAATCTGGATATGACATCCGTTTGTCATCTCTTGTGACTACCGGAGAAGAAGACCCATTGAAAAGAAGATTAACAATATCTATAAGGACAATCGAATCAGCTCGCTTTTCCTTGTACATTTCTTTAATAAAGATGCGGATAACTTGCTACTCTCTTGTATTGCTAGTAAAGGGAATAACATAAGCTTCATCACTCGTCATGACTCTTCTCTTGAGCATGTATATCATGTTCGATATCCTCATTCCTTACATCACCACACATGCTTTCTTAGTTTCTCTGGGAGCTCCTTCAATGGTGACTCGATGTCATCGTGACTGGATCATTTTCAGTGAAATCGGATTTTTTTGTTGCAAGAATGTGTTTGTCACCCATTAGATTTCATAATGCTCCATTAAACATGTGAAATTGGACCGATCCTACTCTTTTGATGGGGGTGAACCTCTGTACTTGGCATCTTGATCGTTCTATCATTGCATTCATGGTACGTACTGAACCGCTTCTTGGATTAGCATACATGATCCGAACATGCTCAGTTCAAAAGCCATCATAAATCTGTTTTCACCTCTCTTGAACGCATCAGCAAGTCTTCCTCACAGATTGCAGTGGAATATTCTTGGTTTCTTTCTCAATGGCACGCTTACTTCTTCCCTTTGTCCTTCTGACATCTTAGACAATCGATAATCGTGTGTCCCTCTGTGTTATAATAGAGTGAGTCACTAGATTGGATCACGTGACTTAGATCAACCTTCGAAAAGTTCATGTCCATTGATCTAGTATGTATGCTCTCGATCGTCAGCACATGGCCTTTATTAATGGTTGCTTCACCTATCGACCTATGTAGAGAGTCATCTCTAAGTAGTTAAGCAACCATCTCATTCAATGTGATGGTCTCCTTGGCAAGAGCAACAACGTCACAATATGATTGCAATAAGACGAAAGAGAACCCAAAAAGATCATTGATTTATCCTCCTTAAAGAGAGATGCTCTTTTCTCGTTAATGATATCAAATGTGAGCACATTCATCGGAATCTTGTCGAAGTCATCCAAATGTGCCTCTAGCTTGGTCTCATTGGTCATCATCTTTAGATTATAGAATTTCGTTTTTAGTAATAATTTGTTTGTCAAAAATTTGAACTTGTATTGTACCGCCCCAAACATAATACCACATCTAGTAATCACAAAGTGTGGTAGCGCCTTATAAGTAGTGGGGGAACTACTAATCAACCCAGGCTCAAGCATTTTGGATTGTGTCAAGGACTCCAGTTAGACCCAAGCACAACAAGTTATCTGGACCAATACTCCTTGATAACGGATTGGGTTAGGGTCCAAGACGTTACATGTATCATCGCACGAGCTTCTTCCAAAACAAAGCTAGATCATCCATGTTAATGACTTCATGAGGAGTGTTATTCACTGAGAATAATTTATTCCACTATTCATGAGATCCTTTATGTCCTTTTACTCTTTCATCTTCTTCAGCTTCTTCTCTACTATACAGAGAGCTTTCACAAGCCCTTCATGCGTTAGTATATGGAGAGCTTTCACAAGCCCTTCTTGCGTGAGTATATGTTCTTCACTTGTTGGCATAAAGTGAAGTAGTTCTTCTCGTTGAAGGGTTTCGTGGAGAATGATGTAACTTCCATGCGAACTTCGACATCAAATCAACAAGATGTAGTGTTGTCTTCATCTACTACGAATCTCTTATTACTTTGATTGGATTGGATCTCCACGGATTATCTCAAAAACAATGAAATCTAGACAACTTTGTGTGATCTAAAGACTTTTGACAGAATACTTCTGATCCACACCGTCCAACTTGCTCGTAGCATGCAAAAATCCCTACTTGAATCTCCTCGATTGGACTATGCATGCTCATGTTGTTAGGAATGAAGTGACATCACCTCATCTTCCATACTAGTTTTTTGGGTGAATAAACCCGGTGAGCAATCAATCACCATAACAAAAGCACGTGAAGAAGAAGACAAAAAATATGACGTCAGTAATTCACCTCTCACGACCATCAAAGAAAAAAACTCAATAAAAAGAAAAACGAGTCCAACTTCCTTCATACCTTCGCTCTCTTCGACTCACTCTTTTTCTCTTATGGTGTTGCAGGGAAATATCTAGACCCTCAATATATACTCCAAGTGCAAGCCTATAGTCCTATTCCTACAAGGACTTTATATAGCATGCAACTTAATTGTTATTCAGATTATGAGTTCAATTCCTTTAGAATTCATACTTCTGATGCAACTCTAATCCTTACACTTATATCTATAATATCTTTCGTATTCTCTTAACAAAAATTTTTATTTATTTCACTAGCTCTAACAATATGAAATTTTGTAATATAAAACACTCCAATTTTCAACATTTATTAGATATTGTTTCATGTTTATATCTTCACTTATATTATCAAGGGTTAATTTTAGCTTGTTATTATGAATTAAGACACAATATGGACTACTACTGGAGGCTCTGGTGTGGAATTTTCCGCTATGGGCGAAAACCTGACGAAGCAATGCCACATGTAGTCAGACCGCCCACCGATCGTGAACTTCTTTTCTCGGAGAATAAACCGTGATGGTTTCCGAAGAATAACAACCTAGCTTCTTTATACTTTAAGTGGGGTTGGCTAAATGGACTCTTTGTTCTTAAATAAATAGAATCAAGGCCACACACTTGCTTAAATCAAGCGAGAAACACGTACAATCGCACAACATGAAGATTTATAGTGATTCAACAATGTGCTTATGTCCACGGTTGACACCGGGCTTTCTTCTTTTTCTTCAACGAAACTTTTGGAGTACAATGAGTGATTGCCCCGGAGGGATCTTTTATACTGCAACTCGTGGGTTAGGATCAATGGGAAAATTGAGTAAAATAACTAACTTATCCCTGATAAAAAAAATTGGAGTGACCAATATAGCCCTAGTACATTAAAAAAAATCAACAAAATCGATTCATGCATATACGTCGAATCAATCTTCACAAGAGAACCTAACATGGAGGATAACTGAAATTCGAATTCAAACCCAAACAAATTCCATCGCAGTATGCGAAGGACGTGTCAAAATGCTCAAGAAAGAAGTAGGATTCAGGATGGTTACTGGACTCTACGACACGATATGTGATAACATGACATGCAATGACCCGATCAGCATGTCGTAGGAGTATTGCGGCTTGTTGCCTTGGAATGGGACCGACATAACTTGTTTTGTGTATGATCCGCGATGGCTTGATTTGCGAAATGGATCTAAACCAGTTTAACTGGTTTGGTTTCAGTCATCACAAGCAAAATTTAACGCCTCAATAGAGCCTGATTCTCTTCAAGAATGTTGATGACAAAACTTCCTTCTAGTATATCACATCAAAAAAAAATTATGAACAATGACACCAAGAATATCTTTTTATAAAAGATTTCCGCCTTTTTCTGAATACATAAACAGCATCTGTTTGCTTTTGTGTCATGAATAAGACCCAGAGATCATTCTTTCCTTCATTGTATATCGTTAGCATGGTTTTACTGGAATCGCTTTCGCTGCATCGAGGTGATTTAGACGACAGGTTCCAAGAAGAAATTCCGGGAGCTCGTCTTTGTTGTTGGCCTGAATCATCAGTTAGCTGTTTTTAAACTTCTTGGAGCAGATTTCAGTCGCTTTATTTTCAAGTTATCGCTATTTTCATATACCATTTCGAACCAATAGAGACAAAAGTCAATCCGTACTATGATTTATTTTTTTTGTAATTCTCTAAAATTCGACAGAAACAGTTTGAGTGCTTACCTGCACCAGAAACGCCATCTCGATCACTAGGTTGTTCAAATAGCCAAGAACAAGGCTTACGACTCCCCTTGCGACGGTTGAGGACCCAATATCAACCCCAAGCTGCAAAAACAAATACAAATGTTGGGTTTTCTCCTGTGTAGACTGATAAGTACTGTATATGCGGGATCAACTTCACCGATACAAGGGGTATATTGGTAATTTCCTGGCACCCTGTAATCATACCCTTGCGGAATTCAAGATGTCCTTGAAGATTGCCGGTCATAGTAGTCCAATACCATTTTCATGCAAAAAAACATAGTAGGCACATTGCTGAACCACTGTATATCCTTGTGTATCGTGTTTGTGCGTGTGTTTTTCTTAACGATTTCTGCTTGTGTTTTTGTGTTTGTTGATTGGATATGTTTACAGTAAAACCATTATGCCTCAATTTCACATGAACTTTAAAATGAAATATACATTGCTCTTACCTCTATGTAGTTTTTGCCGCAAAAGTAATTTATTTCTAGTGCCTGGCCAACCAAGCATGCCTTTTTACCGACGCTTTGCTTCACAATCCAAGATCCCTATATAATCGCGGAAAATGAACTGCTTCACATGTTTCTACAATGTACGAAATTCCCACAGCATTCCAAAAAACATCGGAAAATACCAACGACATGCATGCTGACCTTCGATATATATGGTATAAGTTTAAATCTCGAATTACGGAAAGCATCGTCTCCTTTTACGAAACTTTCAAGCAGGGGAACGCTTTCAAGTGGAACCTCCGTCATGAAATACAATGCTAGACTGTACGTAGTCGACCCGGGGACCTGATGCAATGATTTAGTCTCAACTCAAACTATATTCATTTGCCATTCTGATAATGATTATTGAGAGAAATATATACCTGAATGTTAACAATAAAGAAGAACTCTTTCCCGCCTTTCGACGCGTATTTCTGATGAAATTTTGTAAAGTTGCAAGTAAGATGGAAATCATACGGACACAGTTATCTAATTTAAAAAAAAGCTCCTGAATGTACCTGAACAATACTGTTTGGACGTCCAGCGAGATCATCTTCTCGCTTGTCAGATTTTAACCAATCGGCTGCTACCATTTTCATAAGCGTGCCATTTGCTTTGATCTGAGAGGGGCAGAATAAAAATGGTCCAACTTAATATCAGGTACATGATTTTTGCAACGGGGTTTATCTATATATAACTAATGAAATAACATACACCTTAATTATTGGAAAACGATTTGATCACGACGAGAAGATAGAGATTTAAGTGTAAAACCCCACCTCCAGAGTAGAGGTAAAAAACTACAGGCAAAGAGGTCTATTATGAGAATAACAAATACAAGGTCAAAACCAAGTAGAATATTACTCTCCCGGAAGAATATGCATTACAATCTCAAGAATTAACCTAATCAGGTCGTTGACAATATCCATTTAAAGTATGAGATATATGCAAATTGAGGCGCGAGAGTTCAAGGCATAAACCAACATAAATCATAACCTACGACTCGAGTTAACAATACTAGGATGATTTCAATCACTATTTTTATACCTTGTGGCGATCCTGAAGATACGTTGATCCCCTAACAAGAAAAGTCGACGGATCTGTCATCGCCCAACTGCAGAGCGAATTGCATGTTGGGTCTTTGGGAAGAGTATTTCCATAAATCCATGATGTACTTTCTCCTGCTTCATGCACGTCGCTGTGGATCCTCTTTTGCACTGGATTAAATCAAATCAATGCGAATCATACAGCATAATGATGATGATAATGAATGTGGTTAAATCCAACATAATTCTGAGCAAGTTACAGTGAGATGAAAACTAACCTGCAAGATCATGCAACTTTTTCACGAAACTAGATGTAGGAGTTAGCTTGTTCGGGCATTGCTCCTGTGAATGGTTCGGGAAGTTCCATCACAGATTAGTAAAAAAATAGATGTTAGATAGTAGTTTAATGTTCAAGCAATAGTACAAATTTCAAAAAAAAAAGGAGGGGACAGGTCCGGCGTACAAAACTCATTCTATGTATTCTATGTGGTATTTGCGGAAGAATTGAATCATTTTAGGTTTTGCGATGATATTTCAGAAAGTACACTTATGCCTTTAAACATTTTCAGACCAAAAGAAGTACCACTGATTTTCTACATCATGACCTGTATCGAATACAACGACAATAACAACAACAATAAAGCATTCTCCCACATTAAGTATGGCTGGTTAAATTGATTCTTCGCCTCCATTCATATTTATTTCAGGTCATTCTCAGTTCTAAAGCCAAATAACTAAGATCCCTTCGAACAGTCGCATTCCAACACTTCTCGGGCCTTCCACGCCCTCTCTTAGCCGACTCAACATCCCAAATCTCGCATCTTTTAGTGCATCAACCGACCTATTTTGCAAATGGCCTGTATCGAATGGTTAGATTATTATTACTTATCTTTTTAAATGTAATGGTAAACTGCCAGGAACTTAGATTTTGCTAACAACTTCATTGTATATTTGTTTTGTAGCTTGATTGACTTTTCCGACAATATAAGCTCAATGATGGAAAGTGTAGAGAAAGTTATTACAAAGTATAAAGCACGATTCCAAATGACACAAGCTTAAAGTATCTTGCTCTAAGAAGCTCAAGACTCGATTCCAAAAGCTTAAATGCATTTCTAGAGAAGATTTGAAGACTTTAGAGGTCAAGAACAAGTAAAGAATACTCATGGGCACTTCCGTAAGTTTTACGGAGTTCGACGATTTACATAGTTTTTATTTGTGTTGAAAAATGATCATACAATTTTGGATATTTTTGATTGACAAGAAAAAATAAGCCAGAATCATCAATTTCATAAAATCGAACTTTAGACACATCGATCATTTTGACACCATGATCGATCAATCTTTTATCGACCAACTTTTGATCATGATTGTCACTTTTAAATTACTATTCAATGGTCATAAAATAATCGATCAACACTGTTAACATGATCAATCAATTTTTCTGCTATGATCGATCAACCCAAATTCCTAATCGATTAATTCTGATTTTTCGAAAACAATGACGGTGGAATTTCCACGTTTGCTTACCAGTGGCTCTTTGAGGTTCAACACTATAAATAGGACCCTAATGGTTCATTGTAGAGATACACAACTACGAGAAACATTGTCTACTCTCGAAAGAAAAGAAAGAGATGTTTTCTGCGATATTCGAAGCCATACTTGTGATTATGTATCTCGACCTCTCTTCAATCCAAAGCTCCATGTGCTCTCGTGCTCAATATTGATCATCATCATTCTCGAGCGGATTCTACGCTGAAAGTTTGTAAGCTCGTGAATTAAAGTTTATTTGCTAAAATATATGTTTAGTATATTATACATAGGCATCAAATTTGTGGATTCCTTTTTCTGAGAAACATAAAATCTTCCTCTGGAAGTTGTTCGAAGAAAGGTAGACGTTGTATGTTAGAAAATAGGAAGCGAAAGCGAAACATGGAAAAAAGGTAAAGAACAATAAGAACAGCGGGATTTTACGTAGAACCCTACTCCGTGAGGAGCGGGATGAAACCACGGGAGAAGGCCTCAAAGGGCCGTGCTTGTCTATTGACTTTCTCTCATCTGATACAGGAGGCTTGGGGCTTCTTATATAGCCACCACAGAGCCTCCAAGCCCCACCACAAGTAGATGTGGGACTAAACTGTTGGATGGGATAAATGGATCCTGAAGGTATCCATTTACCCATCTCCCATACATGTGGTGCATATAACGCATACTCCAACACTCCCCCTCAAGCTGGAGCATGCAATGCTCAGCTTGGACAAACATAAAGAAACTCAACTCAACGCTACATGACACTACGGACAATATCAACCCAACGCGCACCACTGCTACTGTCGAGGACGTTGCTTCTCATGCCGTGCAGGTGAGGAGGACGAACGGGCTGGAGTGTGAGTCTGCTGAATCTCCTCGTCGGAGAGCATCTGCTCTGAATTGCGCCTGTCAGAGTCACTGCAACTAAAATGAGTCTCCTCGTCGGAGTACTCTGACCCGCCACAATATATGGACAACAGCTCCATCTCTGAAAAGGGCCGAACTGAATAGGGTCGTGGCTGTGCAATCCTCGTCGGAGTCCACGGTCGCTGAAGAATGGAGTTCGAAAAGTCTCCTCTTCGGAGAACTGAGTCTCTCCCATCTGGCTCAGAGAATGGTACACTACTCTGGTGTCCCTATGACACCACATGAAAACCCTTGCCAACATGGCATAGGGAATGATCCTCTACTCTGGAGTCCCTATGGCTCGCATGAAAACTCTGGCCGAAACAACAAGAATAGATGGGGACCACTGACAATGATGGCAAACATGTGCTCATTTGAAAAGACCGCATACTCATGCGTGTCTGAAACTGGAGACTCGGAATCAATCGTCGAGTCTGAAACTGGAATCTGTAGAGTCTGATCAACTGGCTGGTCTGGAGACGGACATCTGAATCTGGAGCATGGAACAGACCTGTGACTCTACATAATACTCCTCCTTTCTCCCACACTGGTCGGAAAACAGGACGTCGACAAGTTGGGAGAAGACAAAATAATGGGGGAAAACTTGTGCATTCTCAAAAATTTCTCACGGCTTTCCATTTTTTTAATAAGCCACCACACATTTTTTTTGAAATATTTTTTAAAGCCGTTTGAACTAATTTTTTTAACGGCTTTTCATTCTCGATTTTTTTGAAAACTTTTGCGTACGTTTTTTTTATTGTACACGCCTCTCTTTTTTTCTTTTTTTCTCTTTTCCTTTTTTTAACAAAACCTCACAGCCCAACAAGGGCCGAAATATCTGCAGCCCCTATGCAGATTTTTTTTAAAATTAAAGCAGCAGTCCCTTTCGGCCCACTTGGGCCTAACATAAATCGTCTCCCTTCTTTCTATCAACGGGCATCGAATAGGGTTCCGTGGAACCCGACGGTTTCCAAAAGAAAAAAAAACGATGTCGCTGCCGCCTTGGAGTGGATCTGGGAGAGGGCCCGTAGCAAGGGAGAGCACCGGGATGCGGCCGCCTACCGTCGAGAGGAGGATACGTCGCATGAAGGGCTTTGTTTGGTGCTTCACGGAGGTCTGGAGGGAGGCGGCGCACGGAGGAGTCCCACGGCTCACAGGTGTGACGGCGCGAGTTGTTGTTGGGTTCCGCACCTCGCGGCGAGGAGAAGTGGGGCTGGGCTTCGCTGCTCGGCTGGAGAGCGCGTGAGGAGGAGGTATCGCCGTCAGAGAGTTGCGCGCAGGGGCTCGCATGGGCCTGGAGGCGCGATTGGACGGTGCGTCTAGGGCTCGCCGCTCGTGTGGCTGTTTCTTCTATTGCGGCTAGGGTTATCGCCTGGAAGGGCAAATAGTGATGGGGCCTGGGGGTTCGTTGTACGCTCCACAGAAGTGCTGCCTGGGGGTTCTGAAGAAGAGTCGTACGCGCCAAGATGGCGCGATGGGTCTTGAAGGTCCAAGAGCGAAGAAGGTCTGACCGTCAGGAGCCGCCTGGGAACTGGAGGCAGCGCAAGATCACCGCTAGGAGCCACATCAAAATTGATAAAGGGAATGATCGATCTGCTGTTGCTGCCGTTGCACGCTTGGGACTGCAGGAGAGATGCGGCCTGGAGCGCAAGGGATTTTGAACTCGGCCACACAGTGGACTGTGATGGATGAACAGAGATGAAGATCTAACGTAGCCTCTTGGAGAATTGTGACTGTTGCTGCAACGCATGGATAATCGCGGAGCAGAGAAAATCTTGCCCAGATTTAGGGTTTCAACATACAAATCCTAGAATTTAGAACGAATCCGAACTCAATAAAAAAATAATCGAATATCGGACATAAAAATGAACATGAAATCCTCGAGAATCGACCCGCTCTGATACCATGTTAGAAAATAGGAAACAGAAGCGAAACATGGAAAAATGTAAAGAACAATAAGAACAACGGGATTTTACGTGGAACCCTACTCTGTGAGGAGCGGGATGAAACCACGGGAGAAGGCCTTAAAGGGCCGTGTTTGTCCATTGAGTATTGACTTTATCTCATCTGATACAGGAGGCCTGGGGCTCCTTATATAACCACCACAGAGCCTCCAAGTCCCACCACTGGTAGATATGGGACTAAACTGTTGGATGGGGTAAATGGATCCTGGAGGTATCCATTTACCCATCTTCCATACATGTGACGCATATAACGCATACTCCAACATTGTATAAGAGGTTGTGCTACCCTTGGTTTAAAGTAGTGTAGGGATAGTAGAAGCAAGCTTCGCCAAGGGTGCGGAGGGGAAATTTTAGAAAAATGTTCTAGGTCGTGATTTTCACCTGCTTGGGTCTCCACGTAAGAAATTTTACTCTATTACTAAAGTTATTGGACACCCAAGAAAGTTCATGGCCTCTACATTGGAATAGGACCCACTCCCAAAATCACCATGTACATTTACCGTCTATACTTCTTAAATATTTTAATTGGGCTGCATTTTGGTTCAGTTTTTTCTGCAAATTGGAAGCCTTTTCCTCATCAACAATGCTACATACTCTACTTTGACAACTGCAGTAAGTGTGGCAATGAAGTGCACAGTCTACTACCTGAGTGTACAAGTAGGCATCAGACGGCCAAACTGCCTCCAAAGGGTCGCGTTCAGATTCCTCGGGGACATCAAAAAACTCGTCACATGCATCATTCAGTTCAAGAAAGGATCTACCGACAGTTAAATCTTTTGAAGCTGCATTTGGTAGCTCATTGTCTCTACGACCGTGACCGGTGCTTTCACCCTTGTGTTGCGCTTCTTCTGTTGATTCCTTGCTCTTGCAATTGCTGGTTCTAGTTTCTCTGATCAATTCCCCAGACGGCATATCACATATCTGCCAATTCCCCATTTTGGCTTTAAAGTATTCTCGTAGCACTACAATGTAATAGGTATAGATTACTTATGTAAATATCACATTTTACATGCATGAATGCATTAAGTGTAGGAATAATAATAAGAAAGGTTTGGAGACTTGGATACCTGCTATTCTGCCCAGCATTTTCATGGTTATATACTTCGCGGACGATGAAAAAAGATAAGATTGCCAAAATTTCCAATCAATAGAGAGCATATGTCTTACTACAGATTGTCTTCCATCATTTACGGGGGAAATTACATATCCACCACCTGTTACATAAATGACAGGTCGGGTCTCAGCTGATAAACTAAGGAAACAAAAGATTATAGTGTCTGAATTCCAAGCATACGTTACTTTTAATGCAGGCGCGAATGCATCCTCTTTCGGGTGGACATCTTTTATCAATTACAGAATGGTACAATATCACTGAATTGAAAGATAAATAAATTAAACATCGATGTCATTTTCTTGTAAATAAAAAAAATATTATTGGGCAACCACATCACCATAAGTTCCATCATCCTCTCTCCTCCAATATCGCCGCAGTAATAGATCTCTTCTTATCGTTCCCCTAACAAGACAAGCACACCACTTTTTCGCAACAGACTAACATAAAAGCTTGAATTCAAAGACATTTCTTATTGGTGATCCGAATCTAACCATGGCAGCCAGTCGCTTTTTAGTTGTTTGTGAACAATATCGTTATGACCATCTATGTGTTCGACCACTCTGCCACGATAAAAACAGAAATCCCACCTGCAAAAATCGCATAGGAGCAACTTGCAAAAACCATCCAAAAAAACAAAAACGAACAAATTTACAAATACAAATACTAAATAAATTAGCTATCAGAATCTGATAAAGAGAATAGTACTCTGATCTTGATGGACCAAGAGACATGATCGTTTGGAATATAGCTTCGGTATATGCATCAATCACGCCCACTGCCATTATGGCTGGATGTTCATCCCAAATCTGAATAAAAGGACATAAAATGATATGAAGCCAGAAGAACTGAAGCAGGCTAATACAGATGAACCAAATGCATACCTTTCCAAGTGAATCTCCATCATTTGTTTCTTTAAAAAGCCGCAAACCTGCAATCAAATACAAAAATCAATCCCGGTACTTCAGTAACAAAATAACATAAGAAGGTTGTTACCATTTGAACAGCCGAATATTGTCCAAGGAGAAGGGGCCACAACATCAGAAGTCATGGGATCCGTGTTCATAGATAAAAATGTAGTCCAATCTATTGAAGAAAACAAAGCTATATCAAGAAAACAAACAAGTCTATATTCTAAATAAACATAAACTTTTGATAAAATAGAGGCGGGTAAGTGTTCTCAAAACAGTAAAATAGAAACGTGGGATTTTTTGGAGAAACCATTGACAAATTCATACCCAAGGAAGTTGCGTGGCTTCTCGTTCTCCGGTGGCTAAACCTGGCCCAATCAAATTCCATACAACATATAAGTACAGTAGTAACCTCCAGAATTGTTCAAGTGGTGGAAACAAGAAATGTTATTCCAAAGCATTTAAATAAGTTATTTGAATCTCCACGTGCTTTTAAAGGAGATGTTACATTGATATTGACTGCAAAATACCAGAAGTTATCTTTTTTGTTCCATTCAGTTAGTACCACCCGTCATTCGATCGAAATAACTCTTCCATGGATCAGTTAGCTGATAGATCTGGATCTTCATCCACTGGTTAGTATACTTCCCAAAGTCACCCATCATCTCACCCCCCCCCCCAAAAAAAAAAACTTTTAAACTGCTTGCTCGATCTATTTGGAAAAATGATCGGGGCCAAATAGCTTTGCAAGCTTGGGAAGCTAATAAGTAAAAGTAAAATCAAACAAGTAGAGCCTCATCATTAAGATGCATCTACTTGAGAGAGGAAATGGTTATTTGCCAGGGAGCACTGAATGATGCAAACCAAGCACTTGCTCAACCCATCTCTCTGTTACTGATTGCTGGGACTAACAGATGTTATTGTAGAGATAGATATTATTATGCTATGTACTTGTTGGTTATTCTGTGTTTTCTCTGGATTACTTTGTACTTTACCCTTAAGGCCTATCCCTATATAAGAGAGCCTAGGGTTTCTCTGAATAATTAATCTCAGTTTTTCTCCCAACATGGTATCAGAGCCCAAGCCCTAGGGCTCTCTCCCTCTCCCCACCTGCCGCCCTCTCTCCTCTTCCTCATCCCGCCGCCACCGCTCCCAGCACCCCCCCTCCGGTGGCTCCCACACCCGCCGCCAACCCCCGGCGGCCCCCTATTCCCGCCGCCACCCCCCCAGGCGGTCTCCTACTCTCGCCGCCAGCCCTCCGGTAGCCCCCTAGTCCCGCCGTGGGCCCCCAGGCGGCCCTCTACTCCCGCCGCCAGCCCCTACGCGGCTCCCTAGTCCTGCCGCCATCATCACCCGGCGGCCGTAGCCGCGCTTCCGGCGTGCCCTAGCCGATCTTTGGCGATCCCCGACGTGCCCGTACTCGTCTCTTCCTCCGGATAGATGGATTTGAGTGCGTAACGTCTACATACGCACTCGAATCCTATGCAGTTTGTGTAGACATCTATCACTTTGTCTACAAACCCTAGTTCTTCTCCAGCGGCAATATGTCAGAGTCGAAGGTTGATATGCCCTCCATAGGCGCATTCAAAGGTCCTGCGCCAATAGTCAAGATGGACGAGTCGAATTACGAGCTCTGGGCGATGCAGTTCATGAGCCTCATGAAGTCGAATGGTAAGAAGCATATTCTTACCGAGGATGAGCCAGCAGAGAAGACAGGGATATATGCCTCGAGGGAGGCTGATGACGCCTATGCAAAGGTCTGGTTGTGAGGTACATTGACGATGGAGATTGCCAATGATGTCCTCCATTAGCCCACTGCCAAGGCGATGTGGGATATCCTACCTGCTACATATTCGCAGGTGCGAAATGAGACCAAGATGTTACAGCTTCAACATGACATATTCACGATGAAGCAGAACGACATACCTCTTCACTCCTTATACACATCCCTGAGGGGGATGTTTGAGAAGTTATACAGTACTATCCCACTCACAGTGACTCCTGAACAGCAGAAGACAATTCGTAATGCCACCATGGTGGGCGTCCTACTTGCGGCCCTTGATCCTGAATATGACGCTGCTCGTTCTCAGATCTTAGCCGATGCAGTTATTCCTCCAGTGGAGGATGTTTACAGGAGACCCAGTCGCATTACAGTTTCTTCCAGTTCTTCTACTCCACCCCCATCGGCGATGACAGTTTCGCATGGGAGAGGTGGCCCGTCTACAGGTCGTGGACGTGGACGTGGACCCCAGGGAAGGGGTGGTCGCTTTAGTCAGTCATGTTCCTATTGTCACCACACAGGACACTCGGAGGAGACATGCTATTCTAAGCATGGGTTCCCAGCATCGGCACGTGTTACAGAGCACTCTCAGTCCCAGTTGGCATCTACTGCAGATAACCATTTTGAGGAACTTGTGGCACGTCTTCGCGATATTATGCTACAATCGTCTGGTGATTCTTCTGGTGGACCTTCAGATGTTGGTGCTACAACCTCAGCTAGTTCATCTGCTGCTGCTAGTACCTCAGGTAGATCTACTGCATTTACACCGTCTCATGATATCTCTGATTGGATTATAGATTCGGGTGCCACACATCACCTCTGCCGAGATCGAGATAGACTTGAGTCCTACAGGGACATACCTCACAGCCGCTCCGTGCAGATCACAGATGGTACTCATTCCCCCCTTGTTGGACAGGGGGAGGTCTTCCTATCCTCTACTATGCATCTACAGAATGTTCTACATGCTCCTGAGTTCTCCATGAATCTGTTATCTATTAGTCAGATTACGAAGGATTTGCATTGTCGTGCTATATTTGACCCGTCTTCTCTTATTTTTCAGGACATACTAACGGGCAGGGTGATTGGCTGTGGCTCTGAGCAGAATGGTCTATATCGGCTAGTTCGGAATTCTTATGCTGGCGTCTCCTCTCATTCGGCTGGACCAGTTTCTCCATACATCTGACATCTACGTTTTGGTCACCTCCCGCTCCAGAAAATGCGCCATCTTCTACCTCAGATCTCTCCTAGATCGTCTTTTCGCTGTGAAACATGTCAGTTGGGAAAGCATCATCGGTCGAGCTTTCCTAGTCGTCAGAGTCGGAGCAGTAGCTCCCCGTTCGAGTTGTTTCATATAGATATATGGGGTCCAAGTCGTGTATCCGATCATCAGCAGCACAAATTTTAGCTAGTGGTGGTGGATGATTTCTCTCGTGTATCTTGGGTCTTTCTTTGAAATAATAAATCTGAAGCAGGAGATGTGATCAAGAATTTGATTAATGAAGTGCAAAATGTGTTCTCTTCTACTGTCAAATATGTTCGTACTGATAATGCCCTAGAATTTTGCACATGATCCCTTTCTCAATTTCTTTCATCAAAGGGCATTATTCACCAAACCACTTGTGCGTACACATCCCAGCAGAATGGTGTGGCGGAAAGAAAGCATCGCCATCTCCTTGATATTACTCGACCCTACTGATTCAAAGTTGTGCTCCTATTTCTTTCTGGGGGGGATGCTGTTCTTACCGCGTGCTATCTCATCAATCTTATGCCATCCTCTGTTCTTGGTGAGAAAATACCCTCTCTCTATCATTTTTCCTGACAAGAAATTATTCTCACTTACTCCACGTGTCTTTGGTACTGTGGCATTTGTTCATCTTCTCTCTCCTGGACTTGACAAACTCTCTCCTAGAGCTGTCAAGTGTGTCTTTGTTGATATTCTCGGACTCAGAAGGGCTATCGGTGTTATGATCCCATAAACAAGAAATACTTCGTTAGTGCCGATGTCACATTCTTTGAGTCTGTTATGTATTTTTCTCCTGCAGGTGACAGACTGGTACCATCCACTACCAATGATGATGTCTATGTCCCTCCACCTCCTTCTTGGAGTTCACCAGAGTCTCCTTCTGTTCCTGCGCCTACATCAACTTCACCACCACCACCTCCACCTCCAACTCTTCCACGACCTCCCATTCCACCTCTACCAAAATTCTATACGTGTCGGTCAGGTCCTGCTCAGGCTACACGTCAGCTACCCATCACGCCTCAGGTATGTTCAGATGGCATTACTACTAACGGGTCAGATATGGTACATGTGCAGGATTCTTCATTACAGGAGGAAACTACACCATCCAGTATAGCAGAAGATGATCTTGATATTCCTATTGCTATCCGGAAGCAGAAACGGATGTGTGACTCTTATCCCTTTGCTTCACAGGTGTCGTTTCACCGTCTCAATGGAGACTTTCAGAGATTTGCTGCAGCGTTGTCTTCCGTGGATATACCACGGACCATGGCCTTAAATTTCAGCGATTTTCGGTGGAAATTGTTCACAGATTTCTCGAATTTCGGTGGAATTTCGGTTCATTTCGGTTCATTTCGACTGAAATTGTTCTAGGTCACCATATGTCATGCCTAGGCCACTTATTGATATTCATAGGTACTATTTGGTCACTAAATGAAATCTATAGGTCACTATTTCAACCACCATTTGCAATATAAGGTACTATTCCAAACACCATTGTAATAAATAAGGCCATTAAGGATCCTCTTTAAACCCAATAAATATAATGTATATGTTCTCATTCCATCTCACAACTTCACAAGTCACAATTCACAACCTAACCTAAGTCTTGGAGAGCCAAGTTTCCAAATTCCAAGCAAGGTAAGTATTTTACCATATTTTTTCATAACACATCTTTTTTTAACATACTTCGAGATGCCAAATATGTATTTTTTTCATCTTTGAATGCTAACTTCAGAGTTCAGAATCTTCATAGTTAGAATCTTTATATAACCATCTTGTTATCTTTTCCTAGGCCAACTTGACTGTAACTATTAGGTAGAGCCTTGCATGTTAACAAACTTCAGAGTTCTACTTTTCCTTGCATATCTTTTCTGGGATTTCCTAGGCCCTACATATTAATACATTACATTGCATCATTTTAACTCACAAGACACTAGAAGATTGTTCTTTTCTAGGACTCTCTTGTTACTTCTCTCTATTATAAGGAGTATGCGTGTCTGTATGTGTGGTAGGTTGTTAATAACCTTCCAAGTCTTTGACTGTAACTATTTTTCTACTATTAGGCTGGACGTAAAATTGTGCTTATGAATGCTACACAATTTCTTGGTGTTAATTAATTTGTTTGTGTCTCGTATAACATACATTTTACGATCATAAGCCCTACTATGCATTTATTTTGGCATACATGTTAAAATATTCGTGTTTGTGTGTATGTCTTATTTTATTTTTTAAATAAAAGTATTATTATTCTTTTGAGAATTGATAAAAAAATTGAATGCCAAAATTTAACTGTGTACTGAAATATGAAATTTCACTCTGGACGGTCATCGATACGAAGACCGAAATCATTATTTTAAGGCATTGAACATTATAACATCTTATTATAGGCAAAAAACTTGTATTTATGTCTCTTTTATTGATTAAAGAACATTACAAATCTTAAATTTTGAAAAAAATGAGTTTTCAAGTCATTTTCCCAATTTCCGACCATTCACCGAAATTCCACCGAAATTCCACCGAAATTCCTTTTCTGGGGCTTACCGAAACGAAACTGAAATCCGACATTTGAGGCCTTTCCACGGACCTACCAGGAAGCTATGAAGATTGATTGCTGGAGATTGGCTATGGAAGATGAGATGCGTGCATTGCAGTCTCGTGGCACATGGTCTTTGATCCAGAGAAGATTGATATCTACAACTCACGTGAGCTCAGGGGATCAGACTGGCGGATGTATTCACCAAGCCGTTACTCAGAGGACCTTTTCAGAGATGTTCATCCAAGCTGAGCATGATAGACATCTATGCTCCACCTTGAGGGGGAGTGTAGAGATAGATATTATTATGCTATGTACCTATTGGTTATTTCTGTGTTTTCTCTAGACTACTTTGTACTTTACCCTTAAGGCCTCTCCCTATATAAGAGAGCCTAGGGTTTCTCTGAATAATTAACTCAGTTTTTCTCCCAACAGTTATGACAAAAGTAAAGGCTAACCAAGTTTTTTTTACCCTGAATAGTACTTATTTGGCCAATTGGAACACAAATAAATAAGAATAGTTAGTCAATACAATTCATTTATCTTTTACACCTAATTACAGGGTGGACTATTGCATGCATTCTCCTAAAAATGACCTGTATGTCGTCTGGTAAGACTTGAAGCCATTCCCGGAGGACTTTAGTTGACTGAGGCAAGCAACTGGTAGAATCGGTGTCCAACATTAATGACGCACTTATTTTTGTCTTTATTCTGTTCTATTGGGCCTATCGGGGAACTGAACTGAAGAGTCCGCCCACCTCCTCTCTTTGATCCCAGCCTGAACCCAACGACGCACTTTGTCCACTTTCACGGGTTGAGGATCTGATTCAGATATGCATGTGTGATCCATCGACTTGGTATGCTTTCTTTTGTTTGTTGAGGTTTCTAATTCAAATAGTTATGAGATGGAAAGTGAGCTTATAGTCTAATTGGGGAAGGCTTTCCAACCCCGGTCCGACCTTCCGTAGTGAAATATGCATCCAACTCAGTATGAGATGCTGCCTCTTCAGCCAATTGACCAAGTGTCAAATATTGTCAGGCCTTTCCTGCTTACCTGCCACAGCCCGAACTCGTAGCTGAAGAAGCCGGACAGAAAGGCAAGCTCCTTCCGAAAAGGAAGGAACGAAAGCTGACAAGGTAGTAGCACTCCCCAATAATGCAACATATTAGCTTTACAAGTTCCTATGCATTTTCAAACATTTATCCAATTTCGGAACTTTACCCGATATTTTCTTTGCCATCCTTATAGGTGTATTCACTTACATTGGCATGCCACTAACCTACATTCCTACATCCAATACCGATATATATTAGCTGGAGGAATTAGGAAGTGCAAACCAATTGCAGTACCAAATTAGAGGCATATATGATGTCACTAAAAAGTACATATATTATACTTCCAATGTATCGATGATGAAATTGGCTTCCTACGAATTTACTAAATATATATTGTTCGCAAGTGCCCATTTTATAAATTTAAGGAACATTTATGAACACGCAAGTAATCATTAACTGAAAAACTAAACTAAGAAACAGAAGTTGTTATAACACCTGAAAGGCAGCCACATCCGTCTGGAACAACCCACGACTTTCTCTTCTGATTTTGGCAATCCTATTGACATACAACCGAATGAAAATAACAATATTTCAATAGAATTTGAACACAAAAGGAATCAAGTTACATACATTTAAGTTTAGTGCAACTTTCATCAATGATTGGATCCATTTTGCTGCTTCCTCTGAGCTCCTGGCGCCTAGCTGTACAGTACATCCAAAGGCCATCCAATAATGGGAAATCCCAAAATATGCATAAAGAAAAAACCGCCAAATTCAAAATTTCACCTTCAGTTGATGACCTCGATTAGCAGTATTGTACAAGGTAAAAAATGAAAAATACCTGAAGGTGTCAGAAACGACAAACCAATGTGATCAGTAAACATGTCAAGCAAAATGAAACAAACCACGAGAACAGTTGATAAAACAGCTGAATACATTAGATACAATCGTACATTATCGTGTATGCTTTCTCTTCCATTGTCTTCTACACGTACGTGAGAATCTATCAATGCGCTTTTATAGGAGCCTGAAAGAGAAGATAAGATAGCATGAATCCTTGGAAATATACGTTGTCGTTGTTACGTGCATATGTAAATCCCTTCAAAACTGACATTTTACAAGATGTGTGTATGCTCATAAATGAAAATGAAAACTGAACGTTCTTTCTCCTTAAGCCAGTCAAGTTTATAAAAGAAAGCACACAAATTAGACCAATCAACTAGCAATACGTTAATCCATATTTGCACTACTCTAGATCCACATGGCTATCATTAGATAGTCTACACAACAAATATAATAGATCCTAACCATTTCCCCAAAAATAGACATAGAAGTCAACAGAGCATGATATCATTTCCCAAAAAAAAACATGAATATCAGATTTCCAAAGAGGAACAACACCAACAACAAAACACTCATCTTTCTCCTCCTCAAACCGACATGAGACCAGACAACAAAAAGTACATACAATCTAACTGGTACTCAAAATGAGTACAATCTAACTGGTACTCAAAATGAGCACTTTCTTCCCTAATACCAATCAAGCGTGTCGAAGAAAACTTTTATGAAGTACACAACTTTGCACATTCCAATCCAAAGTTCTCAAACCAATCAACCACCAATCTGTTGATCCAAGATCAACATAATTTCAATCTTCTTTACACTAATATGAGTATCCAATAACACAGATATAGTCGATAGAATGTGGTGTATACATCAAAATTCCCAAAACTGATCAACCAGCAATCTGTTAAGCAGTAACTCTACTCCGACTACGCATCAATGTATGAATCCAACTTGGGAAGATGCGAATTTGCACCACTCCAGATCCACATTGACCACACCAACCCCACGAAGCTCTACAGATTACGCAAAACTCTCAGCAAACAATACGTTCAAACACAATCGGAAATCAAAAGAACAATCAACACCATTACAAAACCAACAAAAAATGAAGAACAATAGCATGAACAGTAGAGCTCCAGAAAGCTAAACGCTGGAAAAACACAAAGATCGCATATTCCTTCACATCCGATTGTTTAGAGACCGCAATACGCAAAACCAAGTAATTAAAGAACACAAAAAAGCCACCTCGTCGGTGGAGGCGGGGGCCGATCTGAAGCAGTCGAGGGCATTGCCCTCGAGAACAAAGTAGCGGCTCCTCGAGTGGCGCAGCCCGAAGCGGTTGGATTGGATGAGGTAGAGCCAACCCTCCATCCTCTTCTCCTCCTGGGCGCTACCCATCTCAGATCGACCCCTCCAGACGCCAAAGATCGCTCCTTTTCCTCCTCTCGACGCTCCTCCTCTCAGTTTCTTCCTCCTGCTGCCCCCCACTCGATGTTAACAGAGAGAGAGAGAGACAGAGAGAGAGAGAGAGACAGAGAGATTGTGTGTGATTTTGGCGTTGGGCGAGTTGAGAAAGAGGTGATTGGAAGGGGGAGTGGAGAAGAGGAGAGCCCGCGCCTCCGCCACCAGTGTGGGTGGCGCGGGGGGGGTTGGCTGAGACATGCACGGGACATTTTTTTGTGACACATTTGGGTGGGAGGTCTATTAGCTGTCTGATGCGCGCGCGGGGAGAGGGAGGGGGGGAACGGAAGGTGGGAAGGGGCGAGGCGGGGCGGTGGGGGGCAGGGGGAGAGGAGGGGGGGTCTTGGGGATGTTGGGAAAATGAGCTAGACATTCATTCTAGGAAGGATGGTCAAATTAAAGAAAGAAAGAAAGATAAATTATAATACTAGCAATTGGCGCTTACATGACGAAAATGATCTTTTGTTGTCGATAATAGTAACCTAGATCGTCGTTCCATTACGCTCGAACAATCACGATCCATATGTAGAACCATATTGTTCTATTGCGAGCAATATTTTAACACTTGTGCCCTTCTGATATTTGCTGATAACATTTGTATCCTTACATGTTTCATAGCTACAAGAAGATCCATACAAAACATCTCTATTAACACTTGTGCTCCTAAGATCAGTGACTCGAACTATTATAAATATTGCTTAAAGAACTAAAATTTAAATAAAAATGGTCAGAAATCAATATTCAAATCTGATTAATTTCTTTTTTGACCCTTCTTTTTCAAGTCATGTCTCCTTCGTTCATCAAACCATTGTTGAACCCCTCCCACTGCTTGAGTATCGATTTATACATATGTTTATTACTTTTTTATACTTTGATTGTAATTCATAACAATTTGACTCATTGATCTTAATAACAATGATGAAAAGTGTTAATAAAGAGGGTTTATAGGAGTTATCATGTAATTACAATATAAGTAGAGGCAAGTGATATTTTGTCTTTTATTGTGAGTAGTTGTCCATCTAGTTGAACGGGTCAAGTCAACCTCAATTCAGAGTTAAACTCAATAACCAAACTAAGTCTCGAGCTCAGACTCGATAAACTTCGAGTTCAAGAATGTTGATTTGAACTCAGACTTGTTGACTTTAAGTTGGCTCACGAGCCTCTTAACGAGCCTTTTGTGTGTTGATTTTATATCGATTGTTTGTGAACTTTCTCTAAAGATGTAATTAAACTCATAGGAATCTCATTACTAATAATAATTGAGTTTATTTGACATTATATATAAATGTACTTTTCATGTGTATTTGACAATGTATAAAAAAATGTCATATAATACAAATACATATAAACATCACACAACTCCAAATAACATGCTTGTGATGCACCATTTTCGCCTCGTTCATGTATCATGTATGTCCACATGGGATGAGAGAATATATATATATAAAATAAAATCGAATTATTGAGTCGAGTTAGCGAGTTGAGTCGTGCTTAGCTTGAACTTAAATCGATAACCTTAGCGAGACATTTATTCAGCTCGAACTCGTATTCAATAGCTTTTGAGCCTGATTCACGGGATCTTATCGAGTTGGGTTTGGTTCTAGCTCACCGAGCCCAAGTTTTCATGAAACCCCTAATTATGGAGTTATTTAATGGGATTTCCGAGATATGCGCCTTTTCATGTTTTTTAGTTACACTTATGCCTCTACTTTTTTGCAAGATCACTTATTACTCCATATTCCGACAACATTCACATTATTGCGCTTCCATTAGTGTAAAAAATAAATTAACAAGTGTAATGACAGAAATAATTTTGTAAGAATATAGGGACAAAGTGTAATTACAAAAAATTAGGACATAAGTATTATTGGAAAAATGTTAGAAGAGCGCAGATGTAAATATCCCTTGTCTAATTTGAGGACTATAATTTGACAAGTATATGCTACTAAGTCTTTATTAAGAAAAGCTAGCATTGTCTTTTTTTTTGAAAAGAAAAGCTAGCATTGTCAACTTGTTTATCTCAGACTCTTTTCATGTAAACACCCTGCAAGTTAAAATATTATATGGAAATCATTAAAATTATGGATTTTACACATATGCCCTTATGAATTTTGGCAATTACACTTATGCTTCTTTCTTTTTTTGCAGTAATACTTGTGCTTCTATATTCTTACAAAATTCATCACCCTACCATTATTATACTTATGCACCTATATTACATTAACGCAAGGGCACAAGAGTAAACAATCTCATAAAATTATTTTTTATGGAAATATCCTTGTAAACTTCTCTGTTTTACAAAAAATGTCTCTGATGGTAAATAAAATAACCTGAAGGGTACTTTTGCAAACCAGAGAAACTTACCATGGCTTTTTTTTTAAAAATACAAAATTTTCAGAGTTGTTCAGGTAAACCAAAATTACAGGAGTATTTACATAAAAAGCCCTGCATGCAGATGACACAACATCGAAATGAAGTGGCAATTCGCAGACTTGTCAATTCACACTTTTCATTTAAAAAATGTAAATCATTTACGCCACATTTCATATGTTAATACATAAATTCTGACTGGAGGGAGACGAAACTGATGATTGTCCTGTAGCTGCCCATCACTGCACTCCATTTAATACTATAAGGGTACGAGTGCAAATAGCTATATGTTAACGTGGGCACATAATGACGTAAATATAGGGGGTATTTACGTAAATATGCATTTTTTCTTAAATATTTATCTAAATGCCTAAAAAGCCACAAAATTCACGTATCTACGTATGCGGTCAAATAAAACTGCAAATATTCCTGATTTTATTAAAGGCAAAGTATCTAGGGTAAATTACAATTTAGATCCCTATCTATGGGTCCGATCCTAGAATGAGTCATGATCTTTAAATTGTAACGATTCGGGTCTTAGGACCATTAATGTAAGGAACTTTTTAGGGTTAATGACGAGTATACCCTTATTTAAAAGCTGGAACCCAACCCCCATTCCCTTCCCAACAAGGATATATTCGTCATGAACCGCAAAATTTTCATTTCCTAAATGGTCCTGGGATCCGAATCGTTACAATTTAAATATCAAGACCCCATTATGGGATCAGACCCATAGATATGGACCCAAATTGTAATTTACCCAAGTATCTATATAAAGGGAATTTTACACCACGATCTCTATAAACCTTGTCAATCACACAACAACCCCTATATTCTTCGCATCCCCAGTCCAAGAAGAGTTGACCACAGGTAAGAGTTAACAGGTTTTTTATCATGTAATTAGAAAATTTACAGGGGTTATGGTGTAAAAATTCCTTATATATAAATGACAGAAAGGACAAAATGGACTGCTGCGTAGTTGTCACCGTCTACTTTTTTTTAAAAAAAATAGTCTATAGCATCATTTAAAAATAAAAACAAATTTCTGACAAGAGGAGGAGATGGATTGAAATGATTGTTCTGTAGCTGCCAATTTCTGTGCTTCATTTAATATACAGCATCCCATTATCATCCTACACGTAGCCATTCTGTCTGTTTATATTTTTAAATTAATTAATAAAAACTGAAAAAAGTCCATAAATTGGTATTTTGATTTTAAAATAGAGTAGTTGTGCATGTAAGTATTACAGAGGTAAAAATCGTGAGAGCATGAGAGTAGTGAGTTTCGACCACTGTATTCTGTCATCTCTTTCCTGATTGATTGGGGGAGGAAAGAGATGAGCATAACCTAATAGTATAGATTCATTGTTCTCATTCTCTCACAGTTTTTTGCTCACACATGTTCAACCCTCTGTATGTATATATATACATACATACATTTATTTTATTTTTTTAAAGCTTTCTCCTATTTTAAGTAGGATCATCTACATGGATTTTTGCTCAAATCTATATTGAAAAGATTTGACTATTTTTTATGTTGGTTGTCGACTACCTAACGCAACTCTCAGAGTAGGGGATTTGAACCCTAGTCTTTTGGGTGGTAGACACACTGCACTACCACCAAATCACTTAAGTCTATATATACATATATGCGTTAAATGAGACTGATTTCATTTGTAGCTTTTTTTTAAAGAAAAAGTTAAGGTTATCTTCTAGTATTAGTAAAGATCGAAGTCATCATCTAGTATTAGTACATGCGAGATTGAGTCCTACCCCCGTCACTTTTTAAAATTTTATAAAAAAAAGTATAGGGTAAGTTATAACATAGATACTAACTTTACGACGATTTGCAATTAGAGATCTCATTTTTCAAAGGAATTTTTACTCGTCAGACCCTATAATCTTTGCCAATGACCTCCATGACTTTTGAAACATCGATATTCCTCCCTTGACCCCGTAAACTTGCTTCGTCTTACCCACGAACCCTACTGTTAAATTGACACATCTAGAGTTAACTTCCTTAGGTTAAAAACGAGTTAATCTAACCAACCACGATTGGATGGCTAGAATTAAACAAGAGAAAAAAAATAGATGGGGGGCTCGAGCAGGGGAGGATGCAGAGTCGGGGGAGGCTTTAAGTGGTGGGGGGGGGGGGGGGGGGGGGCTTCGAGCGGCGGTCGGGGTGGGGGGCTCGAGCAGGAGACCCGCAAGGGGAGGGGGGGAGGCGGTAGACGGGGCAGGGGGGCTTCGACCTCGGGAGGCGTGGGGGGGGGGTCTTGAGCAGGGGAGGCTGCGTGGCCGAGGGGCTTCGAGCGGGAGTAGAAGAGGCGGCGCCGGGGGGGGGGGGGGGGCTTCGAGCGGTTGGCGGCGGGGCCTCGAGCGCGGGAGGCAGCACCCGAAGTGGGAGCTTCGGGCGGATGCGCAGCGGGGGGCTCGAGCAGGGGAGATTCGACGTGGGGAGGGGGGTGGCTCGAGCGGGGGCAGAGGAGGCGGCACTCGGGGAGGGGGTGTGGGGGCTTCGAGCGGTTGGCGGCGGGGCCTCGAGCACGGGAGGCGGTGTCCGAAGGGGGAGCTTTGGGCCGATGCGCAGCGGGGGGCTCGAGCATGGGAGATTCAACGGGGGGGCTCGAGCGGGAGCAGAGGAGGCAACGCTCGGGGAGGGGGTGTGGGGGCTTCGAGTGGTTGGCGGCGGGGCCTCGAGCATGGGAGGCGGCACCCGAGGGGGAAGCTTCGGGCGGATGCGTAGCGGGGGGCTCGAGCAGGGGAGATTTGACGCGGCAGGGGAGGGGCTTCGACGCAGCGTGACCCGACCGGGGGGAAGGTGGGTTCGACCTGGGGCTTCGGGCGGCGCAGCTGGGGCTTTGGGCGGCGCAGCGGGGGCCGGGGCTTCGAGGAGGACGACGGGGAGGGTGTGGGAGACGGATATGAGGAGGAGGGAGAGGTGGAATGGCATTGGTTGTAAATTTCATAAACAAAATAGGTATAGTGTAAAACTCTATAACGGAACGGGTAAATGAATGGGGATTAACCAGAGGGTCTGTAGGGTAAGAGTTAGTAAGTTTACGAGGTCGAGGGAGGAATATCGATGATTCAAAGGTCGTAGAGGTCATTGACAAAGATTATAGGGTCTGTCGAGTAAAAATCCCTTTTTCAAATATACAAAAAGGGATCTGATTTTTTTATATCAAGCGTAAGCCTTTGAAAGCTTTCGTGACACTTTTATGGCCCTGAAATTGAAATTTTATGCTCATATTTGTTATATTTGAAAAAAAAGATGTGCTCTGACTAGGAATCGACACATAATTGAGGTATTTTTATGTAATTTATCGAAAAGTGTACTTTTAATTGATTTTTTTCTAGATTGCCATAGTTTATAAGAGAAGTAAGTGTTTCAAATTTCATCTAAATCAAGCAGCGTTGACCCATCCATCTAGAAGATGTAAATTTCAGCATTACTTTCACCTACACATATGTAAAATATGTATTTTTATACGCGTATACGTATATGTGTGAAGATTTTTAAATGAGATTGTAACATAGTTAGACTTTACAATCTAATGGCATATCATGAAAGTTTCGCTATTCTCTTAGGATTTTCATTAATTTTCGTTGAAAATTGATGTATATATGTCATTCTAATACTATAAAAATTAATAAATATTCATTTGTAAAATTGAAAAGACAGAGCTGTAGTACAAATAAGAATACGATTATTTCATATTAATTTAATATATACTTTCACTAAAATGATTATAAAAAGTAAGAAAAAATGTAATAGCGGCAAGTAAAATAATAGATATATTTGCTTAAAATGATTGTAGACACTTGTAAAATTAAAGTTCTCGTTATTATCAAATAATTCAAGTATTCAATAGAATTTTAGTGGTAGTTTTATTTTTAGGTACTCGAATATCACATTAGTCGTTTAATTATAGGTCGAGCTACTTTAAGTTGTATTCCTTCGATCATCAATCGGTACCGTTCACATTTCAAGAGAATGATCCGGACCCATCCAATCATGATCGCAACAACCCCTATTGTTCTTGAGTCACAATAAGGGGATTATATCTATCTTGTTTCTGGTGAAAAATTTCGTTATTAATGGATTTAAGTGTTCCTTCTTTGTAGTATAACCAAAAAAACCTTAACATGTGAAATGAATTACGAGTTTTTACATATATATACCCCTCAAAAGTTGTGTACTTACATATATGCCAATGTAAACCTTGTAACATCAAGTATGTGCAACACTTGAAACATAGTCTCACATCTAATACTCACAAATTGTGAGAGTAAGTTATCAATTGACAAACTATCGTACTCACCCTTCTTGGATTTTGATCGATCGAATTCCTATAAACCACTTTGATGGGCGATTTGGAGGGATGCATACAGTCGTTAGATCATCATGGAAAGGGCTATAAGTATGCATACAACTAAAAGCACCTTTATTTGCGAAGCACGATGAGTTTGAACAAATCTTTACTGAGCTTGAACTTGATGGTGGTTCATGGGCTCGAAATCTAGCTGATCAAGCTGGCTCGAGCTCATCCATATGAGTGAGCCAGTTCTTGCACTCCGATAACGAGTTGTTTCAACAAGCTCGGGGTACCTGAAGACGAGCTTCAAGTGTCGGTTAAGACTATGAAAACATGTATGTTCCTTGGCATACTCTGGCAATGGGGTGATGACCAGATCACACCCATTTGTTCGTCAATTTGAGTGTTGGATAATGAGCAAATTATAATTTTGTGGGATAAGAAATAAGGAAGATTTAATCCGGATTCTCATCTTACATAAATACCCAGGTAAACTTTGCAATATTACATGAATACTCCCGTAAATTTGGTAATTTACAAATCACTTCTGAAAATTTCTCAATTTTTACAAAAAATACATTTTGCCAATGTCTCATCAATGGTATATTTATTTGAGAAAGTTACGTATTTTTTGTAAACATAAAGGGTACTTTTGTAAAATAGGGAGGACTATTGCGGTTACATTGTATTACAAGTTTATAATGTATATATGTAAAAAAATATCCCTTTTAAAGCCAAATTGGAAAATCAACTTCATCACTTTGCATAGGTTTTGTCGGGACATATATATCCTTGGTCAATAATTATGCATAAAAACCTAATAAGTCCAAAATTTGGTGTCTTTCCAACTCTTCTTCATTCTATTTTTTTGCCCTACTAGTTGTGCATTCAAATTTTATCATAGGCATATAAAACCAAATATATGCCTATGCATATTTTCTTTGTTTCTTATTTTATATATATAGAGATATTTAACCCAAGACTCCTGTAATTTTTACCAATTACACGAAAACCCATGTATTCTTCGTATTTACTACACAACCCCACAAACTTACTAACCACCATGACCCCTGTCATCAACGTACTCTTGTAGGTAAATATGAAAATGACCGAATACGGATACGAATATACGTACAATCGTATCCTTATCTATTTTAAAATATGAATACGAATGCGCATACAAATATTGATGAATGTGAAAAATGCTTACCATATCCTTAAAAATGAATACGGATATAAGACGAATACGAATCATATATGAATAATTACAACAAAATATTTTATAGGTTAATCAAAATATATGTTTATGATGGTTTGCACATAAAATAGATATACTAAATGTATTCACCTTATAACAATTATATAAATGGTGGTGAGTGCAATTCGAAAATTTCGTTAAACACCATTATAAATAAATTACAACTATATTTGTGCACTAAAATGGATATACGAATACAAATGAGAATATTTAAGAATGTCAAATTGATATTCATATCTGCATATAGTTTAAAACATGAATACTAATGTCAAAATATGTATAAAATGAATATGATAACATATTGAATACAGATATATTTGCATAGTTAGTTGCTTAAACCACAAAGTTTATAGATATTGTTAAATCTTATGATAATCTCATCATTTGATAGTTTCACTTTTTTTCTCTCCTGATAATTTTCGATGATAATCTCGTTATTTGATAGTTTCATTTTTTTCTCCAATTTTCTATGAAATTTACATGGGTCTTATTGTTGTTAACAGGATAAACCAAGCATATATTAAACAGTAATCAAACGGATTCCAATGGATTGACAGATCAATATTACAGATTACTAAGATTAATAACGTGCAAATCCAATCCATTATCCGATTACAATAAGCAAACCAGAACCGATTAATCAGACGGAAACAAACAAATGGGCATGATCCAGAAAAGGGCAAGCAATAAATAAATTGCGGCAAACAAAATACAAGAAAGATAAGGTTAGATATCACCGAAGCATCCATGAAATGGACTGTTCTTAGAGAGGATTTCGCCCCCACAATACCGGTGCGTTTGGTACTGGCGATCCGCTCCCAGGATACGACGGTTCACGGTCGTCGTCCGCGCATACCGACGAGACCGTCCTCGAAAGCACCTCCGAGAACTAGCAGCCGGGAAGAAACAGGTTGCAGACGCGAGAGAGAGAGAGAGAGTGAGAGTAACGACGGGTGGAGATTCTTGCGAGTGAAGAAAACCGGTGTCGTGTGGGGGATATAAAAAGAAGGGCTCGTGTGCCATAGCGCGCAGTCCCTTCGGTTTCCGAAAACGCCCCTCAACGGTCGTGTCCTTTCGGATTCCAAAACTACGGCTAAGTCGAACCGTTTGGATCAAGTTCGATTCCCGATGTGATCGCGATTAAATTAATTTGTCTGATTAATTTAATCGATCAGCCAAATGAAACCCGCAGAAAAAGTATCGAGATCCGAATTGATTCTCCCGAGCCCGAGCCGGTGCCGGTGCCAGAGACGGAGCGGAGACGGAGCGCGCGCGCGCGTGTGTGGTCCTTCATTCCTCCTCTCTACTATTGCTACAAGAGCTTGGGGTGTGGACTCATATATAAGTCCACCAAAAGTTTAGATCTCTAAGGTATGATAATAAACTTCTATCCAAACTCAACCATGTTTCAAATTTGGGAATTCCCAACTTTCCCTCCAAACCATTTGGTTTCCCAATTGAAACCAAATTATTGTCAATTGTAATTAATAGGTTTTCCAATTAAAACCTAAATACAATTTTTTAATACAACACTTACAACAGAGTAAATTACATAAAAAGTCCTAAAATTTGAAGTTTATATTAAAAATTATCATGATAAAAAAATCTTGACATTTTGACGCATAACATTTGAATGATGTAACAATTTGCTAATGACAGTGTAATTTTGGTTGAAAATGACAAAATTAACGTTAGGGATATGGTCTACATAAATATTGTCCAAGTAGGCTGCTGTTGCTATTATCATCATCAAAACTTTGATGGTATGGTGTTTTCGTAATGATATGAATAATAATAATAGTAACATATATCTGATATAATAAATTTATCAAATCCTTGGATTGCACAGGATATCTCAGTATTGTTAGCTTTGTCATTTGAATGAAAAAAGACATTGTTAACAAAGTGTTATTGCGCAAAAATGCCATGATTTTTTAACGGGATGTTTTCTTGATACAATTCCAAAAATCTCATGACCTTTTATGTAATTTACTTTGATATTTACCTTAGCCTTTTTTAAGATGTTTTATTTTTCCACCACCTACAAATATTAGTATGCAATTTTTTTCGTAGAACTTACATGTCTTATTGATCATGAACTATTGAGTACAAGACTTTCGGTATGCTTTGTATTGAACATTCTTCATAAATGGAGTTATAACTACACGCCTTTGCAAGGTTGTATGCATACCGCACCCTATTCTTATTTACATTAAGGGTTCGTTTGGTTGCAGGGTTGGGTAGAGTTGGGTTGGGTTGGGCTGGGTGAATAGTAAACTGTGAAGATGGGATACCCCTGTGGATAGTACCTCAACCCAACCCTGCCCAACCCTGCAACCAAACGAACCCTGGGCCTGTTTGGTTGCAGGGTTGGGCAGGGTTGGCCCAACCCTGGTTACTATTCACAAGGGTACTTCCTCCTCACAGATTACTATTCACAAGGATCCACATTGACGGGACCAATTGCAGCTCTAACGAAATATGTTGGAAAAGACTTTCCATTCTCCAAGGAGGACTTCGTAGGTCAAAACTAGTATCTCTATTGCATTCTTGCTGTCTGAGTAGATTACCCACGAATAGCCTGTGAAAGGAATAACAACTTGAATTCCCATGTTTAAGGCATGAACTTCTGCCTCCAGGACTGATGTAACCTCTGATGTAATACATTTAGCAGTGATAAGTTCTTTTTTTGAGTTATAACAGATGGTTGCAATTGTTGTTATAGTGTTCAAGAAGGAAGCATCCACCATGATTGTGAGCTCTGCATCGCATTTACATGCACTCCACACATGACAGAGGCATTGGCTCTTGAGAAGGTAATACTAGGTTCTACAACATTAGTTAAAGAAGTACATATCTTGTTGATCGCTCTGATGGAGTCCGACCTTGATTGTCATCCTTCAAAATGCAAGATGCGGAATTGTGCATGCCATAACAAAGCATTCTGATTCCCTAGTAACGTGTGTTAGGTAGTTCAAGAAGGTGGTCACCATATTTTGTAAAGGCCTGACTTTGTAAAAAAATGCAAATCATATTGCTCGTGCATAGGAACATGTGCCAAATAAATGAATCTCATCTTCTACAACATCTGAGCATAGTGCACACATATCATATATACCATGAATTCTCTCCTTGAGCTGACTATCTATTGCAAAGCATTTGACAACAACTTCTACATGAAAAGTTTTATCCGAGGGGATAGTTCCTTTTGCTTCCATAGATTTTTTTTTGCATCCAATATTATCTGGTAATGCAACACCTTTGTCTCTGATTAATTGATAGTACACAGATTTAGTAAAGAGTCACCCATAAGGATGGAGCTTCCATACCAAGATGTCATTTCCCATATGATTAGGAGTGAGCTTGATGATGTGAGTGGTGTTGTCACTATGGAGCCATTGTCAAATTAATTGTAGGTTCCAATACATTCGGATTCAGAAGGTCGCAAACCATAGTAGGAGTAGAACCAATAATGTAGCTGGGATGCAACTGTTTCGAGTAACCAGGAAACCATTTGTCCATCCATATGTTAGTTATTTTTCCATTTCCAACGAGCATCATTGAGTTTGTGAACAGATAATATTTGGAATCAATGATAGCTTTTCATAAGGAGAGGAAGACATCAGCGCGGAAGGATCCCAGAAGTCGGTTGACCTGAGGTAATTTTTGTTGAAATCGGAGAAGCGGAAGCGGAATCGATAAATAAAGAAACATAAACATGAACACCGGAGATTTAACGTGGAACCCTACTCCCTAAGGAGCGGGATGAAACCACAAGAGAAGCCCTCAACGGGGCATATCTTGCATTGCTTTTTCTCATCTGATACAGGAGGCCTGGGGCTCCTTATATAGCCTCCACAGAGCCTCCAAGTCCCATCACTGGACGATGTGGGACTAAACAACTGGATGGGGTAGATGAATCATGGAGGTATCAATTTACCCATCTCCTCAACATATGACGCATACAAACAATACTCCAACAATTTTCTTCAAGGATTTCTTCCCAAATGCCTATCTGGGGTTCAATAATTCACCAGGCTAGTTTGAAAATTAAGGACTTGTTCATAAGACACTTGTCTAATTCTAATTTCTCCTAAGTTCTTTGGCAAGGAAATAACATTCCATGCTTTTATATAGCAATGCCTCTTGTCATCCAGGAAACCCTACTAGAAGTCCCTAAGTAACTTGTCTATTTCCATATATGAGTTTGCAACAAGCAAGTTCGTACTCATGAGGTATACAAGCACTATCGAAAGTGCCACTTGAATAAGTACCGTTCTTCCTGCCTGTGAGAGGGATTTACTTTTCCATCCAGGCAGGCTTGCTCTTCATTCTCTGAAGAATATAGTCATTTATGGCTTTTGGAAGCATGCTTTCCTGGCATTGGGCAACCTAAATACACTCCTTTTTCAATGGAGAGACTGATATTGAGCTCCTCTCTATGGCTCTTTCTAAGTGTCTATTAGTATTTTTATGGAATGTAACTATAGACTTTGCATAATTTACTGTCTGCCCCGAAAATCTCCCATAGGTATGTAAAAGACGAAAGATACTCTTAGCCTCTAGAATAGTTGCTTCCCCGCAAATGACAGCATCACATGTATACATGAGGTGTGTAACAGGATGCAATGATCTATGAATTTTGTATCCTTTGATGACCTTGGAGCATAATGCAGAATTAAGCAACCTTGATAGGAACTCGACACCAAGAACAGATAAGTTTACGCACTTATGCCCCCAATGAGTTTACGGAAATGCACTCATGTATTTATCTTTTTTGCAATAACATTTGAGCCCTTATTTTTTTACAAAATTCTTAATATTGCCATTTTGTTATCGCTCTTATACCCTTATATTACGTTAACAGGCAACATTGTGAATTTTGTAACAATACATGCGACACAAGTGTTATTACGAAAAAGGTATGGGCATAAGTGTGTTTGCAAAAATTTGGAGAGACACAAGTATATCCCTAAAATCTAATTGCATCATCTTTCTCTACAACAATTCTTTGTTTTCCTTCGTACATGAATAACATTATTTCTTATTATGAAACCAATAGAACCACCAATATTTTATTTTCTCTTGGTAATATTAAAGACTAATAGAAATTTATATTATCCCATTCCTATCTGTCCCTTGCCCATACTTTTTTGCCGTCTAAAAGAAATAAAGATGAAACAAATATAAGTCCACCCACCTAATTCAATAAAATTACATATCAAGGATCTCTCCAAGAAATGAGCCTATAATGCTAAATATATGGATTTTTACACTTGCGCCCTTCCGAATTTCTGCAATTACACTTAGGCTTATCCAAATACACTCATGCTCTTGCTTTTTTTTGCAACAACACTTGTGCTCATGTTTCTTACATAATTCGTGGTACTATCCTTCTTTTAATGTAATATAGGAGCATAATCGTAATAATAGAAGACAATACATGAAGTTTGTAAGAATATAGGTAACAAATGTCATTGCAGAAAAAGATAGGAGCAATATTATCCCTTGTATTTTTTAGCATGTTTCTCATTGGTATGATTTGACTCCAAATGCAATATTTCCTTGATGAAGAAGACATCCACCTAATTGTCATAAGAGATGTAAAGTAGGAAGTTCAAATTGACTTTTGGGTTGACCATTACACAATATAATATATGATATGATAACTTTACCCACTCAAATCACAAATTTGAAATGACTTTTTCCATGAATTTGGCATATGAATTTGTCATGTTGTGTATGTTTGCTTTGTGATTTTCTTTGTTTGTGTAATCTCCGAAGGCGCACTCTCCTTTGATTGATACTCCCTAAATGGGTTTTTATACGATACCCCTGATTATTTTAGAATTTGCAAAGATACCCCTATAAAAGTTTCACTTAACACAATACCCTTAATTTACCATGAATCATTCCTTTTCATAAAAAAATAATTTGTTCATGAACATCCTCCTTCCTTTCACACCTTTCGGCCTTCCTCATCGACGCTCACTCCCTCCTCGTCGTACCTAGTCAATCGAACACATCTTAAACCTCACCTCATTCCTCATATATACCTGGGGTGACATTCGGGATAGGAAAGCATCATTCGCGTCTTTTCTTGGTCGTCTGCAGACCATTGTGTCACATAATTGGTACTAACATGATATATAGTAGAGGGTCTATCTTTAGTATATGACTCAATAAAATGATCTTATATGTCACAATCAATCCATTTGTATCCATTCAAATACTCTCTCTCTCTACACACATATATAGATATATACATTTACACGCATACATACACAAAAACACATTTACACACATTCACAAAGGTGCACTATATGAAGGGCATAACAAGGATATTTCTATTACTACAAAGATTAGATTTCAGGGGTATTTATTTAATATCATAAGTTTTTAGGGGCATTTATGAAAGAAACCAAGAGAAAAAAGGGACAATCAATGTCATAGAGGTGGGCAAGTGGTGAATTGCTATCATATCCCAACATAGGCCATCATTAGTCTGTGATAGTTATGTGGGGGCACCTCATGTTTAGGTGTTAGGTCCCCCCATCTGCCCTCTTCTATGGAGACAAAAAGTAAATGAGGACATTGGTAGATGAATTGATGTCCAAAGAAGGTCCCTTTTCTAACATCATAAAAAAGATAAAGAAATCAATTATCATGTCCTATATGCACAAATATGCGCATACCTTGTTCTAGCACATGATTACATAAACAAATACATATGTGAGCATATACATATATAAAAATTAAGGAAATTACAAATGGTCCCAATTATGTATCGATTCCCAATTACATACCTCATTTTTTAAATGTAACAAAGAGGTCCGATCTTTTTTTGTCTCAAAATCAGGCTTCCGTAAACTTCTGAAACCCATTTACGTCAACGTTAAACCATAAAGTTGAAAGTTTAGTACTATCTTTATTAGATATTACAGAAGAATCTCCTAATTGAAGTTGGGTTCATTTTCTTTTTCCATTAACCCTACAAGTTATCTAGAAAAAAGAGTATTGATAATGACACATTTTCATTTCGCCCATTGTTAAAGATCTTTTGCACAAAGATATCATACATTGTGATCTTGAAAAGAACCACAATTGCAATGTGATAAAAAAAGTTCTACAACAGAAGAAAACGAAAAGATTTGAGAAATGAAATGTTTGGAACGGATTCGATAAAAAAACACACAGAAAAACAATCAAGAAGAAGACACACACAATCGCAATACGCATGACGATGTATCCACTCCATCGCTCACATCGGTCCTTCGCTCTTTTTTTTTCATGAAAATAGCATGTATGAGTACAATGAGCGAAGACCCTCAAACAATATTCCTATATCACAATGCTAAGGTTTCATGATAGCCTAAAAATAGTGTGTAGGAGCACAACAATTGGCAGAGTTGGTCTTAACACATACAATAACGATCAATCTTCACAAGGGAAAATCTCAAATTGAGTACACGAACAATGTACGTATACATTATATGAGCTATTAGCAACTCCTAAGATCTCTTCAAATCTTCTAATAGCTCTGGAAGAACAAGGAAGTAGAATAGTTATTTCAGGAATAAGAAAAACTCGAGATAAGATAAGAGAAAATCCGGATTATATTTTCTTATATTGTAACCAAATAAAGAAGGATTCTTGCAACACCCATATGTGATGTGAAAGCTTGAAAATTGAGGTGGACTGCTTTGCCTAAACTGGAATAAACCTTTGCGTGTATGCCATACATTTGCTCCCAAAGTCCACGAATGTGACCTATAGATGTGGTTGGCCAATATGTGGAATCAACAACAATCTTTTCACACCTTCTAACCAAGACAAGAAATGCCTCCTTCACACATGTCCACCATCTTAAGCAAATTTTCCTCCTAAGGTTCGTTGAACTCAACTATGACCTAGCTCGATATGAGCTCGTGAGTCAGGCTTAGATACCCGATGAATTCGGGTTCGAATCGTTGCTTGACTCGATTAGTCAGTTTAGGCGTTGAATTTACTCATACATATATGGTTATTAGTATAAATGTAAAAGAACGAGGGGTAACACATTAACACATCCTTCTCTCTCTCTCTCTCTCTCCAATTTTCGCATCTCCTTCACTTACTTGAAAAATGAAACTCTACTTCCCGACTTATAAATCCAAGTTCCAATCCCATTCACTCGCCACTTCTTCGATCATCCCTCCTCCCAGGCTCTCCAGCAGTGTCGTGTTGTCGCAAAACCTTCCAACCTCCACCCTAACCAACCCTCCTCCCTGCCGTTGTTAGCAGCATAACCCGCATGTCACCCCTTCCCAAGTCCGCTCCAAAATCATCTCCTCCTCGTCGCAGTGTTGTTGCATGAACCACACTTGTTTCCAACCCTGCCACACACCCCTCTCTTTTCGCTCCTCTTCCATTCTCTGACAATCCATCCTAGGTCCTCAAAGTTCGCGAACAAGACTATAGGGATAGAGCTACATAAGACTCGTTAAGCGGCTCACGAGCCACCTTGACGGTCATCTCGAGCTCGAATTTTATTGAGTATGAGTCCAAGTTGCTTGTTGATATGCCTTGAATCATAAGTCCTAAGCCATATGTTCAACTCCACAAAATGCACATCCAACATTGGTGGGTGAAGCAAGCAAGTAGACATATCTTAATTTTATTGTGCTCGCGGAATCCGTCTGGATCCTAATTGATTAAGGGATCCATCGTGATCCTAAATATGTCGTGTTTGGGATATCCATCTTACAGGGATGCCATATAAATACCTTTAGGGCCTGTTTGTTTATTGGGTTGGGTTGGGGTACCCCTGTGAATAGTAAACTGTGAGGAGGGTTGGGAGGGTTGGAAGGAGGGGTACACCGGTGTACTTCAACCCAATCCTGCAACCAAACGAATCCTTAGGGATCGTTTGGTAGCAAGGGTGCCCCGGGTCGGACCGGGTCACACCCTTGCAACCCGCGGTTGGTTGAAGGGGCGAACGGGTTGGGAGGGCAATGCGTGGGTTCAAGGGCTGAACGTGGATGCTGCAGTCACATGTCCTCGGTCAACACGACATAGGTCGTGTCCCATCGCTCCGCCTCGTCGCACGCACCAACAGGGATGGGAGAGGCTCCCGATGCCTTCGTCTCCAAGCTCATGTCTTCTTCCTCCCACAGTGCGCGGTCGAGGTCTGCCCCGACATCCTCTACCCAACCCTACTTGACAACACGCGATGGGTCCTGCCTTCCTTCAACGCGCAAGACGGGAACCATGGTGTCCAACATCCACAAGGTCGACTCCTGCGAGTCCAAAGCCCCAACCGTCTCCCCAAGACCTTTGAAAGGAGGTAGGAGGAGGAAGGACGAGGAGGACCTCCTCGCCTATAAGTACTGCGCCACCTTCTTGGTTGTGCTCCTCGAAATCAAGTGCGCCGGCTACAAGCTCGGAGAGGAGGACACCATCTCCTTCGCCAGGATCATCGCCCAAGCCGCTGGAAGGTATTTCCCCGTCCTCCTGCTTATTTGATCAGAGATGATTTCATCTGTGCGTGGTCTCGATGTTTGCCTCTGGATGATGTCTTCTCGTGCATACTGGATGACATCTTGTGGTGTCGTTTCTGTTTTGAGGGTTATGTGGGACATGGGTTCGAGGATCTGGGCTTACTGTCGACTTGAGATCTCGTATGAACTTGTGGGGTGTTGGTTTTGAGAGCTCAATTTTGACGAGGAACTAGACGAGTGTATGCCAGAACCAGAGGACGACGCTTACGAGAGCGAGGAAATGACCCCCACCCCTGTGTCAAGGAAGAGAACTTCACGAGTAGGTGGAAGCAACACGAAAAAGTCAAGGAGTGGGGGCACCAGGGCCCAAGTAGGCCAGGAGGTACTTCAGGAATTTTTAATGAAATTGTCGAAGGATATTACTGATAGCAGGACTGGACCCGATGACATTGCATATGCGGCCTGCACTGAAATACGTGCCCTTCGACCCGACCTGTCAGTGCTACAGCTAAGAAAGATTGCAGACAGCTTGGCTACCCAAAACGACCGGAACTGGTACATCCTTGTTCGCGGCGACGCACCGAGGCTGAATGAATGGATAGAAATGACCATATCCTCTTGAGAACCGAACACCCTTGGCTACAAACATTTTATGTCGACGTAATTTGTAATAATTGGAACATCCCGCTACCTTGACAGCTTCGAGTAATTGTTAGGGCAATGACTGCAGTTTACATTTTAACCAAAATGTTTGCATTTTATGGTAACGTAGCAGTTGCAATGGGCATTGCCCATACGACATGAAAATATTAACGATTTATCTTACAAATTCTCCTTGCAGGGCGGATAACGCAATTAGCACTCTACAGCTGCAGGTGGATGCGGCTGTAAATATTTAAACTTGTTCTCGAATTTCTTACCCATTCTTCTTGCAGGGACGAAGTGGGATGCGCCCCTGATTTTAAGCAATTATGCTCAATTGTAATGCTTGCAGGGACGAAGCAATTGCATGGGAGATGCAATTATGCACATGTGTAATGTTGATTGTAATGGATGGCCATTACACGCTTGCATTTCCATTGAATTTATTACTATTGACTGTCTTTCCACTGCAAATAAGTTTTTGTAATAAAGTCACCTGTATTCCCGATAGAAAGTCGCAGTCCCAGTTTTATACAATTTCCTATATCATTTCCAGGGATGTCACTCCGTAGGTACAACCCATTTTCAGAAGTGGGGGATGTGATCTTGCTTGCTTGTGCCGGTGTAGTGGGAGCTTTGGCAGTAGAGGAGTGGGTCGAAGAAGGTCGACGCATCCCCCGACCGCTGCATACGAGGCCTCTATCCGGCAGTGAATGGGTCAAAGAAATGCTCGAAGGACACGACGATCGTGCCTTCCAAAATTTTAGAATGAAACCCACGGTGCTACGGAGATTCGTACGGGTATTAACCGAACATGGCTTGCAACCCACAAGGAACATGGACGTCGACGAGCAGGTATGCATATTCCTATATGCATTCACAAATGCTCATTCGAATCGTGTCATTCAGGAAGCATTCCAGCATAGTGCCGAGACTATCTCGCGACACATTAGAAATGTTCTCGCGAAGATACTCACGCTGGAACCAGAATATATCTGACTTGCACCGCCCGTCACACCGGACATAATCACGACCAATCCACGCTATTACCCATACTTCAAAGTAATGTTTTGGAAATTGTGTTCATTTCCATAGCTTATTCCCCAACTACTGCGTTGCTAGGCCACTAACAGGGTTGCGTTCGCAATACATTCCCATTCACAGGGAGTGATAGGAGCTATTGACGGAACTTACATCCCCTCTCAGGTGGATCCAGAGGTTCAAGGAGCTTACAGGTGTAGGAAGTTGTTCACGGCCCAGAATGTTATGACCACGGTGGACTTCAACCTTTGCTTCACGTACGTGGTTACGGGATGGGAGGGTTCATGCGCAGATATGACTGTCTTGCGTCATGCAGTGGAGAGTAGGTCGTTCGTTGTCCCGGAGGGTTGCAAGTATCTGGTAGATTGCGGATATGCAAATACAGATACATTCTTAGCACCGTATCGAGGGTCGCTCTATCATCTCCCTGCCTGGAGGGCTCGTGGAAGTCATTACAAAAATCATAAGGACTTATTCAACCATCGCCATGCATGCCTGCGAAATGTGGTGGAACGCACGTTCGGTGTGTGGAAGAAAAGATTTCGTTGCCTTCGAGATATGCCTGCGTACCCTATCAACATCCAACGGGACGTCGTGAGGGCGACCTGTATAATCCACAACTTCATCCGGCTCAACGGTGGAGATTCTATAGATGAAGACAACGACGAGGAGATACTCCCAGAGGAGCCGGACGAGGAGCAGCATAGGGTCGTGGGCATACTCCGTGACGACATACGACGAGGACAGGTGTTGAGGGACAGGATTGCTATTGCAATGTGGAATAACAGACGTAGAAGCCAATCTTAGAGCCAACAGATATTGTGCCATCATAACCACATAAATATGTAATGCTTATTTCTTTATGCCCACTGTGTGTACTTTAGCACAATCTAAATTGTATCAGTTAGTTGATTATGGCTTTCTGATGTTGTTTGATTATGGGAAGATATATTCGGTGCCATTATTATTTATGAGTTTCTGATGTTCAATTTCCTTTGTAGTCTACCGCCCGCCTCAGATGGATTCAGCCGATGACAGGTGCAGATGTGGATATCCCTTGCATCTTAGTTACGAGGAGGGAACGGAGCATCCAGTCCGCCGGCTATTTTACGTCTGCTCGGTTAGTCGTTGTGGGACTAGGATGCCATACGCGCGCGCTTCTAGGACAATGGAGAACTTGGCAGATGAGTTCTTCTTCATTGCACAACGTTTATGGGAGAAAGAGGTTGAGAGTAGAGCATTGAATCATCAGATTCAATCCAACTTGCGAGAGCTGCAACAGAAGGACATTGAACTGAGTGAGCTTTACTCCGTGCTAGATGATGAAGGAGGTCATAGAAATTCCCTGATGGAAACGGTGGAGTCACTTCGCATGCAGCTTCGGGACACTAGATTGGCGGAAGTTCATGACCAAGACGTGGAAGACAAGCACGTTGTTTGATAGATCTTCGGGAGAATGGGTTGCACGACATGCTTTCAGTTTTATGACATTGGGTGAGGGTGTGTTGGGGATCAACTGTTGTGTTTGAGGAAAGTTTTCCTTCAATGTTTCACTTTAGAGTGGTTAATCACGACGTCGTTAGTGTTTACTTGCAATATGTTTCAAGGCAGATTGTAGTGGTGGTCAAAGTATATATTAATTTATATTATGATTGTAATAGTGTTTGCTTGCATGGAATGTTGCTACTTTTCTGGTGCCTCACCCTTGAAATTGGCCTTGCTGTTCTTTCGATGTTATATTATCCGTGACCTATAAAATAGTAGGTAGAAATTATTCATTCAGCAAAGCACATATAAGACATAAAACAGAAGTGTGGGTGCTAATCGACTACCTCCCAATTCACAGATATTCTGATTGAATTCATTTTAAAGTTTCGAATCCGAACGCGAATTCAATTTCGACTGAATTTACTAAATTACATTCGTATTCAATTCATTTTGAGTTTTGAATATTCAAATTTTATCTACTCTATATCAAATTTGGAATATTAATTGACGTTATGGAAATGATAAATAATACTATATGAAGAATAATATAATATGAATAATTTACTAATCTAATTTCAAAGAATATTATATAGATATTTCGAATGGATTATAAAATTAAGGAAGACAACAAACCAATACAAAACGTGGTCTCCGTAATTGTTTATTTTTCTCAAAACCAACGAATTTCTACAACAAAAGGTGGTCTCCATACTTCTTTACATCCTATCAATAATTCATTTTTTTAAACCAATAAGATAAACAATTATTACCCTCAATCATTAATTCTAACTATACATCCTATCAATACATCACATCACATCACATTTAACTCCAACCCAACCCATTCCAAACCAAACACCTACTATTACAACCCTCCCAACCCTCCTCACAGTTTACTATTCAAAGGTTTACCCCAACCCAACCCAACCCACCAACCAAACGATCCCTTAGGCTTCGTTTGGTTGTTGGGTTGGGTTGGGTTGGGTTGAGGTAACCCTGTGAATAATAAGCTGTGAGGAGGATTGGGAGGGTTGGAAGGAGGGGTACACCAGTGTACCCCAACCCAACCCTGCAACCAAACGAGGTTATGGCTATTCTGTATCCTTGGTACTATCATTCTTCTTCCTTCAGGATAGAGATCCAACACAGTCTTTGAGGATATAACCCCAGTGACATGGGGGTGTTCACGGGGCAGGTACCTAACCCATTTTATCGTGACCCACCTCGGTCCGTTGTTATTGGGTGATGGATTGACTCATTCCATTCCAACGGGTACCCGATCATAACAGGTACCTAGTTAATATCAACGGGTAATGGGTACCCGCGGATACCTATGGAAATAGTGTTTTTATTTACTTATTTATTGGATAAATATTAATCAAGGGACAAAATTGAACGTCTAATGCACATCCACGGCTACGATTTCTACGTGATAGCGATTGAGATCGATCAACTATGATCCGGTAGTGGACACATGTAAGTTCAACATGGTGGATCTACCAAGAAGGAACACGGTGACAGTACCAGGGAAGGGGAGCATCAAATTCACGGTAGACATCCCCAATGCTTGAGTGATGCATTAAACCGTAAGCAAAAATATTTATACAAATAAAGACTTCGAGTTCACATCCATGATTTCCCTGATTAAATTGAACTGACGCAACGACGTAAATCAATCTCAAGACTGTTTTAATAACAATCGTAGCTACAATATGAGCTACAATTGGGGATGAAAACGAATGTGAATATATTTGTATTCGATCTGTTATCGTATTCGTTTTACACATATTTTGACATTCGTATTCATATTCGCTTTAAAATGGACGTGGATATGGATATCATTTTGACATTCATTAATATTCGCATTCGTATTCGCATATTCGTTTTTGTACATAAGTATATGAATAGATTTATTTATAACAGTGTGTAACAACATTTTATGATTGCATTCACCATTGTTGATATAACTGCATGTTATGAAATTACTATATCTGGTATATCTATTTTATGTGTAAACCATCCCAAACATGTATATTTAGTTAATCTATTAAATATTTATGTTATTATTCGTATCTGATTCGTAATCGTTTTACATTCGTATTCGTTTGTTAAGGATATGGTAACACGTTTTTCACATTCGTCAATATTCATATTCGCATTCGTATTCATATTTTAAAATGGATAAGAATATGATTATACATGTTCGTATCCGTATCCGACCGTTTTAATCCCTAGCTACAACTACATTCCTATATATTCACGGTTAATCATATTATTCATATATAGTAAGATATGAGATTGGAAATACCATCATGGGATACAAGTGCGTACGGAATTAGGACCTTACTTCGTATTCCAATTCGTTATTATATTTAATCCATATATGGAATTGCTCTTTATTCCTTTCTTATTAGGATTTGCGGTTTATTAAATCCGTATTCAGATTCGATGACTATATGGTTCAAATTCATAAACTTTTTTAGGATATGATTTTTTAATTCATATTCGATTAATATCCATAGTAGTTTCAGACATAGATGATGCAAATATGGATATGAAAATAGCCATTGCAACATATGAACATCGTCCATAAAGGAAATATCGCCAACCTTTTACCAAATCCATCATCAAATTAACAATAGGCACCGAAAAAGGCATAGGAAAAAAATTCACCATTTCATTGTCATTTCATTACATCGACAAAATCGATATTTAGGTGATATTGTAACTCGACAAATAATTCGTGTTATAAATTTCTTTAGGCCATTGATCTACAACATTCAGCAAATGCATGTAGATTTACCCAATCTATATCATATTAGCTGCTATTATTTTTCGTATCGTGATTTATATCCATTTCATATCCATATCTTTTTAACGATTCGGTAATACATTTTCTATATTTACTAATATTTGTATCCGCATCCATGTTTATGTTTTAAATGAGATAAGAACAATGTTTATATATAGGTATTTGTACCTGACCATTTATGTCATTTTTAATAAATTGGATAGTAGAAGCTTCTAAGCGGGTACCCGCAGGTACCCATTAATACAAACGGATTTTTTAATGGGCTACGGGTCATGTTAGGGATACCCGACCCATCATTTTCTAACGGGTACCCGTGAACTTAGAGTCAAAATGAACGGTTCAAATCGGATATCTGCAAACCCAGAAATATTTGAACACTCCTGCAGTGACGGGTGAACATCGTACTTATTCTGATTGTTCGTGAATAGGAATGCAAATAGTCAGATACATATACAAATATTGGAGTTACTATATCCTTATTCATTTTTAAATACGAATACGAATGTGGATACAAATACCGGCAAATATTAACATTGTATTAACACATATTTAAAAAACACGTTAAAATGTAAAACAAATACTGATACAAATAATATAAGAATATCCTATAAACTAGCTTAAATATACATGTAATGAATGATTTATACATGATATGAATATATCAAATATTTTTTATTATTCTATTATAATTATATTAAATATGGTGACAGTTTACATTTTGTTATATTATAAATAGTTATAAATAATATGCAACTACATGTGTATATATAAACGGATATATGGATACGGCTACGATATACGTGGATATCAGAAACTGTATAAAGCAGCGAAATCCCTTTCCCAATTTAAAATAGATATAGATGTCACAAATTGTATAAAACGAATACGGTTATGGATCGGTACAGATATATCAATATTCGTTTGCATCCTTGTCTATAATAGTTAACTTTTTACCTTCAGTTGTATCTCCTCATCACGAGTAGCAATGGAAGCTCTTTATGCTTCAACTACCAATCAATAATTCTAAAGAAAAAGAGCTTCAATCACCCGTCATCAATTCTAAAGAAAAGCTAACTTCAAAAGCTTATCCATCATGTTGAAATTCACATAATAAAATGCAATTAATTACTGGCTAGGACTACCTGAGACATCAATCATCATTAGATCATGTTCGGGTAGAGGGGGTTTACCCCCACAAACCTCTCTTTTTCTCTCTCATGTAGGGTCCACTCTTTCTCTCTTTTTTAATACATTAAATAAATTATTTCTCTTTTATCTATTTCAAAAAATAGATATTATACCATCATATCAACTAAAAAATATAAACTACTCAACTTCTACCTACTTTTTCAAACTCCAATACAATCACACCACAATAACTACTCACTTTTCCAAACTTCAATACAATCATATCAGAACAAACCCACCCCCAGTTTAACTCTCTATCCAAATACCAAAGCACAGGGCCCGTTCGGTAGGAGAATAAGCAGGAATAAGGATGGAGAATAATGGGAATAAGGGTCTATTCTCCGTTCGGCTGGAGGATAGGAATAATGAGAATAAGGTGAAATAAAGGTAGGTAAGGTGGGATAAAGATAGGAATAAGAGTGAATTAAGATGGAATAATGGGGAATAGTCGTACCACTGGGAACCGTGTCGGGATGAGAATTGGCCCCTTATTCCAGGGCCTATTCTCCAACCAAACAGGGCCTTAGAGTGTGTTTGGTACGCGGGTTAAGACGGGTTAAACTGGTAGAGGGTAATCCATTTTTGTATTTTGGTGTTTGGATAGAGGGTTAAATTAGGGGTGGATTAGAAGTGGGTTTATTGTGATATGATTGTATTGAAGTTTGAAAAAGTGAGTAGTTATTGTGACATGATTGTATTGAAGTTTGGAAAAGTGAGTAGAAGTGGAATAGTTTATATTTTTTATATGATATGATGGTATAATATATTATTTTTTATGGAATTAATAAAAGTAGAATTGATTTGTTTAGTGTATTAAAAAGGAGAGAAAGTGGGACCCACTTAAGAAAGAGAAAAAAAGGGTTATGGGGGGTTACCCCTCAAACCAAACGGGCCCTTAGTTATCATATCCATGTGTCCCTTTTGTTCTTTACGAAGGTCATAGCTTTGGGAATTTACCTTAACATAATGTTCACCATTTACACCATCTACGTAGAATAATGAGTATTCATTGATCCCAACAATCTTATGTGAGGCACATGTAGTTTTTTCCAAGCCTCTTTTTTTGGAATATCTCCAAACGTTGGAGTTCTTTCTACTTTTTGGTAAGAGCAATAGAATTGACTTTCCTTGAAAGTACAAGGATTTTGTTAAATCCCTAGTTAGTCTCTTATACCCATCCAAAATAGGTATTATCCTTTTCTTTTTTCAGCAAAGATATAATTCTTTTCGATATCATTGAATTGTTAAAACCTCCTATGTCAACTATACCCCACCCATCATTCTTTTTAGGTTAATTTTCTTCCCAAGCTAAAAAAATCTCTGTTTTTTGTTGTGTGTCTTTCCATTCCAAACAAAATTTCTCCTAATTTTGTCCAACATTTTTCGATGACATATTTTGGTAGTTTTAGGAGGAGAGGAGGTATAAAAAAAGGGGTAAGGGTGGAGTTTAGTAATGTGACTTCGAAGGCTGCAGAAAAGCGATAGTCGGTACTCGATCGACGGTGTCACTGACTAAGGATTAATCGGCGGTCAGACGACTAATCAGATTTAGTTGGTCATTAGTTGGTTTTGAATTTTTAAAATTATTTTAAATATATAACAAACACATTTTCATCATTTCTTATGTACAACCATCATCTACTATTATAAGTTCAGATACAACTGTTCTTTTTCACTTCACAAAACGTCACATCTTTCTGTATATAACTATTTACCTGTAGTACAAAAATATGCTGCAATATCACAGGAATGGCGTGAATGTCCCAACACTATCCACAAAAAGATTAATTCATTCCCTTGCGTCTTCTATGGTTCCTTCTCAGATCTGTCTGTAAATAATGTTAAATAATAGAGGGTTGAATCTAAACTCAAAATGAGCTTAGACCCAGCGAGTGGGTCTCAAGCACTTTGATAAAACTGGCTAGCTGAAAATAAAATGTAATGCTATAATAGGGAAATTTCATAAAAATACGAAGCTTTGCAAAATAATAATGTTGTACAGAAATTGAAATATCAAACTGGCAACTGAAATTAATTTACTATCTGGCTGTTGAAAATCTTGTGGAAATGAAAATTTTCTATTTTCTAGCTGTTATAACCACACCACTGTGGCTAACGTACTACATCCATGAACACTGAAACAAACTGAGTCATACGCGTAGACAACCCCAAAGGCCAAAGAGCACTCTGCATACGACCCAAAGCCCATGTGTATACAAAATGTGGACCCAAAGTCCTTTGAATCATCTCTATGGTTGCCATATCTGGTGGCATGTTTCAGGGTCATTTCTGATGACGTCACCATATCTGATGGCTAGTTCATGACTATATCTGAGAGCTACTGTGGTGTTCATTGTATCTGACATATTTTCTGATCTATAATCACACAACTGTAAACTAAGCAATTTATGATATCCAAATTACATTCTAATGCTAAACTTATCTGCAGGTATCCAAAACTTCTGTAATATTGTCAAAACACAATTGAATATATATAAAAAAAATCTTAATTGAGATCTAACATTATCAATAGGCAAACATAAAACCACGTTTTTTTAAAAAATATACAACAACTTTAATAATAATATCTAGTTTATAAGCTGCTATCATTTTGGATAATACAAAAGTTATCTGATGATTAAACTATAATTGTATAGTCAAAATGCATCAAGAACTGTAATATTAAAATGTATATGTGAAAATAATGGTTATATCTTAAAATAGGCTTGAAACCACTCACCTCAATGATGAAGCTATAGACCTACTCAAGACTATCGCCAACACCGGCTCCTGGCTCCTAAGTGTTATATACAACCTCAAAATTAGGGCTTAAATTTAGGAATGAGAATACATATGCACATTTGATGGTTGAAAATTTCTCGAACTATTTAATGCTAATTGTTATAAATAAATTCCCCCTTTTTTCCCACTCCACCGAGTTATTTTAGAAAAGTCTTAATCCTATCATATTTTCATGGCCACAATCGTAAGTATCACCAATACAGGCAACTGGCCATGAACTTCTCTATACAAAAGTTTGGACAACCAACCTCCATTTTCCTATGAGGTCAACTAAATGGTCATGATTCATCAGGATTTACGAACAGGTCAACTAAATGGTCCTGATTCATCAGGATTTATAAACTAGCAGTCTGTCTTCTCCCTCTATAATCACTTCCGTTTTACCTTCATAAATAATTTTTTTTCCACCCAAGACCATCGTAGAACCATGTGTTTCACCATAATCCCCACTTATTTTAAATCCTAAACCCATACATGACAAACCAAATAGAAATATTAACTAATACCTAGTGACGGATGAATTGGTAGAGTGTGAGTATATAATATATATTCAGTAGCCATGTATTAAGTAGTTTACCTTTACTAGATCTGGGAATGCATCTTCAACTTAGTCACCAGCCCTCCGTCGAAGAAATATAACCGAGTGATCTGTGTTATGACACTAACAGCTTTTGGAAGTAATATATATTCATCCTTTGTACTCGATTTAGGTTCTCAAATATTATAGATCACACGTGGCAGGAGAGAGCCACATGTTTCATTGATAATTTACCTCAAGTGAAAATACATGCATGCCCCTACTTTATTATTCTTATTTACATGTTGATCCAAAGAATACCATGCCATTGGAACAAATCCGTTGACCCCATTTTTCTAATATATACGTATATTTTAGTGATAACAAGGAACTTAATTAATCATCACCTTATATTATTACTATCATTTATGCCCATAACAAAGATGCATATTGACGTTCATGACGTGATAGTTACCAGCTATGGGAACTTAGTTTTAAAAAATTTCAAAATGGTTGATTCCTATCAGACTCTCTGATATCAGTATCCAACCTTCCATCTACTGAAAATATCAAATTTTCAAATCAATATTTTTTTGAAATGAATATAGAAACACAATATATATATATGCTCATTAGCATTTCCACTCAGTCTATGTACTATTAAAATGATTGATCCAGTGTGGATGTCAAAACACTCCCTCCTTGAAATAAATTTCGTCCTCGAAATTTACATACCTCCGTCCATTCGAGAATAAGTGTGGGTATTGAGATCGCATTTCTCTTCTCTTCCCCATGTGGCTTCTTCTATTGCATGGCTCCTCCAAAGGACTTTTACTAATGGTATTCTCTTCGTCCGAAGTTCTTGAACTTTAGAATCTAAAATCTGTATTGGAATCTCTTTATAGGAAAGGTCTTCCTTCAACTGTATTTCTTGCGGTTGTATAACATGTGAGGGGTCTGGAATATATTTTCGAAGAGTAGAAACATGAAAAACATCATGTATTCTTACAAGCTCAGACGAGAGTCGAAGACGATATGCTACATTACCAATTCTTTCTGTAACTTCATACGTACAAATGTATCGCGGGCTTAGTTTTCCTTTCTTTCCAAATCTAATTATACCCTTCCAAGGAGATACTCGTAAAAATACCTGATCACCCACTTGAAATTCTAGATCTCTTCTTCTCTTATCTGCATAACTTTTCTGTCTATCTTGTGCAACCTTCAAATTTTTCTTGATTTCTTCAATTTTCTCCACTATATTTTGTACTAATTCCGGTTGGACCAACTTACGTTCTCCTACTTCATTCCAACAAATAGGAGTTCTGCATGCTCGACCATACAGGGCTTCGTATGGCTCCATCCCAATACTCGCCTGATAGCTATTATTATAAGCAAACTCCATAAGCGATAGATGTTCATCCCAACTATCTTTAAAACTTAATGCACAAGCTCTAAGCATATCTTCCAAAGTTTGAATAGTTCGCTCAGACTGCCCATCAGTTTGTGGGTGAAAAGCAGTGTTGAATGCTAATTTTGTACCCATTGCTTTATGTAGACTAGGACAAAATCTAGAGGTAAAATGAGGATCTCTATCAGATACAATTGACACAGGTGCTCCATGTAACCTTACTATTTCATCCACAAAAATTTTACCCAAGCGATCCAATGTATACGTTATGTTGACTGCTAAGAAATGAGCGGATTTGGTCAATCTATCAACAATACTCATATCGCATCATGACCTCGACGAGTCCTAGGCAATCCAATAACAAAATCCATGGTATTGTGTTCCCACTTCCATTCAGGTATTGCGAGAGGTTGCAGTACACCAACGGGTCGCATATGTTCTGGTTTAATTTGCTGATAAATCAAGCATCTAGATACATATTCTGCAATCTCTCTTTTCATTCCCGACCACCAATAGCATGTTTTCAATGTTCTATACATCTTCGTGCTTCCTGGATGCATTGCGTACATAGAGTTATGTACTTCCTCAAGAATTTTTGTTCTAAGTTCTGCAGATTCTGGGACACACAATCTTTGCTTGAAAAATAATATTCCATGTTCATTTATCGTGAAATCAGGCAATTCTCCATTCTCCACTTTTTCTTGTATTCTTTTAATTTCTTGATCAGATCTTTGAGCCTCTCGTATTTTATCATATAATATAGGCCTAACTTGTAGGGTAGCTAACAAAATCCCAGAATTATGTACTGACAAATTTGCATGTAATCCCCTTAGCTGTGTCAATAATGGGTGTTGACCAATCTTTATATATGACAATCCACCATTAGACTTTCGACTAAGAGCATCTGCTACTACATTCGCTTTTCCGGGATGGTACTCAATAGTACAGTTGTAATCTTTTATCAATTCCAACCATCTTCTCTATCTGAGATTCAATTCTTTCTGAGAGAATATATATTTCAAGCTCTTATGGTCAGTAAAAATATGACATGTCTCGCCATATAAGTAGTGCCTCCAAATTTTACAAGGCAAATACTACTGAAGCTAATTCCAAATCATGTGTAGGATTCAGCTCATGCGGCTTAAGCTGTTTGGAAGCATATGCAATCACCTTCCCATTCTGCATGAAAGCACATCACAAACCTTGACGTGATGCATCGCTATAAATTATAAATCCGCCATTCTCAGAAGGAAGGCTAAGAATGGGAGCTAAGGTCAGACGATTCTTAAGTTCCTGAAAACTCTCTTCACATTCATCATCTCAAATAAATTTTACTTCCTTCCTAGTCAATTTTGTCAATGGGGCCGCAATTCGTGAAAAATTTTCAATAAATCTTCTATAGTATCCTGCTAAACCAATAAAACTTCGAATCTCTGAGACACTTGCTGGTTGCTTCCAATTCATAACAGCCTCTATTTTGCGTGGATCAACAGATATACCTTCTCCCAAGATAACATGCCCTAGAAATGCAACCTTCTTCAATCAGAACTCACATTTATCAAATTTTGCAAATAACTGATGGTCTTTCAAGGTTTGTAATACAATCCTCAAATGATCTTTATGCTCTTCCTCTGACTTCGAGTATACCAAAATGTCGTCAATAAACACGATCATAAATTTATCCAAGAAAGGATAGAATACTCGATTCATCAAATCCATAAAGGCAGCAGGGGCATTCGTCAATCCAAAAGGCATTACTAAAAATTCATAATGTCCATAACGAGTCCGAAAAGCTGTTTAGAGACATCTTCGGCTTTAATCTTCAATTGATGATAGCCTGATCGCAAGTCTATCTTCGAGAATACAGAAGCCCCTTGCAATTGATCGAACAAATCGTCTATCCGAGGAAGAGGATAATTATTACGCACGGTCACTCGATTCAATCTTCGATAATCAATACAAAATCGCAAAGAACCATCTTTCTTTTTGACAAAAAGAACAGGTGCCCCCCATGGAGAAATACTAGACTGGATAAATCCTTTATCTGTTAATTCTTGCAATTGGATCTTCAGTTCCCTAAGTTCAGCCGGAGCCATTTGATAAGCAGTCAATGCAATCGGGGTAGTACCAGGTATTAAGTCAATATTAAATTCAATTTCTCTATCTGGCGGAAGTCCCGGTAATTCATCAGGAAATACTTCAGGAAATTCTCTCACTATAGGAATATTTTCTAAACATATAGATTCTGCTTTTGTATTGTATACAAGGACAACAAAAGACAAATATCCCTTCCTGAGTAATTTATGTGCCACTATACTAGAAATGATACATGTTGGGTATACACTCCTTTCTCCATAAAATGTAAACTCTGTCTCGCTTGGCATCCGAATAATAACTTTCTTCTGAAAGCAATCTAGTAAAGCATGGTAGGATGTCAAACAGTCCATCCCTATAATGGCGTCAAATTCCTTAATTTCCATAGGGATAAGATTCACAATAACCCGACCTCCTCCTATCTCTATCAAACAGTTTTTAAAGGCATTCCAAACAATCGCAGGCTCTCCTTTAGGTAAGGAGATTGATAATGCGTGATCCAGTGTACCCATTTCTTTATCCGCAAATACGGAGAATCTTCGAGAAATAAATGAATGACTGGTACCAGAATCAATAAGAGTATGGGCATTTCTGCCAAAAATAATAGTGGTACCTGACACCACATCCTCAGCAGAGATGACTTCTTGAAGTATCATTGCAAAGACTTTCTCCTGATTTTGTGCATTTTTATTGCCTTTCCTTGGAATAACATTTCTCTTTTCTTCTTTCTTTGGATGGGGTTCTTGAGTCATGGCAATAGCATGGATATTCTGTTGAGACAGTCTCCTTGCATTTCCCCAATTTGCTACAAGATTTGGGCAATTTCGACATGCATGGCCCGCCTGTCCACAATTATAGCAACCTGACGATCCACTGCGACATTCTCACGGGTGACGCTTCCCAAAAATGGGACATTGCGGATAAGAAAATCCTGCATTTTTAGAATTCTCCCGAGCAAATCCACCCATTTGATTTCTCCTATATCTTTGAGCAAATAAGTTGTATTGCCTTAAGTTTTCAGAATTTCTTCTAACTTTGTTCTCGGTCCTCTCCATGGTAATCTATCCCCAAATCTTTTCATCCTGTGATCATTACACCTTTGCCTTTCCTGCATCACGCGCTCAGCTCTACGTACAGCTTCCATTAATTTACCATACTCAATATATTCGTTGGCTGAGACCATTGACTTAATATTTATATGGAGTTCATCTTCGAAACGTCAGCATTTATCTTCTTCAGTCTTCACTAAAGAGGCTGCAAACTTTAATAATTCTGTAAATCGCTTTTCATATTCATCTACCGGGAAACTTCCTTGAGTAAGAAATAGGAATTCTTTGCATCGATCTTCTTTATATACTCTTGGATAATATTTTTCATTGAATTCTTTTTCAAATATCTGTCAAGTAATCTCGGATGGATTGGTGTATTTCATCTTCACTGATTTCCACCAATCATCAACATTTTTCTTTAACAAAAATATTGCATATCTCAACTTTTGTGCTTCAGTACACTCCATCAATTCAAATATCTTCTCCATGTGTTCGAACTAGTCTCTTGCCACCTTCGGATCCGTTGTGCCTACAGAATCTTTTGCACCTAATTTCCGAACGTGCTCAAATGGCAACTGATTTTCAAATTCAGGCGGTCTCATCGATCGAGCAACCATGCTTCCCAAGGTCTGTGCTATTAATGCCAAAGTTTCCTGCATATTATTATTACTCCCATCATGCCCACCACTTGGTTCTTGTGAGGTCTGAGAAGGTTGCTCGGCTGCCATTGTGTCCTACATAAATAGAATTTCTTAATTAGCTCTTCCAAATTATAGATTCTCAAATCTTATGGCAAAATTTAGATAAATCCTCAATAACAAGAACATCATTATTCCAATATCATTTCCATTTCATATCGAAGTCCAAGACATAAATCATAACCACCAAGGGATTCATATATAAACCTCGAATATTAATTTTGATCAAATTTCGTAAATCGTTGCTCTGATACCATTTGTAACGTCCCGGGCTTAGGTCCTCGGTCCGTTATCGAGGAAAACTGGCCCTGACAACTTGTTGGGTTCGAGCCCAGATGGACCCGTTGACAACCACCCAAAATGCTTAAGCCTAAGTTGTCAAGTAGTAGTCCCCATCACTTATAAACCACACCCACACTTCGTGCGTTTTAGGTATGGTACTATGTTTGGGGTTGGGGTGCTACAACCTCCCCTACTTATATTCGCAACGTCTTCGTTGCGATATGACCCATCACTTATTCTCAGTGATAGTGGTGGCTGCATGCTCCGGGTAGCCATTTCCTTCAACCTCTTGTAGGGGCGGCTCCACCTCTCGGGTAGCCCTTTCCACTATCAGAGAGAATTTGGCTCTGATACCATTTTGTAACGTCCCGGGCTTAGGTCCCCGGTCCGTTATCGAGGAAAATTGGCCCTGCAACTTGTTGGGTACGAACCCAAATGGACCCGTTGGCAACCAACCAAAATGCTTAAGCTCAAGTTGACAAGTAGTAATCCCCATCACTTATAAACCACACCCACACTTTGTGAATTTTAGGTATGACACTATGTTTGGGGTTGGGGTGTTATATATTTAATGTATTTATGTAGAGAAGTGGGGATATCGGGTCCCCTTGGTTAATTCCTCTATTTGACCGAAAGAAACCAAACGATCGGGTTGCCATTTATTTTCGAAAAGATCCTCGTAGTTTTTAGAGTGTAAACTATGCATGCAACATGTTATAATTATACGTGCAACCAAATTACTCAAGTACTCTAATTTTGATATCCCATTTTAATGTGTCAAAGAGTTTCCTAAAATCAATTTTTAGGATGATGGTTTTTTTTGTGTCAGTGCGGTGATGTATTATAATTTTGAAGTCCATCTATATGCTAAAAATTTTAAAATAATCCTCAGAGGTATGTTAATCAAGATGATCAGCTGTAGTTTTCAGTCTTTTTCCTATCTTTTGATATAAGTGTCATGTGATATTGAAATTAATTAGAGTTTAATGGGGTTGCCCCTTGTGGGCAGCCAATAATGGCTACCCCTGCGTCGTTTTTGGCACTTTTTTATTTTTTTTTTGAAAAATATCGTAATGTATATTCATCACTATATCCCTCTTATATGCCATTCGAATTTCGTCAGAAACAGAGACTCCTAAGGCCTCCATCGAGATGGTGTCGATTTAAAAAATCTTGTTACCGTTAAAAAATGACTGTTTCGATGGAGGCTGTAGGAGTCTCTGTTTCTGACGAAATTCGAATGACATATAGGAGTGATATAGGGATGAATATACATGGCGATATTTTTCAAAAAAATAAAAAAATACCGAAAACGGTACGGAGCAGCCATGTTGGCTGCCCCAAGGGGGCAGCCCCATTAAACTCAGATAATTATATGTCTAGTGTTATGCAGATCAAAATCATTATTCTGCATGGAGTTTAGCATGACAAGAAAGTCCTTTTCTAGGATTGGCCAAAAATACTGAGGCCATGGGCCTTGCGAGATGTGAATTTTCTAAGCACCCCCTCTACTTACATCTATTTTAAAGAATTCTACTATACAGCTATTTTTTTTTGTGTTTTCATGAGATCCCCATACAAGAGAAGTGGATGGTAGTCCAAACATGTGCTCAATAGTGTTTTCAGTGAAATATTTGGTGCCATGCTAAAAAAGGACTCCTCGCTAAGAGCCATATCCAAGATGGCCCAACAACCATATAAATACATATAAACCATATGTATTTAACGTGTATGTTTATGAGGATGGGGAGTATACACCCTGGTGCATGTAAGTTTACATGCACCAGAGCTTATATCTCCCACATTTTTTTATTTTTTTCGGAAAATATCATCGTGTATATTCATCTATATATCCCTCCAATATGACATTTGAATTTCGTCAGAAACATAGAACTCATATGCCCTCCATCTATAACAGGTCTATTACAACAAGTCTAAGACCGTTAAAATTATATGTTCTAGATGGAGGGCATATGAGTCTCTGTTTCTGACGAAATTCAAATGACATGTTGGAGGGACATATAGATGAATATATACGGTGATATTTCCCAAATAAAAAAATATAGGAGATACTCCCTTTTCTCTATGTATGTATGTATGTATGTATGTATGTAGAGGGCTTATCCAGAGAGTCCTGTGTCCATTTGGGTTGTGGTGAGCACCAAATGTGGGCTCGCCACGTGTATGTGTTGGTTCTATTTAGAAGGGGACGATTTTGGCAATAACAATGTGCATGCATTATTAACATAATAAGAATTCGAATTAAATCATTTCCTTAAAAATAGGTGGTCGATTTTAGTCAGATAAAAAATACACATTTAAATTATTGCCGGCATATAGTATATTTAGGGAATGATCATTCCACGTATGGATTAGAAAATATAAATTACTGATAATAATTATTGATTACATCAATTACTAATGTCCATACAATAATTACCGATTACAAATATGGATATTACTGAACGTGTTATGATTGTTACTGAATTTATAGTTATTTTACATTTGTAATATTACATTGTACAGAGATCAGTAATTCATCCATGTTACTCAAGTAATACATATTCAGTTCTCAAGTACCTATTGTTGTGAGATCAGTAATTAAGTATCTGAATTACTAATGTACATATAATAAGTACTGATTACACATGTCCATTTTACTGAAGTCAATTTGATTGTTACTAATGTTATAGTTACTTAATACTTTGAGTCTTACTGAAGCACCTCTTATTTACTTATATAACATTATTTAATTACTTATAATGTATTGAGTGTTACTGATAGCAATACATAAGTTACTGGTTACGTGGTTTTTTATACTTATTCCAACTTACTTATTCCAATACCTTCTTTTACCTACAATTTATAACATGTTACTGATGCTTCTATATATCTTACTTGTTTTATTCTTTGTTTTGACATATTGATCGAATCACGCCTTCTTTACTTATGTAGCCTCTTTAATTACTTGTAATACGTCAAGTGTGACTGAAAATCACACAAAAATTACTTAATTAAAGTTATATGGTGAACATCCAAATTTAAACTGTCTTCTAGTTCATTTAGATGATGTTGTTTTGCTCTCGCTCCTCGGCATAACAGCAGCTTCTTCAAGACACCAAATTATTGCATTGTTCTGTAAGAAATAATAAGTTAATTTATATCCGTGAATAGTAAAGAATTGTATAAAGAAAAGTAACTCAGCAATATACTCTCTTCAGTAAATATCATTCAATGACAAGTAACTTGTAATGAATTATTAGTAACATTTGTTATATGACAAGTAACTTGTAATGAATTGTTAGTAACTCAACAATATACTCTTCAGTAAGAATCATTCAATGACAAGTAACTTGTAATGAATTGTTAGTAACATTTGTTATATGACAAGTAACAAGTAATGAATTGTTAGTAACTCAGCAATATACTTGCTTCAGTAAGAATCATTCAATGATAAGTGACTTGTTTATTCAATGACAAGTAACTTGTAATGAATTGTTAGTAACGTTTATTATATGACAAGTAACAATTGTGTTAGCATTAGTAACATAAAATAGCTCATAAGTAAATTACTCCAGTAACTTTTGATACAATAGCAGTATCCTTACGGTTTTTTTAAACGTTCTCAGATTAAATCTCAATATCCAAATGCAAATCATTGATCATCATTCCTTCTGAGATTTCAGATGACAACATTCCGATTTAGCTTCACCATGACCACATACATTATATATATAGCCTCTTTAATTACATATGTAGCCTCTTTAATTACTTGTAATACGTCAAGTGTTACTGAAAAATCACACATAAATTACTTAATTAAAGTTATATGGTGAACATCCAAATTTCAACTGTCTTCTAGTTCTTTAGATGATGTTGTTTTGCTCTCGCTCCTCGGCAATAATAACAACTTCTTCAAGACACCAAATTGTTGCATTGTTCTACAAGAAACAATAAGTTAATTTATATCCGTGAATAGTAAGAATTGTATAAAGAAAAGTAACTCATCAATATACTCTCTTCAGTAAGAATCATTCAATGACAAGTAACTTGTAATGAATTGTTAGTAACATTTGTTATATAACAAGTAACTTGTAATGAATTGTTAGTAACTCAGCAATATACTCTCTTCAGTAAGAATCATTCAATGACAAGTAACTTGTAATGAATTGTTAGTAACATTTGTTATATGACAAGTAACAAGTAATGAATTGTTAGTAACTCATCAATATACTTGCTTCAGTAAGAATCATTCAATGACAAGTAATTTGTTCATTCAATGACAAGTAACTTTTAATGAATTGTTAGTAACGTTTGTTATATGACAAGTAACAATTGTGTTAGCATTAGTAACATAAAATATCTCATAAGTAAATTACTCCAGAAACTTTTGATACAATATCAATATCCTTACGATTTTTTAAATGTTCTCAGATTAAATCTCAATATCCAAACGCAAATCATTGATCATCATTCCTTCTGAGATTTCATGATACAAACTCAATCGCAAGTCATCCATCTCATTTGAAATTGAAATCCAAAGAGAAATCATACACCGCAATTCATCTTTGCAAAACACACTTTCTCATGATCCAGAAACATAACAAAAAAATCAAAATCTAGTCTATAATCAATCAGATTCAAATCAAAATGACCAAAAAATCAATTCTTTCGAAATACTATCAGATTCAAATCAAAATACGAAAAATAAAAATCTAATCGAAATGCATAACCTTGCAATAGATAAAAACGTTCCCTCTGTTTCCACGATTGCTCGCCTCACTTTGCAAATCGCTAGATCAAAAAATGCCAGATCAATCTCATCTCGTTGATCTCTCAACGAGAGGTTTCCATAAACGTATACTAATTATAGAATTGCTAAATATTTCCAATTAGCTTTCCTTCCATTCTAGTTACGATTCCTATTTTTAAGGGATTGAGAGATACAAATCTCGCGGCTGGAATTAGAGGCTCATCTCGTACCAAATGGGCACAGTGCTCTCTGGATAAAAATTCTATATATATATATATATATATATATATATATATATATATAGGGGACCTTTGAAATGAGGTGGGGGAATTGTAAAGGCCACTGTGAATTTAGTAAAAATTCTGTAGCAGTTTTGTAAAAGTATAAACTGCACATTGTAAAAAAATGAATTTTGTAAAATATAGCATCCAAACTTAAATTAACATTTCCATCTAATATAATAATATTTTCACAATTTTATTTCACTATACATGTTGTGTTAATATTTATTGTTATATGTATGAAACAAGAAATTGTAAAATATATTGGGAAGATGTCTAAATTGAGGGTGGCTCACCATATATATGGTGAGACCCTGCCTCATTTGAAGTCCCCCCCCCCTCTCTCTCTCTCTCTATATATATATATAGGAGTGATCTTATGAGAGCAAAAAGTTGTGAGAGCATGAGAAGAATGATTCTGGACCACATGATTTTGTTTTCTCTCTCCTGATCTTCTCTCTTCTGGGTGAATCATGTGGTCCAGAATCACCCCTCATACTCTCAGAACTTTTTGCTCTCACAGGATCATTCCTCTCTCTCTCTCTATATATATAATATTCTCTTTGTAATTAATGGTGCTTGCTTCACAGTTGAAGATCTGTATGTACAACTATTGGGATCATTTCATGCATGTATTCATCGAATCCAAATATACGATATTTGAAACGACTCGGTGAGTCATGTTCCAATGAAATTGATTTTGCATTAATCGGAGATCGGATGCAAAAGTTTTTTTAAAAGAAAAAAAGTGCAATGCCGTAAAAGCAAGCACCCAAAAACCTTATATTCAAATGTTATTTATTGAAATTACAAGGATCAAGAATCCCGAAAGATCTTGGTGTGTTCAAGAACACTCTATCTGTCAAAAACCACGCCATTCCTCGCATGATGGAATTCCCACCGTCCACAGAGTGACCACCGCATGGATCTTTACAGGAGAATGCTCGTTGCATGAAATCGCCACAAGATCCCAAAAGGATCAGAAATTCTCTGTGACGATTCCTGTGAGAGCAAGCTCTGCACAAATCTCTCGAGACATCAAACAGGTAAAAAAGATAGGTGGTCAATGTCCTCAACACCTCCCACACACCACTGGCATGAATCATCAGCCCGTGATGGGATTCTCCAAATCCGAATCTACTTCCTCCTCAAGAACTGTGTATGCCTTCCTCGTCCAGAACAGTCTATGTTAGCATAGTCATCCCAGGATAAAAAATAAACGAAGTATAGAGAACTGTGTATGCCTTCCCTCGTCGAGAACAAACCATCCATCCAAACCCAATGGTCCCATCCGACAGAGGAAACCCCTACATGAACGAGTAGCTCCCACATTTGGTCCATCTGCAGTTCCTAGAGCTTCGGACGAAACTCAAGCGACCCAGCACTGTCAACCTACATCTCACCCACCCACACGACAGTTTACCGCCAGTGAACAAATTGAGAAAGCAATCATTAAATTGATTGGCCTTTTGTTGTACAAACTGTTCGATGTAAATTCAGACTAAATCCAAAGATGTTCACAATCACATTCATTCTAGCGGAAAAAGGGTGTTATCGAAGCTCCTCTCCAGAGCTCGTCGGACTATCGTCGGGGAGCCACTGCACATATTAATAGGAGTGCCAGGAAAGTTCAAGCTCGATAAGCTTGGCTCGTTAAATAGCTCGTGAGATCATCTCGACGAGCAAACGAGCCAAATTCAAGCCAGACTTCCAGCACAAGATTTTCGAGCGGAGCTCGAGCAGAACTCAGGCCATCCGTACTTGTACACAACCAGTTGCTCATGTTCATACAGTTCGGCGGATCATCATCAATAGATTTAAATTTTACTCCAAATAAACAGCAAAGAACCAGTTTATGGCGACCAATAAACAGTCAGGAACTTGCCAGTGTATATTAGCAAGCCGTATCATCCCCAATCTGGTCAAGCCAGGCAAATCCGGCTCGACCTGACCTGAAAACCTTTAAAAAAAGAGACCAGACAAAAAGAATCAAGGTATCTCCTTTTACATTCAACTAGTCCACAAGAGTTGGAACAAAAGGACATTTAGATCCCTTTTTTTGTAAACAAATTGGAAGTGTTTATTTCTTACACTGCAACAAATCTCTCAGACATCACAAACAGGTGATCGATGCGACAACGATATAGAAGGATCCACTGCAGCACATGAGCAGAGAGCAGCGGCGGAAGCTCGAATCGGCCTAAGGACTCCGGATGTGAACACGATGGTTGTGGCTACAAAAGAACTATAATATACCAATCTACAAGAGCGGATGTATATATAACATACGAAGCAGATAATGTGGCACACACGATTTCGAAAGGAGCACAAAATATACTTGCCTCTCCTTTTTTTTAAAAAGGAAAAAAATCACCGTGATATGTCTTCTTCACCTGTATCCGCCATACGGTTGCGAGCCGTAGCCTCCCGTGCCCGTCATCGGGTTGTAACCCGGCATTCCAGGAGCGGGAGGCATGCCAGGGTTGGGTCGCATTCCCATCCCCATGCCCATGTTCATGCCCATTCCCATGCCCCTGGGCTGGTTCATGCCTCCGCCATATGCACCCATGCCCATTCCCATGCCCATGCCGCCCATCCCCATGGCTGAACCCATCATGGGGTTCGGAGGAGGGGCGAGACCAGTTGCACCGACACGTCCAATGCCAGAACCAGATCCCATGGCTTTGCCCATGCTGACAGTAGAAACAGGAGGTACTGTAGAGCTCTTCTCCTTCTCCCGTTTTTCCTTGCGGTTGAGGGAGTCAAAGTCAATCCCGAGGCTTGCGTTGGGATTAGTTTTTGCTGTCGAAGGAAACGAATTCACGGTTCAGAAAGAAGCGGATAAAGCTACATATAATGTATGAAAATATGACGTAAAAAAGGTTTATATGTTCGGAACTTACGTCCTGATATATTGAGATCGACGAGGCCCCTGCTTATTGTATCAGCCCAAACAGTCGACTTTGTCTCGAACTTATCTTTCGGTTGGGGAGCTTTCACTGCAGCTCCAGAATAGGCCGTTGTGGCTCCTTGCGAGGCCAACGGGGTGCCTAGAAGGCTGAGAGGAGCACCTTGAGAAGCAAGTTGGTTCGTAGAAGCCGCTTTGGGCATTAATCCCGATCTGCTTGGCATCGCTGGCTGAGCATTGTACGCGGGAGGAGCACCCTGGAAAGGTGGTGGAGCTGAGAATCCCGATTGCGTGAGAGATTCCGGAGTAGCTGTTTGCATGGTGAACTCCGCAGGGGCAGTTTGCGTCCTCGGCAGGGAGCCCTGAGGTGGAAAAGAAGCAGTGGGTCCAGACGGGAGAAAGAGGCCTTCGAGGACATCATTGCTCGGCTGAGCTGCAGGTACTGCTGGAGGAAATCCTGGGGCATTGGTAGGATAGGAAACCGCCTGGAAAGACTCCCCAAAATCGAAGCCAGAGCTATTTTCAACCCTGGGAACGACTGGTGCTTGAGATGCAGCGATGCCGACTGATGTGTATCCGGCGTGGAAGGAAGCAGAGGGGTTGTTCTGCGGTTGAGCTGCGAAGTTGTCCTGACCGGCCATGAAAGGAGTGTCTCCAAACGGATTCGAGGAAGGCTGCCATATACATGTATATAGCCAGTGAAAACAAGCAAAATGCGTAGCCAATATGTCGCTTGCAGATATTGAGGGATGTGCGCACACATATGTAAGTAAATTTATAAATACAAACATGAGCACATGCATATATGAAGCAGATGACAGAAATAGTAGAAATTTGCATTTTAGTGTCTGAATTGTCTACCATCTTTTGATGGGTACTTGGATGTCTCCAGGATCCAAGTACTACAAGGTGCCACGTTTAGTCCCACATCGATGAGTAGGGAGACGTGCGACTCCGTAGGTGGAATGGCCATCCTGATGTTACAACTTGATGTTTTATGCCATGTCTATAGTTTATTCTCTTCTATATATTTCTCGATAAATGCACTTATTCTAAAAATCCAAACCGTTAGCCATCCATAAAATCAGAAGATGCTACTTTTAAAATTATAGAAAATGTAAACTCCACCAATCACATGGGCAACCCCTAAAAACTAAAGTTGCTAATCGAACCGAACATTGTTCGTATTCGAATAGAGTTAGCTCGATAATAGTTCAAAAAAGTTTGTTACTTTCTAAACAAAGTCGACGTGAACTTGTTCATTTTAAAAATGGGTAAATTACAAAAAAGGCCCCAACTATGTGTCGATTCCTGATTATGAACTTCATATTTCAAATGTAACAAAGAGATTTTGATCTTATTTTTTTGTCTCAAATATAGCACACCATAAGCTTTGTGACCCTTTTTATCGACGTTAAACCCTAAAGTTGAACTTTCAGAGCCATCTTTGTTACATTTAAAAATGAGGCCCTTTAATTGGAAATTGATGGATAGTTGGAGTCCTTTTTTTGTGATTTAACATTTTAAAACATCCGGCTTTAGAAATTGTAAATAAATTATTTTTGGGACCAAACTCTTACATTTGTTGTCCAAACGAACCTCACACTCGAGCTATTGAACCTATATCGAACTCGTTATCAAACTTCAGACTTTCTTCTAGAAATGAACTCGAACACGTGTGTTTGCTACAATTCGAATCGATTAACAGCCCTAGTACTATCATTGTTTTTCTCATCCAAAAAAAGGAAGGAAAATATATTGGCCATTTGTCATGTGATTTTTTTTTCAGAATCAACACTTGACCTAGGTAGATGCCCCCCCCCCACCCCCACCAGACATGCAAAATCTGGAAAAATCTATTAATACTGATGCATCTTGATCAAATCAATTAGTAGTCAAATGCTGTTACTGAGCCCAGAGATTAGGTTTCCGAGAAAGTATGTAGTAAAATTACCTGGCCCGCTGATGAGGCGACAAAGTTGCTATCGAAACCTGAGTTCACAGCAAGGTCTGGGTTCCAAAGTAGTGGTGCTCGCAGATACAGGCACAAGAGCCAACGAGTTTATAGAATCTTCGACCGAGAGGGACCCGAACAGATCCATATCAACACTGTTTCTTGAACCTGGCATTGGTGCCCCAAAAAACATGCTAGTTACTCAAAGCACTCAAATCAATTGAGGACAAAATCATACAAATTCAATGATTTTAAAGTGGTGTCCATCAAGTTTAAACCATAATACGTTAACAGGGAGGCTTACATGGCAAATGTCCTGATTTTATAGAGATATATATATAAAGAATTAAATGGTACATATATAGTTAATAAGGAAGACAGGTGCATGTAAAGTTCAAAATAAATATTTAAATTTCTGAAGAAAAATAACACAATCCAAGATAAATACTCAAAATAAGAAATCAACCTAACGGCTACAAAGGATTTGAGATGTATGTAGTAAAGATTAAAATTCCAGTCAATTCTTTTCACAAATAAATTCAACATTTGGAAATAGTTCTTGGGAGGCTTGGAGTTTGACGTGAGAAGGGACCGGAGTGGGCCATCCATGGCAGGGTTCAAAACGATGGTTTGATTGATGTAGCTCGTCAGGGGACAGCACCTCGCCTCTCAAGCGACTTTCGTTCTCATTGTGTGGGACGTTATCATGCAAAGGCCTGTCCGGAGCTGGGATCCATGCGGTGCTTTTGGTGTGGGTATCCATCGATGGTGGTGTTGTACTAGGAGGGGTTCTTGTCAAGCAAGGAAAGGCAGGCACAGCCGCCACTACCCAGCTTCATGGTGAGGTGTCTGACATGCAAGATGAGGTGCCTTCGGTGGATGTTTATCGGGTAGGGGGTCTCTCGAAGGGGAAGGTTTCACAGAGGTTGAGGCCATATTCTGAATATTGCGATGTCGCTGACATTATCGTTGAGATGCGATATGGAAACCACTCGATACATTTTTTTCCAGGACATCAGCATGCCACTGATATATCGCTCATGTCGTCCAACATTGAAAATTTCCTTCTTTGTTTTTGTTGGAGTATGTAATAGAGGGGTAATTGGATTCCACTCATATTTAGCCCCACGTCTACTATTTGTGGGACTCTAATCTGTCTATGAGGCTATATAAGGAGCCATGCACCCCCCCCCCCCCCCCCCCAAAAAAAAAACTCATTGTGAAATTCTAATAGAAGATCCGACCCTTTGAGGCCATCTCTCCTGATTTCATCCCACTCCTCTCGAAGTAGGGTTCTACGTAAAACAAGATGTTTATGCTTGGATGTTGAGATACTTGTATCCCATTGTGTATCTCTCTTATTTCTATTTCTTTCATGAGTCTATTTTCCCAACTCTATTTTTCCAACATAATATCGGAGCAACGGTCTTAGATCAGAGTTCTTGTATCTCACCAAAAACCCTAAGCCTAGCCCCCCTGCCGACCACCGCTCCGACCCTCCCCTCCACCGGCCACCGCCTGCAACTAGCCACAACCCCATCTCCGATCGGCCACTGTGGTGCCCTTGGCCCTACATGCCACCGCTGAGGCATGTTCAAGTCCTCCCTCGGCCAACCAAGCCGTCGCCTGGGCACCTTTGGCCCTAAAGGCCGTCGCTTGGGCCCTATCTCAGCCCTCCATGCCACTGCCCAGGCCTGTCCAGACCACTGCAGTGGCCTCCCAACCCCCCATGGTTGTCGCCCCAACCTTCCTAGGCCGCCACCGACCCTCCCGTGTGTTTTTGCGCCTTTGTGCACCTTTGCGGTTAATCTACAGTCTGATTTTGACCGAGAATCGTGATTTCGGATACAAATCATGTTTCCGGCCCTAGACTATAGCAAGGATTGAAGAGAATGGTTGTATGAGTCTACACGTACAACCACTCCTCCATATGATTGTGTAGACTCACTCGGAGTAGTCTACTTCCCAGTTTTGTTTCGGTATTTTCTATCATGTCAGAGAACAAGGGTGATGTTTTTTCGTTGTCTGGTGCCTTCAAGAGCCCGGCTCCCATCGTAAAGATGGATGGGACTAACTAAGAGTTATGGTCCATGCAGTTTTGCGCCCTTATGCGGTGCCATAACAAGGAACACATTTTGACTGATTCCGAGCCGGCGGACAAGACTGGGGCTAATGCTTCTTGGAAGCAAGATGATGCCTATGCACGGATTTAGCTCTCCGAGATGCTCACCACGGAGATTGCCAACGACATCGCCAATCAACCCCACAACCAAGGCTCTGTGGGACATCTTAGCAGCCACATATGGGCAAGCCAAGAATGAGAGCAAGATTTGCAGTATGACATTTTTTTCGACCAAGCAGAATGATCGGCCTCTTCATGCCCACTTCTCGCATCTTCAAGGCATGTTTGAGCGACTCCATAGAATTATGCCCATACTACCAACACTTAGCAGCAACAGGCATATCGGAATGCCACTATGACAGGTGTCTTTCTGTCATCCCTTGACTCTGAGTACGATGCAGCACGTACTCAACTGCTTACCGAAGAGACGATACCACCAATGGAGGAGGTCTACAAGAGGTTGAGAAGAATCACTACTTCATCTACTACCATGACCCAAACTCCCCCTGCAATGGCAGCTTCTCGCAGCAGAGGAGGTACTTCACAGTTTCACGGGCGAGGATCCCGTCGTCAAGGAGGAGGGCATCAACGTAGTCCATGCTCACGCTGCCACCGTTCAGGTCTTTCGGAGGAGACATGCTATCTGAAGCATGGATATCTTATGTCTGCTCGTGTAGCTGAGCAGACATAGCCTACTCCGACTTCTTCTCATGATGCGAGGCTTGATGATATTATCTCTAGATTGAGAGAGATGATGATTACACTGACCACTCCAGCTGCATGATCTTCTAACGTCGCAGTTGCTGCCAGAGCTTCTACGAGTTCGTCATGTATTGCTTATGCACTTACCGGTTTAGCATTTCAGATTTTGACCGATTGGATTATGGACTCCGAAGCTTCTCATCATATGTGGGGAGATCGAGCTCAGTTTAGTTCTTACAGATCTATCCCTCCCGGTAGATCAGTGATGATTGCAAATGGGGTTCATCTACCTACTATTGGTCAGGGGGAGATTATCCTTGCTCCCTCGATACGCATGCAAACTGTCTTACATGCTCCAGCATTTCATATGAATATTTTGTGTATTAGTCAGATTACAAAAGATTTGCATTGTCGTGCCATATTTGACCCATCTTCTCTTGTGTTTCAGGATATACTCACAGGCAGGGTGATTGGATGTGGTCGTGAGCAGAGAGGACTTTACGGACCGATCCAACCTCCGTGTGTTGGTGCTTCTATTATTCCTTCTGGATCAGTTTCTCCTTTCAAGTAGCATATTCGCTTCGGACACCTTTCTCTGCAGAAGTCGTGTCATGTTCTCCCTCAGATATCTACTCGTATCACCTTGGAGTGTGAGGCATGTCAGCTTGGGAAGCACCGTCGATCTTTTTTTTCGAGTCGCTAGAGTCGTCACAGTAGTTAGTCATTTAAGTTGTTACATTTTGACATCTGGGGTCCTAGTCGTGTTCCTGATCATCAGGTATGTCGGTTCTATATGATTGTTGTGGATGATTTTTCTATATTGTCCCGGGTTTTCTTTTTAAAGAATAAGTCCGAAGCTGGTCCTGTCATTAAATCGTTTCTTATTGAAATTAGAACATTTTTCTGCTAATGTGAAGTTTATTCGCACTGACAATGCATTGGAATTTTCTACATTACAGTTGACTTTCTCAAACCTCTTGGTATTGTTCATCAAACTTCTTATGCTTACACTTCACAACAAAATGGTGTTGATGAATGCAAATATCGTCATCTTCTTGATGTGATGGGGACTCTTTCGATTCAAAGTTAAGCTCCTCATTCTTTTTAGGGTGACACGGTTCTCACTGCATGTTACTTAGTGAACCGCATGCCCTCCGCGGTCCTTGAAGAAAAGGTTCCTTTCTTGATTGTGTTTCCCGATAAGAATCTATTCTCACTTACTCTCAGAATTTTCGGATATATGGCCTTTGTCCACAATTTTACTCCTGATCGTGACAAGCTCTCTCCAAGAGCTGTCAAATGTGTATTCCTTGGCTATTCTCGAACCCAAAAAGGTATAGATGTTTTGATCCTGCAGGGAGAAAATATTATGTGAATGTTGATGTCACATTTTTTGAGTCTATTATGTATTTTTCTCCTACATGTGATAGGTTGTCTAACTCCGACTCTGGACAGGATGTTTTTGTTCCACCACCTCCGGTATCTCCACCAACACCACCTCATGTTGAGTCACATTCATCTCCACCATCACACCCTCCACCATATCCACATCTATCTACCTTGGCACAGTTCATGCCACGTTTTTACATCCGCAAGTCCTTACTTGCCCCTCTGCTCATGCGCCTTCCACGTCATCCAGCACGCCTCAAGTATGTACAGAACACATTGTTTCTACTGATGGCACTGGTGATATGCTTGTACCACAGCACACTATACAGGAGGAGATGATAACAGAGAACAGAGAAGCCGATGATCTTGATGTACATATTGTCTCGAGGAAGTCGCGTCGTAACTGTGTCACTTATCCTATAGTTGCTCATGTTTCTTTGGATCATCTTTCAGAGGATTACAAGAGGTTTGTCATGGAGCTCTCGACTGTCACTACACCACTTACATACCAAGATGTCATACATGATAGTAGCTGGCGTCTTGCCATGGAGGAGGAGATGGCCGCTTTGCAGTCTTGTGGTACCTAGAGTGTTGTTTCTGCTCCTCCGAGAGCCCCTGTTGTAGGGTGCAAATGGATCTTTACAGTGAAGCCTCGGGCAGATGGCAGTATGGATCACTACAAGGCAAGGCTTGTAGCACGAGGGTTCACCCAGACTTATGAGGTGGACTATTAGGATACCTTCTCACTATGACTAGACATTCGACCATGGCCTCAAATTTCAGCGAAATTCGGTCGAATATCGATATCCAGTCGAAATCGAAATTCGACCGAAATGACCGAAATGACCGAAATATGGGGGTCCTAGTACAAAAAATGACCGAAATGACCGAAATTTCAGTCGAAATTCCACCGAAATTCCATCGAAATTCTGTTTTGGTCGATACCGAAATGGTGACCGAAACCGACATTTAAGGCCTTGCATTCGACATTGCGCATTCTTCTATCGGTTGTTGTGTCTCAGGATTGGCCTCTTTACCAACTTGATGTGAAGAATGCATTTCTATATGGAGATCTATAAGAGAAGGTCTATATGCAGCATCTATCAGGGTTCGTTGCTGAGGGGGAGTCTCAAAAGGTGTGTAGGCTCCACAAGACGATTTATGGCCTGAACCAAAGTCCGAGAGCTTGGTACCATAAGCTATCAGAGTCGATACAGAACCAGGGGTTTGTGCGGTCCACTACAGATCATTCATTGTTTGTCCAGAGGATACAGAGAGGTATTGTTGCTATTCTGGTTTATGTTGATGATATTATTGCCACTGTGATGATAAGCAGGGCATTCAGGCTGCCAAGGAGTTCCTCGGCCAACAATTTGTGACTAGTCTTAGTTACTTCCTTGGATTAGAGTTCGTCAGGAACCAACGTGGTCTTGTGATGACCCAGGAAGTTTGTGAATGATCTTCTACTTGAGACATGCATGATAGGGTGCAAGCCTGCTACTACCCCTATGGATCCGAGCATGAGATTATATGATGAAGACACTGAGGAGGTAGACAGGAGGAGATACATGGAGCTTGTTGGCAAGCTTCTCTATGCTACTATCACCAGACCAGACATATCCTTTGATGTAAGCAAGGTGAGCCAGTTCATAGAGCAGCCTAGAAATGTTCGTATGGATGCTATCTATGTGATTCTGAGATATTTGAAGTCTTCCCCATGTACCGGTCTTATATTCAGCAGAGTACATCTCTTGAGATGACAGCTTGTGCATATGCAGATTAGGCAGGATGCCCCAGAGACAGGAAGTCTATTTCTGACTTTGCTATTTTTGTTGGGAGTACACTTGTGTCATGGAAAAGCAATAAGCAGACAATGGTTGCTAGATCCAGTGCAGAATTTGAGTATAGAGCCATGGCTCAAGGGAGCACAAAGATGATGTAGGTTAGATCGGTTTTGACTGATCTTGCAGTTGAGATACCTCTGCACATGTAGCTTCTATATGACAATTAAGCATCTCTTTTTATTTCCAATAATCCTGCATTCCATGAACGGACCAAGCATATAGAGGTGGATTGTCACTATATCAGAGACATGATCCAGAAAGGTCTCATATCCACCTCCCATGTATCTATTGGAGATTAAACGATTGATATATTCACCAAAGCCCTTGCTAGAGGTCCATTTTACAGATGTTCCATGCTCGAAGTGGATTGCCACATACCCAAGGCCCTAAATGTCGGTTTCGGTCACCATTTTGGTATCGACCAAAACAGAATTTCGATGGAATTTCGGTGGAATTTCGACCGAAATTTCGATCATTTCGGTCATTTTTGTACTAGGACCCCCATACGGTCATTTCGGTCGAATTTTGATTTCGACTGGACATCGATATTCAACAAAAATTTGACCGAATTTCGTTGAAATTTGAGGCCATGACTATACCAGAGACATGATCCAGAAGGGTCTCATATCCGCCTCTCATATTTCTAGATCAAACGGCTGATATAATCATCAAAGCCCTTGCTAGAGTTCCATTTCATAGATGTTGTTCCAAGCTGAGCATGATAGACATATATGCTCCAGCTTGAGGGGGAGTGTTGAGATATTTGTATCTCATTGTGTCTATCTCTTATTTTTATTTCTTTCATGTGTCTATGATGTAATTTATCAAGGGCTTTTCTCCTATATAAGGGATCCCTAGGGTCTCAATAATCTCAAGCCATTCTATTTTTCCGATATTGGATTTTGTCTCTAATTATCGATTCGCTTCCACGTTTAATTAATTTCAACTATTTTCTTTAAAATCGACACAATATCACAAAAAGCACCCCCCCTCCAATTTCCCCATGTCGTGACATTGGGGGAAATTCAATATCCACCCAATGAGACTATAATATTTGTTGTTCCAATTTATTTATGCATATGTAGCAGAAATGAAAATGCTAAGATGGATGTGTGGACATACACGTAAAGATCGGATTCGAAATGATGCAATCAGAAATAAAGTTGGTGTAGCTCCGATCGAGGATAAGATGCGAGAAAACCGCTTAAGATGGTTTGGTCATTTGCAAAGAAGGTCAACTGATGCACCGGTTAGGAGATGCGAGTGTTGGGATGTTAAGCCGGCTAAGAGAGGGCGAGGACGGCCCAAAAAGTGTTGGAAAGAGACTATACGAAGGGATCTTAATTTTTTGGATATAAGTCCGAGATTGACCCAAGATAGATCTGAATGGAGGCGAAGAATCCATGTAGCCGACCCTACTTAATTGTGGGAAAAGGCTTTGTTGTTGTTGTTGTTGTATTTTACATGACTAAACTTCTATTTACATGCCTTACTCAATACTGCAAATCACCATGTGCGGTGATTATTATAACAATACCGCTACAATATTTTGAGTCAAAAAACGGAGAAACATGATATGGTGTTCGCCCAAAATATTGGTACTGTGACACCATATATTTAAGCCTTCTACAAATTCAGTGTATTTCTATTAATTTGGTGATTGAAGAACATTGGAATCCTTAATTTTGGGGAAAACAGTTTTTATATTGAGGACATCATTGTCATGGCTAGTGAGATCATCAAGGACTGGAAGCACAGGCAGGTGCAGGGAATATTATGGAAAGTTGACTTCTCGAAGACGTACGATACTCTGGATTGGTTCTTCCTATGGTTCACGTTGAGCAAAAGGGGATTCTCGGAGCGGTGGATCTCTTGGATGAAGCGTTGTGTCACTACTGCATCATACTCGGTGCTTGTCAATGACCGCCCAGAGGGGGGGTTTCTTCTAGCTTCACCGATACGTCAGGCCATGTTGTCTTATTGTGCCAATGACGTTCATTATTGCAGCAGATGTCCTCTCTTATATGATTTTCCAGGTTGTCAGCAGAGGTATCTCTTCACGTTACTCCTGTGGGGAAATTTTAATTCCCATCCTTCTGTATGCAGATGATACGATTTTTTTCATTGAGGGTGGCATGCAGGAGTGTCAGGGCATGGCTACAACACTAGAAATTTTCGAGGAAATGGTCAGTTTGGTTCTCAATCATGGTAAATCCACGACTATTCATTTTTCTCTCCCGACAGATGTGACCAGTAATTGTGCTACAGCGCTGGGGACTGCTTGTGGCAAACACCCAATTCGCTACCTCGGGGTTCCTCTCATGTATGGTAGAATAAAGATTTCAGACTGGTTGCATGTGCTTGAGAAGATGGAGAAAAAACTTTCAGGATGGAAGGCGGGTATCCTTTCCATAGGGGGAAGATTGGTGCTTGTTAAGGTTGTTCTTGCATCTATACCTATTTTTTATGTCCTCCCGATTGTTACCCATAGGTATTAGAGACAGAATGGAAAAAGTTACGTGTAAGTTCCTTTGGGGTAAGTCTGGACAGGATGGGTCTGGTATGCACCTGGTTGACTGGGAAATGGTTACTCTACCTAAGGTTAATGGTGGTCTAGGTATTCGACACCTTGAAAGTATGAATAAAGCACTCTTGTTGAAGTGGGTTAGCAGGCTTTGGGGGACAGATGAAGATATCTGCTGCAGATTGATACGCAAGTTGTATGTGGTTGAATTGAGTGGTCCACTTGGAGCTATGCGACGTCCGCAACATCTCCCATCCACGTTCTGGAAAGGGATTTCCTCGGTGCTACCTCATTTTCGGGATCTCTTTCGACATGTTCGATGATGGCAACTCTTACTTATTTTGGCGGGATAATTGGACATGTGAAGGGGCCTTATCCGAGCGCTATCCATAGTTGTTTGCTTTGGCGAGGAATCACGAGATTTGTGTCTCGGATTGTTGGGCCGATGGGAATTGGATGCCCTCTTTCTCCGCAAGCTTTTCTGACCAAAAGTTTGAGGAGTTCCTCTCTATGTTTGAGCCTCTGCGACACCTCCCTAGACCTTCCGATGGTAGGGACCATTGGGTTTGGAGGGATAACTCCTTTTCTGTTACTAGAGCCTATCGCACAATTTGCAGACCCCTGCCGCCAAGGACGGACACGGTGATTCGAGATTGCAACTTCATTTGGGAGCTCGATCTGTCGGAGAGTGTCATTTTTTTATGTGGTTGTTGCGAAGAAGACGTATTATGACTAGAGACCGATGTGCCAGATTATTCCCTAACATCTCCAATAGGTGCCCCCTTTGTGACCTGCACATTGAAACGGTGGATCACTTGTTCTTTAATTGCATGAGGACAACTCCAATATGGGTAGTGGCGAACCAGACATGGCTTTCTACCCAAAACTTGGACCTTCTCTAGGATTCTTTAATGATGGTGAGGACTCGTAATAGAGACGTTATTCTTCGGCCGGTGGCCATAATCTGGGCTATCTAGTTAGCTCGTAATTATGCACTTTTCTCTACTCGGCATTTCTATTGTGAAAATGTAATCTTTCACGCTAGGGCTCTCCTTGATTCATGCCCCATGTAAGTCACTCCGTAACTTTAATCTTTCAACAATAAAGTTGGGGCGAACACCATAGTGTGTTTCCCTCTTTTCTTGGTAAAAAAACCACTCTAACCAAGGCGTCAACAAGTACAAAAACCAGGAGTGCTAGGCTGCCAGCGGACAACCTTACCTAACAACACACTAAGGCTGAAAGAATCCCCCTTCAGCATAACATTCACCAAAACTGCATAGGAAGTATATCACCACACATATCTTCGTCCAGTCAATCCATATGCTTGAAAAGCCGCTATGGTGCAAGGATGTCCATATGAATCTCATGTCAATACAATCATAAGCCTTGGAGAAATCCACCTTCCACAGAAATCCCCTTGCCATCTTCCACCTCCACTCAATGATAACCTCTGCAATGGGTCCAATCTTAGGAGTACACCCTCTTCTCATTAAAAAAATTCAAAAAACAAACCACCCCACACATCATGTATCGGCCAGGACAAAACCATCTCGGCATGGTAAATAATTGAGCCAAGAATCTGACGCAACTTATTGGCTGGCATCTTCACAAATATGAGATAAATAGTGTTAGATAAAGCAATTGAGCGCATGTCCTCCACCTTTCACACCACATCCTTCTTAGGCAGAAGGAATAGAAGGGACAGGTTAAGCCGCTCGAATCCAAGGTTCGTCTGACGTAACTCCACCACACCCATGATCTCCCGATCCACCAGATCCCAAAACTCCTTGATGATGATAACCGGAAAATTGTCCAGGCTCGTGGAACCTTCAATTCAAGTCAAAGGTTCCCTGTTGAACCTTTGCAAGAAGGAACGGTCTCATCAGCTCCTCAGACTGCAACTCATTCGATCTTGGGACATCTCTTCCCTCACATATGGTACCACCATCAAGTACACGCCAACTAAGCTCAAAGTAATGGCACGCCACTACATCATCAATGGCGCGATCATCCACCACATTCCACCTCCATGGAATGTATCAAGTTACATTATGTGCACACACCCGTCATTGTATGGTAGAACGTTGTGTTCACATATCCCTCCTTCATCTACTTCAATCTTGATTGCTGCATCCAGTCAACCTCCCTCTTCTCTTCCTCCATAAGTACACGGTTCTGCTCGCATCTCATTGCCTTTTCTTCCTCAGACAACTCCCTAGAGTCCTCCAGGCTATCAAGGCGCTCAATCTTTGCATGTGCCACACCTTTGTGTTGGCTTCTGAACTCTCGGGTCTCCTTCCTAAATTGTATAAGCATGTTGCGAAGGGCTCTAAGCTTCTCAACCATCCTCCTCGAAGCAGATCCCTCCACGGCCTGCCCATATCGACACCTCATGACCTCATGAAAAACCATCCTTATGTAGTCAAGAGCGCTTAAAACAGAAAATATTGCCTAGATGTTGACCATCAATTGAATCTCAACAAATTGACATATGGTCGAATGTTACCTAGGTAAGGCCAACACAGATACCAACGAAAAACTCTCCAACAGACCCATAGAGACAAAGAAATGATCCAGTCGTGACCTATGAATCCTTCATCTAGATGTATTTCACGTTTGTAGCATACTAGCATCCAAGACTTCCATCTCCAAAACTCCCACAAAGTCCGCAAACATAGGGAGTCGGGGTGCTTTCATCCCCTCCCACGGGAAATCTGCAACAAATAAGGTGACGTTGAAGCCACTGCCCACAATCCAAGTTAGATCTGCAAAACGAGCTTACACCAATCAGTCTAAGCTCATCCTACATAACTAGCAGTGCATGGAACCCTACTGGGCCATAAATCGATAAGATTACGAAAAAGAACTCATCTGAGATCCTCCAAAGCACAACAAACAAGATTTGGGTATCACATATAGTGTCAACCAACTCCATCATGTCACCATTCCAGCCTACCAACATACAACTTGAAGCACCCACAGATGGCATCGCCTTAAAAGAAATGAGAAAACCAACCATCTTACGTTAGAGAAAAATATCTCAAGTTTTCAACTCTATCTCCTACAAACATAATATTCGCCTTTCTGGCCGCAAGTAGCAGGACATCCTCCCTCCTCTTGTCTGGCTTCGCCAGGCCCCAAAATTCCAGGATACAAGCTTTATCTAGCAATAGTGGGGGATGCCCCCACTAGTGTTGTAGAATTCAATATTTGGTATTCAGTTGGCGGGGTCGCAAAAAACAAGAATAGTCGAAATTCGAGCAGCTATTCAGAATTATTCGATTTTGATTTTTTTTAGTTATTTTTAATATAAAAAATATGTATGATACATATGTTCTTATATATTTATATATGTACATTGTAGAAAGCGATAATGCAGAAGCATAATCAGAGATAAAGAATATAGAACAATAAGAACATCAGGATTTATATGGAACCTGTTAGAGTTATTAGATTTACATTTATGTTTGTAACCCTTCGGGTTCCGTAACCTCCTGTGACCATTCGGGTTCCATAACCCTATGTGACCCTTCGAGTTCCGTAACCACCTGTGACCCTTCGGGTTCCGTAACCCTTGTACTCTCTAGGATTCCGTAAACATCTCATTTCATTCCACTTCTCAACAAACCCTACTCCATAAAGGGTAGGATGAAACCACGGGAGAAGGTCACTAATGTTGAATATTCTGTTACTACTTTCCATATGAATATAGATGGTGTGGAGCTTTTTATATAGCCCTACTAAAAAGACCAAGTCCCATTCATAGATGATGTACGACTAAACATATGGATGAGGTAATTAATTGGACTCGAAGGGATCCAATTACCCATCTATAGGCGCATACTCTAAAAGCCCCCTCAAGCCGGAGCATGCAGTGCTCAGCTTGGACAAATAAATAGAAAGCACTCACTCGCATAATACAAGACACTACAGACAATATCAACTTCACACGTACTATGTTGGCTGCGTACTACGGACGTTGCTCATCATGTCATATTGGTGAGGAGGAACTGACGGGCGGGAATGTGAACCAAGTCCCCTCGTCGAAGAATATGTGTTATGTATTACATTTGTCAGAGTCATCGGAACTAAACTAAGTCTCCTCGTCGGAGAACGTGTTCTCAATACTACACAAAGTCACTTGAACTGGAACGAATTTCTTCGTCGGAGAATGTGTGCTATGTACTATGCAGAGTCGCCTGTACCGAATTCCTCGTCAGAGAATGCTAGCTCGCAACCGCTCCATCTTTGAAGGGTCAAACTAATAAAATCCCTGGGAATATCCTCGTCTGAGTCCACGGGCACTGGAGATGGAGGTTGAATTGAGTCTCCTCCCCGGAGAACATGAAGAAACTGGGTCTCTCCCATACTGGCTCAGAGAATGAGATTTCTACTCTGAAGTCCCTATGGATCTCTTCGTATCAAGCCTTTACCATAAGTCTCTGTTATACGTGATCCACATGAAAATCATGAGCCCAAATCAAGAGTAAGGAGACCTCTAACATAGTACTCCATCTTTCTACCATACTTGTTGGATAAGGATGGCATTGACCAAGTTGTGAGAAGAAATGTAGAAGGGAAAACAAAAAAATCTCAAATTATTTTTCTTGACTTTTTCCCTCCATTTTGTAAACATTACTTCGGTGATCTTTACTCCTTTCTAAATGACAGCAAGATACCTTTTTGCTTATTGCTTTTTATAAAAAGATTATAGGAACAATGGAGATTACCTTATGATACACTTTTGATCGAAAAAAAATTACAAATTTTGACGTTTATTTCCGGTTTGGAGCTAGCGTCAAATCGCATAGGATCCTCCTGACCATGACCAACTTTATCCTCTTGGACATGCTAGACAGAAGAAGAGCTAGATCCATCTTGTTGAGAAGAAAGGTGTACAATTTCACTTTATGGTAACAAGGATATACGGCCTGGCAGCTGCAGCATTGAACAGTGGGGGAATTGAGGGCAGTCAGACTCAAATATTGGCACTCTTCCTGGGTAATTGTGGAGACTTTAATGTCACCATGTGGGCTATTGACAGGTCTGATGACTTTGACGAGCATGATCAGGGGTTGTTGGAATTATAGAGTTTGATAAGGAAGCAGGAGATTTATGATGTATCCAATTGCATGGTGAAGCTAAAATTTGAGATCGCAACTATATAGATTCCTCCTACAACTTTAACAGCAATATAACATATTTCACCAACCACTCATTTTTAACTATTTCCTCATCATTTATTATCCAAGTCTCGTATCAGTATTATTTTACCAATAATAAATTTCACGCCGTAATCCCAAGTAGATTAACTCTTGTCATAACTCACATAACTCGAGACCTAAAATTTGTCCTTTAACTTCAACTTAAAATCCAAACAGAACCTGAAGGCTTTATCTTATTTGATTTTATTAATTCTCTATGTAATTGTCCTGATAATGTCTATTCTATACACGATAGTTTCATTTATAATATTGGATCACATTTTCTACAGGACTCAGTGTACATAAATTTACCCTAAAGTGTTTGCAATATTTCATTTTTGGAGTTTGATCTCTAGGACTTGCCAAAAGAAAACCTCTTTTGCATCAAGGGTTTGCTTTTAGAAAGTTATTTCTCTGAGACATAATCGTTCAGTTGATACAGACATGCCCACTAGACTCATACCTGGCACAAAACTGCGAGGGTCAAACTCATCAAATGCATCACCCTCATTAAAAGTAGACGTCGATGGGCCAACAGCGGGAGCAGCAGGAGTGACTTCTGCAGGAGCAACAACCGTGGGGGCAGTACTGGCAGTTTCTGAGATGGATACTTTAGGTTGAGGAGGCAAAGGCGCTTTTGGTGCAGGAATGTCAGAGGTTCGTTCATCCCTTGAGTGATGACAAAAATAATAATAAATTTGTGTGTTCCACAAGCATAAAACTATAAGCATGATAACCCCCAACTATAGATTGAACAAATTCTTGACTTTTGAACTTCCAAACACGAAAGAAGTTACACCAGTTACAGGTTAAAAGGTAAGCTTTTAATAACTTTAACGGAACTTCTTTCAAAAAATAACTTTAAGGGAACTATGATGGAAGAATGACACTTCCTCTCATCTTTAATTAATTTTTTAATGCATCATTAATTATTTTTCCAGCTCGAAGAATTTGCTCGACATTTTTTTGACGAAAAATTTGCCCGATATATAGGGCGGGCTTTTATGCATTTTGCCTAAAGAAAATTCAAGGCAGCTAAACCTTTTTGTATCAGGGATGCTACTAGGAGTATCCTTTGTGGCTTCTTCATAGCTGGGTGGAGCACTTATGTTTGGTTCTGAAAGTTTACGTTCAAGAGGCCTGTAAATGAGCAAACATCGAGACAATGAGAACTCTTTTTGATGAAAAAAGTGACAATGAGAATTACAAGAAAGATATTGGTCTCGATGCAATTTTTAGCATACTGGATATTAAAAGATGCTGCCAAAAGTCAACTCAAAATGATGAACATCCAACCACCTCAAAATGATAGATACATAAATTACCTTGGCTCGTGAGAAAGGCCATCGGATCTTCCACCACCACCACCACTTCTGCATCACATCATAATGGAACATAGTAAAACGGATCCAAACAGGAACATGTTAAATCATAATAGTTTGAAACAAGGAAAAGTGTACTGATCTTTTAAAAAGATGAAAGATTATGAAGACAAATGAAGTCCATTGAATCACCACGGCTTCGACACCAAATGAGGATGTGGGATTATACAATAGGTCAATAAGGTTCATATAAAATTACAATAACTTGTGATAATAATTTGTGGATATAATCAAAATACTGAAAGCGGATTCAAAAGCAACAAGATAGAACTCTGATTTTACGTAGAACCCTACTTGCCAAGGAGCGGAATAAAATCACAAAAGAAAACCTTAGAGGGTTGTTTTTTTTTCTCAAGAGATTACAAGGAGTGTGGGGCTTCTTTATATAGCCCCACGGCCCCCACCAATACACCAAATCCTATCAATAGACAATATGGGACTAAACAAGGATGGTGTTATTCGATCTTGGAGAGATCCAATTATCCATCTACATCATTCTCTAACATAATTCATAACTCGGATACAAGTGCATATCTTCGTATGCAAACTAAAGACAATGAATAAAGAAAGATCTATTGAAACTATCAAGTGGGCCTAGAATCCTCATTCCTAATGAATTGCATCCCAACATCACTCAGCATGAAAACACATTACAACAATCAAGTCTTTCTTCACTTTAAATGGGATTACACACAAGTATTTGTGCAACGCTTCCAAAAGGATCTAATTAGGTTAGTATCAAGACTCGGATGGGAAATATCCATACCGTTCTTTTTTTGAGGCAGAAAAAGGGGAAACACACTATGGTGTTTGCCACAGATATATTAAATTAAAAGGAAATTGAGAAAATACAAGGTTAACTCACAGGAGCCACAACTCGTGGAGAGTTCTACACAGAACCGATCAATGTGCATCTCTCCTTGGATGTATTTTGTTAATCAATCCATAATAAAGGTGAAAAAGGCCGAGCCAAGGACATCCTTAGTGTAAATAGATATTAATATCTATTTACGCCCACACTCCTTAGCCGGCTCCTGAGATATATTCAACGGAACGAAGGCTGGCTTGTCCCTGTTGACCATGATCCTATAAAGCATCATAAAAAATTCCACCATAGTTGAACACTACCCTTAATGAAGAAGATTGTATCATTCACATACTCCAACACCAGAATGAAAAGTCCGTCCCACAAAAAACCAACACTAGAACCACTCAGTACATCTTGATAAACCTCCACGACCAATGCATCCATTGCATTAACAAAAAAATGGGTCAAGAGGCTAACCCAATCATACCTCATGTTATGCTTGGGAAAAATGGGTCAATAAGCACTTTGTACGACGTTGTGGTATCATACCTCTTCATCCATGCTATCCAAACCTCTAGAAATCCTTTCGTAAGCAGAGAAGCCTAAAGAATCTCCCATCCACATAATCATAATTCTTGAAAAAAAGGTAACCTTCCAAATGAAGTTATGCACTTATGATGCTTCTATTTGCCACCATTTATGTCGTCATACACTATCAATTATCAGTCTTCCAAGAACAAAGATTGTCTGCACCGTATTGATGATCTCATTCACGATCTCCTTTAGTCAATTTGATAGTTGCTTGACCACAATAAGAAAAAACACGTTCGAGAAAGCAATAGACCAAAAATCCTAACCCCCTCCTAGCAATCTCCTTGGGAGCAGAGAGAAGACCACCCTCTTCAACTTCTCAAAACTGAAGTTGCACACTCTAAACTCCCTCACCATGGACATGACTCATTCCGCGCAGCACTCCAACACTCCTCAAAAAAAAGAAGGGGAAACCATTGGGACTAGGTGGCCTATCTGCATTCAACTCCCTAATTACAGCAAGGAACTCATGGACCCCAAACTCTCATATAAGACCATGTGCCTTCTCTGGGATTAACGTGACATCTCCCCGACCATCTCCAACAACTTCAAGATTCCACCCACTAAACTTCCAGAAGTCATCGTCGCCTTAGCAGCCTCATGAGTCATGACCACCCTAGACGGCTGAAGCAAGTCACACCCGAGCCAACTGAAATGGAATGGATATAGTATGTCCTATTTCAGTTACTAATATTTATGATATGGAATCTAACCCTTCATCACTAATAAAACAAGGTAGCATTGAATGATACTGTCAAGGCAACTCTTCATATGAAGTCACATTAACATCTTACATCCCATTTTTTGCAAGAAAGTTAAGTATATTGTATATGAACTTGAACCTCAATACATGCAGTATTTCAACCTGCATGGGACATTCTCATAGGGCTCGTTTGGTTACTAGGTTACCCCGGAGTAACCTGGCCCGTGCATTCATGGGTTAGAATTCCATCACAAATCAATGTGACATCACATCACATTTCTCATTCCAACCCTCCTAACCATCCAAACAGCTACTATTCACAGCAGGCTACTCCAACCCAACCCAGTTACCAAACATGCCCGTAGTGTATTCTTGGGGCATAAAATAAGTCTAAAGTTGCAACATAGGACATTCCATAGTGTATTATTTGGGCAAAAGATAAGTCTAAAGTTGCAATATTAAAAACTTAGTCCACGAAAGAAAGAAAATTTGTAATGTCACCATGTGATATCCATCCATATCTTCTCTTTCTTAGAAATAAGTATACCATAGAAGCTTTGTTTGTAACTATGGGAAAACCCAATGCTAGGCAAACTAAAATGGACCCCCTCAAAAGGCCTATTCAATATGTTCATGTTGGGAAAACTGAATGACTTGTTCTATTCCATAAGCCCTAGGCTCTCTTATATAGGAGAGTAGCCTATGGGTAAATTACATAAAGAAGACAACTGAAAAATAAAATAACGAAAGGGTACAGGTACTCTATATGCGTCAACACTCCCCCTCAAGATGGAGCATAGATATCAATCATGCTCAGCTTGGACGCACACTTCTGGAATGGGCCTCGAAGTAACGCCTTGGTGAATATATCAGCAGTCTGATTCTCTGATGTGACGTGGGATGTAGCAATGAACCCCTTCTGAATCATGTCACGTATGTAGTGACAGTCAACCTCAATATGCTTGGTTCCTCTCATGAAAGGCTGGGTTGTTTGCAATGAACAAGGCGGCCTGATTGTCACATTCCAACATCATAGGAAGCGATATATCAAGACATAGATTTGTAAGTAAAGATTTCACCCACATCATTTCCGTGCTAGCCTGGGCCATAGCCCTGTATTCGGATTCAGCACTGGATCTAGCTACTACTATATGTTTCTTGCTCCTCCATGAAACTAGGGCATCTCCAACATAGACTGCAAATCCTGAGGTGGACTTCCTGTCCTTGGGGCATCCTGCATAGTCTGCATCAGCACATGCTGTGATGGAGATCTCCTTTCCCTTCTTAAATAGCAAGCCTGCACCTGGAGATGATTTTAGATATCTCAGAATCATGTGTATTGCATCCATATGGGCCTGACGTGGTTGCTCCATGAACTGACTCACACGACTCACTGCAAATGATATATCAGGTCTAGTGATCGTGACATACAGTAATTTGCCTACCAGTTCTTTGTACCTTCTCTTGTCCACCTCTTCTGTGTCATCATCATGCTGGGATCCATTGGTGTCGTAGCAGGTCGACACCCTAGCATACCTGTCTCACTCAATAGATCTGTAACATATTTCCGCTGCGACATTACTAGTCCATATGGATTTCTAGCAAACTCCAGCCCCAGAAAGAATCTAAGGACTCCCAAGTCCTTGGTGACAAATTCGGTTCCCAGCCTCTCTTTTGCCTGCTTAATGCCCTGCTCATCATCTCCTGTAATCAAGATATCATCAACATAAACCATGATTACAATGATACCTCTAGCTGTCTTCTGTACAAACAAGGAATGATCAGCGTTGGAGCGTTTATATCCTTTCTTCTCAAAAAGATCTGAAAGCTTCTGAAACCACGCTCTGGGGCTCTTCTTAAGGTCATAGATGGCCATATGTAACCTGCATACCTTGGAACACTCCCCCTCAACAGCAAACCCAGGTGGTTGTTGCATATAGACTTCCTCTTGCAAGTCGCCATATAGGAATGCATTCTTCACGTCCAGCTGATAAAGCGGCCAGTCTCTAGCTACTGCAACTGATAACAGGATCCGCAGAGTGGAATGACGCGCCACAGGCGAGATGTGTCAAGGTAATCCACCCCGTATGTCTGTGTGAAGCCACGTGCAACAAGGCGTGCCTTGTACCTGTCAATGGAGCCATCTGCATTGTGCTTCACTGTAAACACCCATTTGCAGCTCACCGGGCTGACATCTGGAGGTATAGGAACCAAGCTCCAAGTTCCTCTGGACTGAAGTGCCGCCATTTCTTCTTCCATTGCTAGCCGCCATCTAGCATCCTGCAGGGCATCATGATGATTCCGTGGAATGTCTGTAGCTGAAAGTGCCAAAGCAAACGTCCTGAAGTCTCCAGATAGCCTCTCAAAGGACACGGTTGCTGATAATGGATATTTGACACAGCTTCTCTTCGGCTTCCGTAGAGCAATTGGAACATCCAAATCATCTGTATTCTCATCAGGCTCCTGCAAGACATCCTGCTCAGAAATGTCGTCAGATCCATCAACATTAATATTTTCATTACATACTATAGGCGAGCTAGTTGACGGGTCAGGACCATAAGCTGGAGGAGGCCGTCGGGTGTAATGGAATGGTAGTGGTGAGACAAGCGGTGGCGGTGGTGGTGGTGGTGGCGGTGGTGGAGGTGGTGGTGGTGTCGATATCTGAGGTGGTGGTGTCATGTATATGGCACCAGGAGGTATAGATAGTAGCTGCTTGTCTCCTGATGCTGAAAAATACATAACAGATTCAAAAAATGTAATATATGCACTGATCATATACCGCCGACGCACAGGATCAAAACACTTGTACCCCTTTTGAGTTCTGGAGTACCCAACAAAGACACACTTGACAGCCCTAGGAGAGAGCTTGTCAGTACCAGGCGACAACTGATGGACGAATGCAACCGACCCAAACACACGAGGAGTAAGAGTGAACAGATCCTTGTCAGGATGAATAAGTGAAAACGGAATCTGTTCATTCAAGACAGACGAAGGCATATGGTTGATTAGGTAACATGCAGTAAGAACTGCATCACCCCAGTAGGAGTAGGGAACATGACTCTGTATAAGAAGGGATCTTGTGACATCAAGAAGGTGACGGTGTTTTCTTTCAGCAATCCCATTCTGTTGAGATGTATGAGCACAAGATGTTTGGTGAATAATTCCTTTTGAGGAGTAGTACTTGGCCAGAAGGTTGGTGCACAACTCTAAAGCATTATCACTTCTCACAAGCTTGACAGATGTGGAGAAAACATTTTGTATTTCATTCAGAAAATGAATAATAATATTTCCTACTTGAGATTTATTTTTCATCAGAAACACCCATGACACTCTAGAGAAATCATCCACAAATACAATATAAAACCTGTGTCCCTGGTGATCGGGAACACGACTTGGACCCCAGACATCGATATGAAACAACTCAAACTTGGAGTTACTACTCCGACCTGGACGACTGGGAAAGGACGATCTGTGATGCTTTCCCAACTGACACGCCTCACACTGAATAGGTGTGTGAGATAAACCATAGGGTAGAACACGACGCAACTTCTGAAGCGGTAAATGACCAAAACGCAGATGCCATAATAGGGTTGATACTTGTCCCGAAGAAGAGGATGAGGTTCTAGCAAACGGAGTCTGATTCAGGCGGTAGAGGCCTCCTTGCTCATAGCCACGACCAATCACGTTGCCCGTATGGATGTCCTGAAAAATCAAAGAAGATGGATCAAAAATTGCCCGACAATGTAGATCCTTCGTAATCTGGCTAATTGACAATAAGTTCATAGAAAAATCAGGTGCATGTAGCACATTCTTGAGCTGCATAGAAGATGTCAAGCTAATCCCCCCCTGACCAGTGATGGGGGAATGAGTGCCATTGGCAATCACTACTGTCCGACCTGGAGGAATCCGAGTGTATCCTGAAAGCAGACGCTGGTCGCCACATAGGTGATGTGTAGCGCCAGAGTCCATAATCCATGGTAAAGTACCTGATCTACTACTGTTCAGTGCAAGTATACTACCTGAGGTACTGGTAGAAGCGGAGGCGGAAGCAGCGGCATCAGACTGAGGCTTTGTAGTCGGTGTTGGGCCAGATGGTGGAATAATGCCCCTCAGACGGGCAACTAGATCGTTGAACCGTTGGTCTAAAGTAGCCGCAGATGGAGGCTCTATCTGCTCGGCAGCTCGTGCGGATGCAGGAAAACCATGCTTTGAGTAGCATGTATCTTCATTGTGTCCAACTCGATGACAGTAGGTACATGTTGGCCTAGTGCGGCCACCCCTTCCACGGGGTCCACGTCCACGGCTCTGGTGATGAAATCCACGACCTCTGCTAGCTGCCATAGCCGACGAATTCTGACTCGAGGCCGTAGAAGGAACTGTGATTCGACTCAACCTATGAAAAGCTTCCTCCATGGGAGGAATAGTTGAGTCAGCCAAAATCTGTGAGCGTGCTGCCTCATACTCTGGATCGAGTGCAGCCAGGAACACACCCACCATTGTCGCATTCCTGTACGTCTTCTGCTGTTCTGGCGTGGCAGTAAGAGGCATGAAGCTATAAAGCTTCTCGAACATCCCTCTCAATGATGTATAGAGAGAATGTAAAGGGCGACCATTCTGCTTTATTGTGAATATGTCATGTTGAAGTTGCAGAATCTTAGTCTCGTTCTTCGCCTGAGAGTACGTTGCTGCCAGAATATCCCACATATTCTTGGTTGTGGGTTGATGTAGGATGTCATTGGCAATCTCAATAGCCAATGTACCAGATAGCCAAACCTTGGCATATGCATCATCAGCCTCCCAAGAGGCATTGGCTCCAGTCTTCTCTGCAGGCTCAGGTTCGGTAAGAATGTGCTTCTTACCCGTTGACTTCATCATACTCATGAACTGCATTGCCCACAGTTCATAGTTTGTACCATCCATCTTGACAATAGGCGCTGGACCACGAAAGGCGCCAATAGATGGGATATCCGCCTTGATTTCTGACATACTGGAGATGGAAGACTGGAGCGATTGACCGAGGATAAGCATTGTCTACAGTAACATAGACGAGATTAATTGCATGTGTAGACCTCAAGCAACTATCCCCATGAAAATGTACACGCTAAGCCCTAGCCGCACGCAACAGTCACGAGCAGGCACAGGTTGCGTGGATGCGTACAGGTGGTTGTGTGCACTGGTGCTACAGCACACGCACGGGCACTGGAGATGTTGACCTAGTGCACGCGCACAGATGCGCAGGGAGATGCGCAGGGGGATGCGCGCACTGGCACTGGAGTCTGGAGATGCGCAGAGAAATGCACGGAGGCGCAGGCGCATGCGCAAGGAGATGCACGCACGGGGACTGGAGGTGTACGTGCACGGAGGCGCAGGCGCACGGTGCTGCAGCGCGTGCACCTGAGGATGCGAGGCGCTACGCGCTGCACGGCGCAAGGCGCTACAGCGCCGCCCAAGCGAGCATGTGCTGCTCGCAGCGGCGCGACGGTGGTTGGAGAGGCTGCTCGCAGCGGCGCGACGTTGGTTGGAGAGGCGACGCCGATAGAGCAGGAAGAGGAGGGCTGGAAGGTGTGGTAGGGTTAGGGTTTCGAGAACTCCAGTCTAGGACCGTCGCTCTGATACCATGTTGGGAAAACTGAATGACTTTTTCTATTCCATAAGCCCTAGGCTCTCTTATATAGGAGAGTAGCCTATGGGTAAATTACATAAAGAAGACAAGTGAAAAATAAAATAACGAAAGGGTATAGGTACTCTATATGCGTCAACAGTTCATCTTTTACGTTATTATCGTTTACAAAAACAGTCCATATTCTTTATGAAATTGAATGGAAAATGGTGTGAATAAGCAAGAAGCAGTGAATCTTTTGAACAATAGGAAAATTATAAAACTAAGAATACATCCAAAAATCTTCTTGTTAGTCAAAAACCTTGTAAAAATACAATGATATCTTTGAAAAAAATTAGATACTAGACAAGAAAGCAATTTATAAACAATGCATAAGACTAAAAAATAATCAAAATGTTTTATATAATGGACTCAGATGATATTTGAGCACTTCAAAATCAAATTAACAACCAATGAGAAGGGATGAACATAAACACTAAAAATTTGGAATTTTTTTATTTGGCATGTACAGAACTTATAGTTATAGAATGTGCCTACTAAAAATAAAAGTTGCCAGAATGGTGATTTAAGAGAAAGCATGGCTTAAAGAGTTTACCTATCCTCATCATCATATGGTCGGTCTCTATCCCTTTCAGCACTTCTACTTCTTGATCCAAATTTGTAATCATCATTTCTGTTACGTCCTCTATAATCATCATCCCGGTAAGTATAGCGATCTTCAGAATCTCTTCCATTTCGATCTCCATACCTGCCATAACGGTCATCATCCCTATATCCCCCATCTCTTTCTATCCCATATCGTTCATCATCTCTGCTTCCATATCGACTGTCATAGCGATCATCATCATACCTGCCCCCTGAACGATAATTTCCGTCCGTTGCAAAAGTGCTGCGGTACCTATAGGAGAAATCAGATAGAAATAGTCATGATAAAAACAAATTAATCCATTTAAGTCGCATTGAATTTACACTCACTTGTCCCTGTTGGCCAAAGCTTTTTCTCGTACTTCTGCTATCCTTTCCTTATCATTTACCAGTGCAATCAAACTCTGAGACTTTCTTCTGACATTGTTACCCTGGTCTCTTCCCTTAGAATCAATATATTGAAACTCTGACAAGGACTGACACCACAAAATTGCAAAGGGCAGACATTTTAATACCATCTAAATGAAGACCACTTGAAAAGGCATCAAGAGCAAAAGCAAGGAAGTGCCAATAAAAAACTTACAGAAACTTGGTATGCATGTTCCTTGATATCATCTATTACACGCTCGGAACCATGTGCTACAAGATAATCGAGGACCGTCAACCCCTGCAGTCAAAAGATTAATTAGTCATAGTATTATATAACAAGTTCTGTAATTTAGTTGAGATATCTCAATCATAGATGTCAAGGCGCGCGCCTAGGCGCGCCTAGGCGGCCGCCTAGGCGTCTAGGCACCCCAGGTCTTGCGCCTAGAAAGAGCGCCTTAGTTTTATTGAAAATGGCGCGCCTTGGGTCTACGCCTTGGGTCGCCTTGGCGCGCCTGGGCGCCTAGGCGACTATTTTTTTTATGTATTCTACACATATATCGCATTTTGAAAATGCGATATACATAGCGCATTTACAAAATGCGATATACATAACGCATTTTGAAAATGCAATATACATGTCGCATTTTTGAAATGCGATATACATATAAAAAAATAAAAAAATGATGTCGCATTTGAGACATGCGACATCCATTTGCTTTAAATAACTATATGCCGCATGTCTCAAATGCGATACGTAGGACACACTTTGGAAAACGCCTAGGCGTCCAGGCGCCCAGGTCTAACGCCTTGTCGCCTTGCCGCCTTAATAACCATGATCTCAATATTCTGTTTTCCAATGATATCTAGTCATTTTTCAAGAAAATCAAAATAGAATGACTGATATGTCACCCTCGCCTTATTTGAGATATAGACTAAGAAAGGCATATATGATATTGCGATTCCTTATTACGCGTAAATGATATGTATGCATATAGAGAGAGAGATACATGAACGAGATCGGATTTTTTCTTAACAGAAATTGCATGCATCAGTATCAGGAATTTTTCTAACAAACCTTGTAGACATGCCGCCAATTTTTTCCTGTGTCATTGATCCTTTTCCAGATAACTGTCATAATCATCTGGTATTCATAACTGCATAGGCAACCGATACATAAGCTCTTTCTGCAAAACAATATTTTCAAAAAAAGAAAACACTGGGAAGCAGCATACGAGTTTTTTGAAGCATGTGCTATATCTGCCAAAAGGGATCCATGAGGACCCCAAGGTTCGTTGCTAGTTGCATCAAGAATCTGAAAACAAATACCAAGAAATGCAGATAAGTGAAACCACCAATATCTTCAAGGTAATATCTCTAGAGAAACTGAAAGAATGATCACCTTTTGCTCTACGCTAGGAACTTTTAGTACTTTTTTGTTCACCTCTCTCTTGCTGCCAAATAACAACGATAAAAAGAACTCAGCTTCAAAACAGTCTGAGAAACGGCTGTTAAAGCTGAGAAACCCTTTCACAACTGAGAGAGCTTGACAATTCATTGATTTTTGAAATAGTATACTTTTGGGCACTGGACTTCACATGCAAGCACATAATGTCTAAGGAAGAGAAGTCATGACAATGAAAAATGACAGAATTTGATCAAAGATAGCATCTTACAGATCTCTAACTGTTTGATCAAACGCTTTCTTCATGGCACTTGAGGACCAGTTAGTTGTCTCCTACGTATACCTTTGCCCGATGTAAGAATATCTTTGAAAAATGAACTGCGGATAAAATAACACATTAGAATTAACTGTTTTGCTACTAGAAATTAAATATACACTTTAACAAGTACATCATTCTGAATGACGATGTTTCCGTGGCAAATACCCCATCACCAGCTGCCCTTCCCAAGAAACCACAATAAAGTACGGACCCTTCTAGTGAAAGCCACAGGCCAAATGACCTTAACCTGTTATTTTTTATTCGTAGATTTTACCAGTATAAGAGCTTATGAAAGACTCTGGCAAGACGGCAATCAAGCTATTTCGGTAAACTTTCAGTAGGTCTCCTTGATGAGTCTGCCCATTTTCCACGATCGGTTAACCATGTCGATTGGATGCATGTATTCTCCTTTCGATAAAGGAGAGAATGCATGAAGCTTCCACTATGTGAGGAGTCTGGAAAGGTTGGACCGTTATTAGGTATTGGATCAATTGTATTCAACCTTATTCTACACTTCTGCATTGGTTAATTCAACTACTTGAAATTATAATCTCGTTCTAATATGGTGGTCTTTACTGCTATGTCAGCGCTTCCCTTCTGGTTGTCAAGATCAAACTTCATCAGCAATTCCTCCGCATGTGGTAGCAACAGGTAAGATTTAATATCTACTTACAGCAAGTGGAGTCCTAAGCATATCTCTTATAAAATCTCTAAATGGTCTCTTAAAAAAAAACTGTGAATAGAAATATCAATTTCACATTTGTAAATTTAGCTTTATAAGTTGATCTTTCATATATTTTTCCCATTCGTTTATGAGACCACCAACTAAAGAAATAATAGGATCTCTCGCAAGAGTCTAACTTGATAACCTTCTTACAAAGACCTCAACCAGAACCATAGACTCAAACCGTCTCACAGCATGCTCCAAACAATTTAGAGAGCCACAATCTCAACTATTTCTTTAGAAACTACAATCTCAACTATGCTACTTCCTGGAGAAAGTTTTACAAATTCCATAGCCATTAGCATGCCCATGCCAAGATACAAGATCTCTAATTGTCACACACCAGCATATGTAGCATGTAGATGAGAACGAGAGGTGTTCCACCACACCATAACTGACGAGAAATAACTCATAATCGAGATAACACAATACCAGTCCTGAATCCAAACATGCTTCATCTCATCAGGAAGACCATGCTTCATCTCATTACTCATTCGGAAAGGAACTAAATTCCAATATTCGCAAACAATCCAACTTATTCCCTACAGCTACCACCTCGAATTCGCAGATCTCAGAAGCAACAAACACCAAAGAAAGCATCAAAAATAAAAAGCACAAAAGAAACATAGATCTATCCAAACTCCACCTCAAGAATCTCAACCAAAACCAACCAAATCAACAACAAGTCAACAACTTTCCACCGCATCTCGACCCAAAACCGGGAACCAAACAATACCCACATCCCCAAAATCGAAAGGGAACCCCCCACCGGATCCGCACACGACCCCTAAGACCACAGGCATCGAAAGAAGGCATCATGTGTCGCGCGGATCGACCGCGACCCAATTGGGAAAACAGGATCCACGATCGAAAGACGGCATCTTTAAGACGGAGGAGGATCGGGAGGTACCTTTTGTGATGACAGGTGGGTGATTTGGGGTCGAAATTTGGAACAGATCTCGCGAGTTGCCGAAGGAACAGGGGGTTCCCGTACGGACAGGGGTAGAAGGGAAATCCGAACCGCAAAGAGCGAGAGAGAGAGAGAGAGATTTCGCCTCTCGCGGCGGCGGCGGCGGATGAGGGGATTGGAGAGATAGAGAGAGAGAGAGAGGTGTGTGTGTGGGTCGGAGCTTCTCTTCTCTTCTTCTCCTTTCGCTCCCTCACACTATTTCCTCTCACCTTCTTTCTCTCTCTTTGTATGAACAGAGCATTAGGAGGAAAAGTCAAAAGTTATAGGGGGATTTGAATAAATGTTCTTATGTTTTGTTTTTCTGGGTTATTTACAATATCCTCGTATTTTTCTTCATGTTTACACTCGGATCCTCTGAAAACTGATTCTTTTACATAGACACTACTTTAGATATGGGATTTTTACACTGTGCCCTTTGAGATTATGCAATTATAACTTATAATTATACCCCTACCTTTTTATAATAACACTTGTACCACTATATTCATACAAAATTTATAATTGCTACCCTCCATCAATGTATTACGGGGGCCTAAGTGTAATATCGGAAGGGCAGTACTAATAATTTCGTAAGAATGAAGAGGAACAAGTGTTATTAGAAAAAAGGTCGGGGCATAACCGTAGCGGCAGAATCTTGAGAAGCACAAGCGCAAAACAACATATCTATCTATAACATATATTAAGCAGGGGGTCTCCGCCGACCCCCATTAATTTTTGGTCAAAAAATTCCGAATTTGCCCTCTTTGATATCTCCCCATTTTACATAACCCTACAATTTTACGAAGCGACATGTGTGCCGTCAAACCCAGTCCCTCTATCGTGCCCCTCCTGGTTCCCTCTGCCGATTCGACTCTGCCCCCTCTGTCGTCCTCTACCGCCCCCTTTCAATCGTGCATGCCTCTCCGCGGCTCCGCCTCCCCTCCCGGAGAGCACTCCCCACCGTGCGGTTCCACGCTGTAGCTCAAAAACCTGACTTGATCGACCTTCCGATTTGATATAAGCTTTCCAGCTCTAATTGCCCGCACCGAATTCCTTGCCACCTGCAGCTTCTGCACCCATCACCATGGTTTTGTCCCCGGGGAGAAATCCTGGAGTAATAGACCGTGAGGAATATTGATGAAGAACATTTGGATTAAAGTATATATTGATTTCGAAACATTCTTCTCCGGTCAGTGAAATCATATAAAGAAATGTATGTGGAAAATGTTGACATCAACCTCAACTCCTTGTCTTTATCTTGCCATTCACTTTCCTTCTTAATAATGTTGCCCAAAGGCTCCCAGCTACAGAGGCTTCCGGTCTGCGTGGTTTCAGCATTTTCTTCTTCATACATATAGAAGCATCATGTTCATCATTGTACAGCATTTTACATTCCACGTACAAAGGGGCAATATTTGGGAAGTTACTTTCTACACTTGCAGATGTTACTTACTGTTGTGCATTTTTTTACAAGCTTGTCTGCTACTAAAATAAGTCTTGAACATAGCAATGATAGATGGAGGTAAATGTAACTCAATCTTGGTGTGTAGATAAAGTGATGCTTGCAAGACCAAGACGTCCAAAATGTAAATAATATATCATGCATATCTAGCTGGTTTTACTGATTCAGACCTCCAAGTATCATTCTGATTTTATCCTTATCAATTACTTATATCCCATTGTATCCAGATTTGACGATGACCCTTATTCCTTCTCAAGCGCATCCTCTTATGTCCCTCCCCTCCGACAACGCATTTGCTCATGGAAAGGGCAGTGTTGATGTGATGTCAAACAATCCAAACTCCTTCATCTTGACTTCTACCACCATCATATTCCTTACTGCAACCACCAGTTGTCATTGCTAGCTATCATGCATCTGCCCCACGCGCCAAATACACCATTGCATCTCTCGACTCTCCCTACTGTCATCGTCTCATGACCCCCATCCTCCACTACCTTCGATGCCCATCTGTCATTCGCAGGGCTCTTTCAATATATTTTCCCTCCCTCGATATCGTCGACAACAGTGACCCGGTAATGTGCTAGATGTCCTGCTCCTCGATTTCTCCAAAAGAATGCGCCTTTATCATCGACGACAATCCAATCTTTAAGTTTGATCGCACCTCATGATGTGTTGTAATTGTCGTACCATCAAGTCCAGCCACGTCAACACCACAATCAACCTCATTTGATCATGTCTTGAGCAGTCCTTCAATATCGGTTCTCTCCTTCTCCATCGTCAACATCGCTGACTTGCTGATGCCCTCACTTTCTTGATTATTGACTTTGCCGGGTCCGTGCACCTTATCATCGACTACACCACAATCTCTACTTCTTCGTAGAAATTGAGATAACTGGAACCCATAATTCTGTATAGAACTATAACATATAAAAGAATACGTGACCTGACTTTAAATGTATGCTCATAGATGGTGCTTGGAATGGGTGCATCTCTTGAAAAGCAGTATACATCGTGAATGATGTAGTCATGGACTCGACCACTATTGTAGATTGATATATCACGACAACTACTAAGCAGTTGTTGATGCATATATCTCATAGTTAGACGAATTTTAGGACCTTGAGATTTTAAGCAAAAAATCATTACTCAGATACTATAGGACTACAGAGAAGATTTTGATGTAGAATACCAATCTTATTACTTTCTTCATACAACTTAAATATTAAAAGGATGCACGGCAAAGTTTCAGAATTCAACATATTATATGCACTATCAATAATGTGGAAAAAACAGTGAAGAAAAATGTATTAGCCAGATAATAATTTCCATCATTCTAACCTTTATGATTACTCATAGTATTCTTTCAATAACAATCTGCAAGTGTTTGCATGCATGAGATGCCACTTAAAGAACTAAAGTAGTCACATTATGAGTAACACATATAAGCACTTTGTGTTCGTGCGGTAAATACAAATATGAATAATGTACAATTCCTCATTATCTTTTAAATATAACTAAAAAATATATCTTATCAATTCTTTTTCAATCGAACAAGAATAGCAAACAAGTATCACTTATCCCTTCTTATCTCATTAAATCATATCCCTCCAACCGAATAGAAAAGAAAGATAGGTCGTCCTTATCCTTCACATCTCTCTACCAACGAGCACCAAGTAATTGTGAGCTATGATAACAGAGAGCATTTTTGCATAATTATTTTTTAGAGTTTAAGTCATTATTACTTAAATTAAACTAAATATTTTAACTGGTGTATTTCAAACTAAGATTGCATGTGATCTAAGGTAAAAAAACTTATTTTACTCAAGTAAATGACTTATTTTTAATCGTATAAATTACTTACACTCTAAATCATTTAAAAGGTTGGAATAGTTATATTATAATAATTCATATTTTTTATAATTCTCCTTTCTAGAAACAATATATTTCTCGGAATGAATATTCCAAAATATGGAGTGGATCATGAAAATCATGACTACAAAAACATGTAATCATTTTATGTTCTTGACAATGTTATATAATTCCTAAATTTTTCACAATATATGGTATTTTACTGATGATTTGGGTAGCCTTCGATTTAAAATTTTTTTCTTGACAAGTTCTCTATCCCCATGCTTTGCATGGGGTGTACACACATGTATACTGCATAATCTTATATTTAATCTTGCTTTCATTAGATATGAAATGGAAAGCAAAACCATAGCCATTGAAGTTGAGAAAATCGAATATCTTAATGATAGTAATTATGAACTATGAAGTAAAAAAAGTACTTTCACATGTCACTCTATAACATGCACATTGTAGTCACTAAGTCCTTGGTCGTCACGATATTTTTTTATTTCTATGCTTATAAATTATTTTAGCATGTGCAAAGAAGACCATGTAATTAGATTGTCAAATACCTTACATGTCATAACACGAAACTGTAGATCATATGTGTGAGAAATGTTGAGTATCGATTAGTTTCCATCTGAAAGGAATGTATCACTAATTGTTGACTATTAAAACGGTATTGAATAAAATAATGTTTGATTTTTTCAATTATTAAACTTCAATATCTATTAATTTCTAAGTACACTCATGTAATTGTATTTTTGTATGCATTATTATCTTTGACGCTTCCCCGTGCATTGCACGGGGTTAGCACTAGTATAGTATTATAGTGAAATTGTTAAACGTGTGGCCTTTCAAGTTTTTCAATACCACATTGCCCGTGACTTTTTTTAATTACACTTTTGTTCCTATATTATTATTTAAAAAAATTGGCATTTCTGTCAATGTAATATTATCGCAATATAATTGCGGAAGGACCCCTCTATAGATTCTATAAAAATATTGGGGCATACGTGTAGTTATATAAAAGTCAGGGACATAAGTATTGTTCTAAAAAAATATCACCTAATTTTTTGAACTTCGTAGCATGGAATACATTATGAAGAGCACCTCGAGTAATATTAATTTTTTTTGGATTGGCAATTATTTTTATGATGTATTTGGAAAAACTATATTGTTATGAATTAGAATTTTGGGAGTTACATGAAAGATGAGAAAATCTTAATTCATCGAATAGCTACTCTTCTTTATTTTAACTAGTGCATACACATGCGTTGCACAGGTGGAGGAGACACTATATTATAGATTATTTCTTGAATAATAAAAATATTAGGCATTAGAAAATTATCTTTGACTCTTATCATTACTAAGATTCCATACAATGATGGTAATCTTGTAAATTTTATGTTTTTCAACTTAAAAGATATAACAATGAATCGTATAATTGTCCATTGGCACGTCTTTGTTTTATTTTTGTTGAAATTCAAAGATCAGACATTTGTAATATTTGATATATCACTACTTAAATTTTATTAGTTCAATTTACAAAAATACAAATTGACCTAGAGTAAGGAATTGTTACACAATTCACTCTTCTTATGTTAAATATACCACAATGAATGTTTTTTACTGCAAAATTATCATTTGATTCTATAAATCACAACAAAAGTCATACTCCTTTCTAAATTTTTACATAACACAATTATAATTTGATTATCATATAAAAGCTTTGATTTGGATTTGGCATAATAAACACAGTAGTAATAGAACTATTTGTTGGTATGGATATAGAAGTTTATCTGCAGATTAATTCCTAACATGAAACCAAAACATATATTCCTAACATGAAACCAAAACATATATTCTCTGGCATTTTTCTGTAATAGTTTCCTCCACATTATGTTAGATACATGGGGTATCATCCCTATGAACCCCCTCCAAAACAGAGATGCCATCGGGGGCGTCACAGCTCTCCTGTACCTGTTCACAATAATGTCATAAGGCAACCACATAATCCCCTCTAGTAAAAGTTCACAGTAAGACCATAACACAAGCACATAATCAAAGCAAAAGGAAGTTCTTTGTGTTTTCCAACCAGCTCATAATCCATTTAGACAGCCAATACCCATGATCCACAAATCCCGTATAGTGACGCTCAACCCACACCATCAGCAAGCAATCACTGCCATTTCTCATACCATTTTAAAAAGATCTCAACACATCTATTCCGTGTTGTTTAGAGAAGATTCATCATTGAGTGGAAAAGCACACATCCCTTTCGAACGGATGCAACTCCTCCGCGTAAAGTAAAAACTTGAAGGTTGCATCACATTGTCAAGATAAAGAGACATCCAATTGTCACTAACTATACATCGTTTAGCCAACAAAGGAGAAGGGTGGCTCTGCTAATGGAATGATTGCAGTACGCACACATTTCCATCTGCAACAACCCTTTGAATTGCAAACAAATATGCTATATGCATTCAATCCAATAAGTTTGCTTGTGTTGACTCTCCTCAGGCTCGTGAGATCATTTCCCTAGCCAATAAGAGTCGCGTATGCACTGAAATGTGGCCAATATGAGACGGCAAACACTTAGTTCTGATGAAATAGGAATATGAGCTGTGAAAGCCATCCAAATTCCAGTCTAAGAATTAGAAATCACGTTACATGGATCCTCCTAGCCCACTATCTATTGCATTTGGCTTTGCATTTGGCATGACCCATGCCTTTCGATGACATCATTCAAACAATAATCGGTTTAACGTCTATTGAAGCCCCAAAGGGTATTCCTTGCAGTAATCTTTACCCACCTAACTGACAATATATCTGTCTAAATTAACACAAGAATGGTATCTTTAGTGTGAAGTCCAATGCATAGAGAATTTGTATGTGCAACAGGCTTTACCGATGGCTCCCAAGGCATCACTCACTAGATTCTTGGAGAAGCAAAAAGAAAGGTATTATTCAAACTTTTATCTTATGACGGTTATATAATCTATTCTGAGTACTTATCCCCATAGTTTAAGCTTTAAATGAAATTACCTCTTGCAGGTTGGCAAACTCTGCACCTTACTCATTGATCTCGAAAACTATTGGCAAAAATCCCATATCGACGTTGCATTGTATAAATTGAATCGAAGTCTCCTAATATCAGGCTGGAAATCCAGGCACACCTGCTAAGAGATCCCCCAGTACTGTAGGGTCTAATTTGTATTCTAGCTTTGCTGAATGATGTATGTATCATGTATTGAATAAGCTCTAGTTGAACAGAGTTGTTTTTAAAATAATCTGACTAAAACAGGACATGCATATGTAATTTGTGATGCTGGTAATGCCCTCTTTCCACTGGGAACATTGAAACTTATGATGGTGGAAAATGATATTCCATGTCAGCTGCATGAATTATGAATGCTACCAATATATTTGTTACATGTAGTTTTTTGTCTGTCTATTTTTTTATAGGAAAAGAAGGCTGGTTAGTAAAGAGGAACTTCTGATGTGTTATAGGATTCGGCAACATCTATAAGGTTAGTGACCGAGAGGGCATAAAACAATCATGAGCACATATCGTATGATACTTCGAAGGACCTCTATCGCATTTCATTCATTTGGGAGAAATATATACTTCACATGCATGGATGAAAGGTGTAATAGTAAATTGCATTACACTATAAGGAAAACAAGTTGTGGCTATAGAATTATGCCCACGGATGTGGAACTTGTGGCCATGAAATTGAGCGTTGGCCACGACATGCCGTGTCCAGTAGCAGTAGCTACAAGTCTCGTCGCGAGAGTTCTCTAACCACGAATATGTCGTGGCCACTACAAGTGACCACAGAACTTGTTGTGGCCACAACTCTTGTATGAAGCTTTGGCCACGGAATTGTAGCTATGAAAATGTAATGTCCTGGGCTTAGGTCCCCGGTCCGTTATCGAAGAAACTGACCCTAACAACTTGCTGGGTTCAGGCCCAGATGGACTCGTTGACAACCACCCAAAATGCTTAAGCCCAAGTTGTCAAGTAGTAATCCCCATCACTTATAACCCACTCTCACACTTTGTGAGTTTTAGATGTGGGACTTTCTTTTGGGGGCCACAACTCATTTTTCTTGTAGTGTTAGCTGACATAGATGCCTTTGAAGAAAAGATAAGGAGACACATTTAGCCTTGTACGGAAGTACCCACAAACCTCACAAGAGGATCAATGTGTCTGGACGTCTCCCTCCACCCCCACCCGCAACCATCACAGCAGCAACAACTTCGTCGTCAGCAAAATCAACATTATCCACACAACGGCAACAGCTCCTCTCCTTCTCCAACATCCAACCTTCCCTCAAACAACTCTCCTACAAGTCACCCAAGCCGCCTCCACTCACTCACCTCCAGCAACACATGCCTATCAGCCTTGTGGAAGGCGACAACCCACTACCCCCCGTCGTCGGGAGCTTCACTGTTTTCTCAGTCGTGTAGATCTCATCATCATGCCAATCCAGAAGGTGTTGAGCGCAGTGGCACCCTAGGTGGACGTGCGGGGGGTGGGAGAAGGTGGTGATTGGGAGATGCGCCAGCTGCACGCGTCGAAACGGGCGGAGGCGGAGTTGACGCGGCGATGGGCAGCATCGACTTGGGGAGGGGCGGAGGGAGGAGGGCTGTCGGTAGCCACCCTTGGGTGAGTTGGGAATTCGTTCATTTTAGCAAGGGCAGAAACGGAATGACTGGTGGAGCCGAAGGCGAAGGGTAAAACGGATTTTTTTGCAAAAAAAAATAATATCATCACGTGAGTAAATTTTATTGCTCACGTGAGTAAATTTTACCACTCCATCTGCCGAAAAAAATTAAAATGGTATGTATATAAAAAATTTGAAAACATGAATTATTGTTCACTACCAAATATTGTAGGGGTATCTAACTAAAAACACATTTTTAAAGAGTTCACACTTCACCAAGACGTTATCCTTTAGAAGCTCATCTCCTTAAGTTATTGGATTAGTTTGAATGATTGCAAACCAATCTCATCGTATCTACTAATTGTGCAATAAATAAACTTATATTTATTAACTCGTCATAAGGAAAAATATTTTAGTAGCTGCGGTAGTTAATTAATTAAATTTTTTGAGTAAAAAAAGACTTTTATGGATCTACTCATGTTCTTGCTAAAAGTAACATGATGTAAGGTGAGGGAATATCATATTCTTTGAGATAAAATAATAATGATAATTATAATAAGGATAAGGATAAATTAAACAATCCGAATTTTTGAGTAAATATAAAAAAAGGTATCGTAAAAAATGTAACATTTTGGGATATGGATTTCACATTGCATCAGTCTCCCAATAATATCCTCTTTTTACACGAAAATGATAAAATTGACTATGCATACAATCTATATTTAATATTTTTATGAACAATGTTTCATTGGCTATATAACGTCGTTTTTATTTTTGATTATTATTATAGCATATATCACATTCCTTAAAAATTTTGGTTATTGGTATGATATCGTTGTTTTCATAAGTATGGTGGTTTTCGTTGATGAACCATCACCATCAAATTTAAAGGAGAATTTATTGAGGAGATATAGCATCATCTTCAAAGTTCAAAGCACAAAAGAAGAAGTAGACATTTATATAAATAATTCACTGTGAATATATATATACATATATATGGAAGAAATGGAGTTGCCCGCTTCATTTTTCCGAATTTTTTTTATTTTTTTTGAAAAATATCATCATGTATATTCATCTATATATCCTCCAATATCTCATTCGAATTTTGTCAGAAACAAAGACTCATATCCCCTCCATCTAGAACGTGTAATTTAAACGGTCTAAACATTGCTATAATCGATCTGTTCTAGATAGAGGATATGTGAGTCTTTGTTTCTAACGAAATTTAAATGACATATCTGAGGTATATATAGATGAATATACATTGTGATATTTTTCAAAAAAAAATAAAATAATTGTGGGAAAATGATACGAGGACATCCTTATATAACCCTATATATATAGACACACACACACACACGCATACACATGGTCCCCAACTGATAAGAGTTAGAAGTGGCATCGCCTCAAGCATGTCACACATCCAGATGAACCTTCATGCTAGATTTTGATACTGCTGAGATCTTTGAATCCATACCCACATTGCAAAGCCCATTTTGTGACATCTACGATATGATTGTCGAACGAAGCTCGTCGTCTAAAGAATGGAGATCTTGTTGTCCGATCAGCGAGCCTCTGAGGTCTAGTGAGAGTAGGTGTGTTCCCCTTTGGGGGATTAGAGACCTTTGTTTATTATTTAGCTATTCGGTCTTTGGTGAACTCGAGTTTTGTGCCTGTTTAGGAGGACTATCTCCATGCAAGTATTATAAGTCTCCCAAGCTAAGGTCTTTTTCTTAACTTTTGTACAACAATTCTCATTACTAAAGAACAGAAAATTCGCCGCTACGACCACCCGAGAGTTAGGAGCGTTCATGGGACGGGTACCAGACCAGTTCATTTGTCGGCCCACCATGCCCCATCAGAACTAGGTCATGGATCAACCTAATCCATTCCAACGGGCACCCGCATCTAATGGGTACCCAATTCATTTGAATGGATTTCGGGTGTCCGTGGATACCCGTGAAATATCTTATCCAAGAAAAAATGGTCTCGTAAATAATCCCAATCATCCATCTATTTACATTAGAAAATGGATCATAGATTGACCCGATCTATTCCAATTGTTGTTCAATTTCAATACGTGCCCATTTCATTTCAATGGTACCGAATATCGGTGGAAATATCATCTTTATTAAGCGAGAATCAATTATAATTAAGATAATTTGGCAATTGATTAGATAGTGACCGATCATTTATCTAATAGTTAGACAATGATAAATCTACAAGGTACATGGGTGTATGCCATTTGTCTAAATAAGTATTTAAATCCGTGAAGGAGATAACGGTTGGTCATTTATCTAATTGAGATGATTTATAATGTGTGCGGCCACAAGATTTGTAATTGTAGAAATTATTATCAAGCTCGACACAACGTCTTGGCTTCGATTATGATCGGCTACTAAATTGTAGGGGTGTTTAAAAATATCCGGGTCAATGGGTATCTGGTTTGACCCGTTCGTTTTGACCATAAATTTTCGGATACCCGTTTATAAATGATGGGGCGGGTACCCGTTATGACATGACCCGTGCCCCATATAAAAAATCCGCCGGGTACCCGCGGGTACCCGGTTGGAAGTGGATTCACAAAGATGCAAATGGTTAGATACAAATACCAACATAGATGCTACATTATTTTTATCTATTTAAAAAATATAGATATGGATGCAGATACAAATATCGGTAAATATGGAAAATATATTGCCAAATCATTAAAAATAAATATTGATATGAAATAGATACAAATTAGATAGAAAAAATAACAGAATCGGAATTGTATAGATAAGATTAAATTTTTATAAATGAGAGGGCTCATATATGTATCCATTTTGAAATCGAAATATATACATGGATGTCAAATTTTGAATTAATATATGTGACAATAATCGGATACGATCCAAATCGATATACATGCATCCTGACATCCAAACATGATGATAATGAATACAATTGGATATGAATTGTATCGCACACACATACGCACACGCATGCACCCACCCAGACGCGCATGCACGCTCGTGCCCACTCCCATACCCACGTGCGCATGCACACGCCCACGCACACACACGCATCGCGATAACTAAATGTGGTGATAATTAATACACCCATTTATGAATAGGAATATATACTTATATATTGTTTGTCATGTTGTCCTCCGATCATATATATTTACATCATGTTTATCCATATTTGATTCATTATGAGGATGAACCTACATGAATGTGTCATTATTAGATCCATATTCGATTGTATTCCTTCCAATTTCATATATGCATAGAGTTTACATTATCCACATAGTTTTATATATCCTCGTTAGTTTATTTATCTATGTTTATATATCCCTATCGGCATTCCGTACCCTTTAGATTTTTGTGTCCCGGCAATATCATTATAAATATGGTATAGATATGGATATACATAGTTGGACATATCGTTTACATTTATACATATCACATTTCACTAGAAGTATCTTTCTTTATCCCTACGGGTACCCACGGATAGCCAACATCCATTGGAATTACCTGTGTACCCGTTATAATTGGGTACCCATTGGAATGGGACGATCGTGACCCAATACCAACGGGGCGGGATGGGTCACGATCAAATGGGTCGGGTAACCGCCCCATGGACACCCCTACTAAATTGTAATCAATTTTCACTTAAAAATTTTGAACATCACTCCTTCACGGATTTATTTGTTCGATTACTAAACTTGTTGGTTTATTTAGTATTATCACATAATTTTATCATAAACCTTAATTATTTTATTGTATGAGTATCCAATTGAAATATTATTATTGATTACCGCAGTAAATTTATTTATATTTACGGACGTGGAGCTCGAGCCACGATTCATTATTGTATACATTTTCTTTGTATTTTATTGCAAGAGTGTTCAATTGAAACATATACGGTAAAATTAACTATAACACGGATGTGTAAGCTCGAGTGCCCGATTGTGATAACCATGTCCTCCAAGGATCCGGGTACTTAGCAAATTGATTCCACGCTATACATTCCACATTTGAAACACGCAATATAATGTAAGCAGAAGAAATTTTGCATAAAAGTGGAATTTAAAATTTTCTTTTTTTCCACTCATTTACATCCATCCATCCATACATTGCAGTCCATGTCCACAAAATATTTCATGTATGCATCAAAAAATGTCCATAATACATGTACATCTCATGTCTCTCAAAATACTACAAGTAAAGCAGTAAAAGTTAACTACAAGTAGTATAGTACAAGGAAATCGTGTAGCTGCCAAAAAGTAGTGACTCCAAGCACGAGTCGTTCACTGTTGCAGCTGCTCCTGAGAACCTATGGATCTGACGCAAAAGTACATTATGAGTAAAGTTTCCTAGTAGAGTGCTAAACTACAACAAGTAAGATATAAAGAAAGTGTGCAAAAGAAACCAACTGGGTAAACCGTCCTCACCAAGAAAACCTCACTCAATTGCCACCAATTCCATTATCCTTAATAACACAAGCATCGTGGATAGTCTATGTTCTTGATCCACATGGGACCTCGCACTATGACTCTAAGGTACTAAGAAAACCTTAGGATTGGGGGTGCCTCCGTAGGCATGCGATGGGGTACAATGCATCCTAATTAGGTTCTCAACACGTCTACTAGCTTCACATACCAAACCATAATTCTCATGTTCAAACCCTAAATTCCACTTTGGTTCACCATGACCCTGATCACTTAACCAATTCCAACTCGTGAATCCTCACGAACCGTCCAAGTCCACTATCCACATGTAAGAGTCCACAGTGGTGTATGGCATGAGATCGGGCACCGATCACTAAGATTATTCACACCATAGTCAAAAAACTCGTCGATTATCTAGTCACCCTTATACACAGGAGATCACTTCATTTGTTCCATTTCCCAACACCCGTAACCATATTTTCTGTAACTCCCCTCTTAATGCTCCCACCTGAAACTTTAACTAATGTGGCCTACACCAACCAATACACGAGTGTTAACCCTATGGGTGCGTTTGGTTACCGGGTTAGCCCAGGTTAAACTGGAGGAAGGTAAACTATTTTTGTGTTTTGATGTTTGGATAGAGGGTTAGGGGTTGAGTGGGTTTATTGTGATGTGATTGTCTTGAAGTTTGGAGAAATGAGTAGTTATTGTGATGTCATTTTATTAAAGTTTAAAAAAGTAGCAGAAGTTGAGTAGTTTATAATTTTTAAATGATATGATGGTATAATATATTTATTTTTTGATGGAATTGATGAAAGAGAAATCATTTATTTAATGTATGAAAAAAGAGAGGAGGAGTGGGACTTACAATGAGAGAAACGGTGGGGTTTGAGGGGTAAACCCCTTAGGGGGATTAAACCCCCCAACCGAACGAGGTCTATGTGAAAAAGTGAAGCAATACACTACCAATCATGACTACATGGCTCACTTTCTAAGTACTAGGCTAAATGCACACAAGTTCTGAGACTGAACATCGTCAGATTAGTACCTCAGTGTGCCAAAACATGTCCTCCAACTAATGCAACTATTGGGTCTGTGGTGCCTAAGCTTCTACCTGTGATCCCAAGGGTGCATGACCCTCCATTGGTAGCGTCTATTCTATTACCCACATCCCACCTAAGACTAAATCATCGCAGCATGGACAAGGAACCATTGAGAAGGACGCCTTCTGAAGTCAGATGTAAATATACAGATCTAGATACCCCCTTGATTATTCGAATGATGCTCGAGATACTCTCAACTCATCGAGCTTTAACGCATCGATTTCATATCATGTTTACTCACAATGGGTCTATTCCATTATGTAGTGACTCATATCCATTATTCCACATGTTTAACATATGATGTAATGTCATAGATGATTCTGCATCTTTTAGAGACAAAATAATCAAATTTTAAGTCCATTTGGATCCACAATTCTAAAAAATGAGTGATCATCTAACTTTGATGATCGATCAGATATTAGTCGTTCAACAAGAAAATATGATATATTGTTTTGGTGTCAAATGATCGATCATCCATTTGACATGATCGATCATCCAGTTAGTATGATCCATCATACTTGGATAGTGGCCGGATCTTCTCCGATGACGTCCACGAAGTGCCTCCGATCGTAAAATAAATTATACCCCCATGTTATTATTGTTACCTACATCAGGAGTATATATTTATCTTATCCATTCACCTAGCCATTCAACATAAAATCACAAAAAAAAGGTGATGAAACGAAATGAGTTTCGATGCAAAACTCATCAAAATGTGAAATCAATCCTGCCTACGTGTTCTTGACACTACCCACAACTCATGGTGCGAAAATCACGTGGATCCGACAACAAGAGAGGGGTAAAATCTATACATGTAGGAATGTTCTTCCATGACCTTCCTTCACCTAGAACAAGTGTTCCATGACGTTTCGTGTAACATGAGCGTATCCACGACAATCCTTGCTCCACCCTCTTCGAAACGGCGTGGTTGAGCATCCAATCGATGGTCAGAAATTCGCTCCGACGGTGGAGCTCTGACGAGGTAGTAGTGGCTCAGATGAAGTGGTTAATTGGTCTAACCACTTAGTCATGTCCTCCCCATATACATGGTCTCACCCTTAAACGGATCTGGTTCAGATCCGGGTCCATATAACTACAGCTCGCCCGTATTTTGTGTCTCTCTCACCTACAGAATCCAATTTTGACGTTCTTGAACTCGTTGGAAATGTCTCAATGAGCACTATAAGATGGTATGATCATTCGTCTAATTTGATTTACTCAATTAGAGAATAAAATGGAGAAAAGATTAGGTCCTAATACAGGGGATCTCACACCGATTCATTGCCCTTCCGCAGACTTGTAGTATCGAGTGTGATGGAATATATCGCACTAACCATCGGAAGCACGCGTCATAAAATCATGACCGAAAACATCATAAATCATGCATGGTAATTAATGAGTGTACAAAAACTATTCTCACAAGAATCCATAAAATCCATTCAAACTAAGAGTTCCATCATTACATCACCAATAAGATTATGGTTACAAAAGATAAACAACAAACACAATAATATTTTCTTGATTCCAGTGGACATACAGATATCCTTCATGTTCATGCAATAATTGTTACCATATCAAATATCTTGACGAAACTGTTGCACGATCCTACCTGTATGATCAATCTTGTTCTGCACCTGAAATAAATAAACATAATTTTGCATGATGCTAATGCCCAGTATATATCGAGGTCCATGCATGAGAATTCTAATGGTCTTTAAACTGGCTATATTGCATGTACTTGAGTTTCGATGGAAAAATATCATTACGCACCATGCATGTCTAAAAACCATACGTCCATTGACGGTGTTGTCCCTTTGACTAACACGACCCCTTGACGATCGTCCATGTGACTTTTTATTAGTCTGTGTAACGTTCCAAGCCTAAGAAGATATGCCGCTATCGAGGATCACTAGCGCAGTCAACCTATTAGGCTTGGGCTCAGCTTGAGCCCTTGGCTACAACCCAAAATGCTTAAGCCCATGTTATTTGGTAGTATCCCCCACTACTTATAAGCTACTACAAACTTTGTGATTGATGTGGTAATATGTTTGGGGTGCTACAATCTGTGCCTTGAATCTTGATCAACGCTTTTGGTAATTAGGTTAAATCACCTTGTTCTGATTAATTAATTATTTAATATTGGGTACTACTATTCCACCATTACTTCTATATTTTTCAAAGTCTTGCACTATGCGTGTACATGATTTGAGTAGTCAGTTGATATATATAGGATATCTTTCCAATGCGACATGGTCCTTCCATCCCTAAAGAAGGCCAACCATCCCATGCATCCATAATTAATCTGACGGTTATTATAAAAGGTATGTTAATAATATTATTTAATTAACTAAAAATCTATTTTGATCATTATATTATCTAAATATAGTACGTAATCACCTAAAATATATCCTCATTAATCTCTCTCCTAATCTTTCCTTTCAATTTCAAAATCCCGTACAAAAAGTGGGAGAAAGAGGAGGACAACGAGCTTCGCTCGTTTCTCCGCCATTGCTCGTCTTCGTCACTTGCACATCGCAGATCTCTACTTCGTTGTCATCACATGTATTGTCAACCTCATCACTACCTTCATCTCCGTCTTCACCGTCGATACAACCAACAGGAGGTTCCTCTTCCTCGACGGAGGCATTCAGATGATGATAACAGATGTTCCCTTCACCTTCATCTTCAACGTCAACATGAAGATGATGATAGAACCTCCTTGAAGCGATTTTTAACGTCATGTGTAGCCTCATAGGCAATGTAAAAGTCAGTGGCGCGTATAATTATCAGGGAATGATGTTGCGGCTCTCCGGATTGACCTTCATGCAAACGACGACAACAGTTGGCGATGCATGTAGCACGGTGGTGGCAGCGCAAGGAGGCCACACAAGCATTATATCTAACATATTTCATGCGTATTATACTCTCTTGATGCGTATTATATAATTTTGATATGTATTATACATATCTGATATGTATTTTTACATATCAATTGGGTGTGAATGGCTACTATAATTTTTTATATATCTTGTATATTTGATGTGTATTACAAATTTTGGATGTGCATTATACGTTTTGGATGTGTATTTTACATATTTGGTTTGTATTTTACTTATCGATTTAGCGTGAATGACAGATATTTGGTGACTGAACTTTTGCAAAGAAACATACACATTTTATTTTACAAAGAACGAAATAGTCATTACAAAGAAACATGCATTACTTGTTAATATGAATTGTATTCAACAATGAACCACATCTATTTTATAAATGACTGATGAATTTTGAAAGAACCAAGGATTTTACAAAAAAAAAGCATACAATCGTTACAAAAGGAACTACATATTCTACAAAAACAAGCGAAGATACAAACATCTGCCTCACGTAATACCGCCCAATACAAAATTTAATATTATTTAAATAAGCAATTGTGAAAAAATTACCAAAATTAGATATAGCTAAATTCAGTATTTTGAAATATTAAATGGTATGTATAATTAATGCAAAAGTGAATGACCGAAATACCCTTTTGGGCAAAGAAATTGATGGTGTTGTTAGATTTGAATCTAATGATTACGATCGTTGACATTCCTTACACATGAAAAGATCATGTCCTATTAAAAAGACCCTCTATATGTATATGTATATATATTATTTATGTTTTTCACAGTTAATGAAACTGCCTCATATTTCCCAGGTACTATATTTTTTTCCACAAGTTCTCTCGAGTATGATGGTTAGGAGACATAAAGGTTACCTTTCTTTGTCTCTCTAATTTTCTTATTAAAACACTAAGACATATTTCTAATCGTAGGAATAATATTTGTTCTCAACAAGTACTTATGAATTTCCTTAATATTTATCTTAATGTCACGACACAAGATGTACTTATTTATTTCTATGTGTCATACATATCATACACAGATCTCATAATGAACATAAGTGCAACAAATCTTATGCAATATCAATATAATATATATATAATTATATATGTATGTACATGAATGAATACATTCATCATTTACTTGTATTATTACTCTAATAAGTGCACTATGTGTTAGGAATCGGTGATAGTAATATACACACGAGTGATCCAGTGAGATGGGACATATGTGAGACGGTAGAATGGGTACAACTATTCATTTTACTATCATTAACGGCATGAAACCTAAAGGGATTTATAAAGAATAATGCGTGGAAGGTGTGCTTCAAAATTCGTATAAAAAACACTCCAAACATGTCCATCTTGATTCAATGATTTCAACAATTGTAATACCGATAAAATTTTATAGTCTCGATGGATGGGATACAAACCTTAAGTTAATTGAATTTAAAATGACACCGTGGTGATAATTGCGATCTAAATCCCCGTAAGATTAGTATAACCTGGGCAACAACCTTGATTTATGGGTCATTTTCTATCAATAAAACTTTTGGTTGGCTACCATACAAAGCTTCCTTCTTATTTTCCAAAGGCATATTGACGGAAGAAATCAAATAACATGATCCAGATTTTCCTATTTGTAAACATAACTGAGTTTGCTTAATTCGATTTTTATCTACAGTTAACTTAATTTTACACTGAGTATCGAGGTTGTAATCAAGATCCAAGCATATCTTTATCTGTATTTAACTCAATTTTACAAGGTGACATGATATAAACTTATTAAATAATAAATCAAAATATATTGTATTATCCATGAATAGTACTTATATATTCTCAAACTAAATTATATCCTCATCTATAATTATATTTAACAACATTTTTATAATATGCGTGCTTCAATATTCAACCAATGCCTTCGATGTGGAGTGCTAATGTATGTTATCAATCTTAAAGATTCGACAAAACTACAGTGACGGAAAGGAATTCCCTCTTGACTGTACCCGGGTATAGTTGAGTCATTCTCCAGAGTATAACTCCAGGAGAGTCGCCATGAGTCTCTTTGAGTCATTTTCCAGTAGAGGGGAGGATGGGCTCCAGTCGAGAAATCGCCTCTTGACTGTACTGGAAGCTCCCTCTAGAGTAGTTCTACTGTATCATGGAGTCATTTTCCAGTAGAGTAGAGGAAGAACATCTCATTTCCCTGCTCTCATCTATCCTAGGCTATGTAAGTATCTAGGATTTGTGGTATGTCTCTTCGAGTCTATTGCAGGCATTTTCTAATCAACTTTTGACATACTCACTGACACTCCGAAGAACTTCAATGTGCATTGTATTGTATTTTCAATGTCCTCAGTGACTAGTCCCTTGCTTCGATTGCCTCCGGTTGGGCGGCTTTGATCAGCCGCATCATGAGACCTGGAATTGGCGGTGGTACCTGGAAATGATAAAGAATGCCCATTCGAAGAGTCTTCTGCCCTCGGACATCTTTAGACTGAAGTCAAGAGTAGGTCGGGCTCGAATTCTACCAGGACAACGCATACCTCGGCTCACCTCCAACATCGTGGAAGGTCAAAAGCTCTGATTCCGTTCCACTAAATTTTTAATAAGAGCTTTCTCTTCCCCTAAAGTCAGATAGAGGGCAAAGTAGCAAGCGAAGGTGGGTTAATGAAAATCTTGTCCTATGTTCTGCTCGGTCTCCTGCTATCAGGACTATCGGAGATCGATGATGCTCTCAAGCACTAGACTAGTATGAGGCCCCCTATTTCTATATATTCAAGTCAAAGACCTCGCACATAAGCCAGAATCGCGAGTCAGCTTACTCACCATGATCATACAGACAGTCAGATTCCAGTCCTATAGAGACCATGCCTAAATGCTCGGGGTGCTAGAATGAGGAAGAAAGAAAGGAGTCTACTTCTTAGCTGCTCTTAAAGTTAGAGAAGGACGTACGACCCACAGGGGACCGGCTTTGCCATTTCGGTCCACACTGGTCATCTCTGGGGCTAGGCGGGCAAAGGAGTGTGGACACACTTGCGCGAATTCGGGGGAAGGCTACAAGGGAGAGATCAAAAGGAAACTCCGACCAGGGATGGACGTAAACTCGAGAGACCTCGAGGGTAGGGATAATCGTCCAGGTCTTATTGTGAAAAAAAGTCGCCCCGCCTGCTGAGCGAGTCAATCAAACAAAAGGAGGTAGGTAGCTCCCGTATCAGTTGAAGCAAAAAGCGATAGGACTGGTTGGTAAGAAGAGGACGAATCATCATCATACTACCTACATAGGATAGGGAAGGGAGGGGAAATCGAGATGGCTTGACAGACGCTCGATCGGCAATTTCTTCATCATCAATCGAATCACTGTTCGCGACCCGAGATTCTATTTGATCATCAATCCAAGAAGCCTTCACGCTTTTTCTTTTTCTTATCAATGAATAGATCTCTTTACTTGTACGACTTAGATGTCTCGTATTTCTCGAAAAAGATCTTCTTTTGATGAGATTTTGTACGAGACTTATGAGATCGATGAGATTGATATTCAAATAAGGCTACATACCTAGCTTCATTCACTGAGTCTGTTGAGATCTGTCCTTTCTGGCAAGACTTTTTCCTGGGATCCTATATCATCTTCTGTGAAAGAAGCCCACATACCCACTCTTCTTTTGTGTCACGAGGTTACACTAGTTCTGTTCCCACGCGTACTACCCGGCTGTCTCTTTTTTGTCCTGACTCAAGAAGAGGAGTGAGTGTACTTCTTCTTCAATTGATTGATCCCCTTATTATCCGCCGAACCTACTGCTTCGTTTTGAAAAACGTCATTGTCAGGCGCCTTTCCCTCTTATCCTCTCCTATGCCTCACTGCTTCGGGTCCTAGCTTCACTAGACTAGAGTATCTGACCTCCTCAGAATAGGAGCTATATGCTTGGAACCATGCTTTGACTATTTCCCGAGACTTTCAGGTCTAACCCCAACACCACCCCCTTGCTTCTCCTTTCACCCCTCTTCTAGGCTTTCGCCATAGACTCTCTCACTTGAGCTGAGACACAAAAAGATGCTTGCACGCTTCCTAAACGAGAAGAGAAGGAAAGTAGGTGACAAGATTAGCAAAGCCACTATTACTATTATATCCATGTCAGACTACCTACTCCGCTTCACTTTACTCTGCTGCTTTTCGTGCTAATACTACTAAACCGGGGATGGCTGCCAGGGGTTGATAATCAAGCTAGTCAAATATGAGAGCTATGTGTAAAGATCCAATCTATTTGAGAGAAGTTATGGGGAGAGAGTAGTATAGTTTTCAAAAGTCATCATCAATTTCATTCTATTAGTAAACGAAGTAGGCTGGTTAGCTGCTTCCTTGAATCATCATGTTCGTTAGAAGAAAAAAATCATATAGTCAGCAATCCCGTTCCAAAAAAGGTGAAAGTCCTTCAATCTCTACCTTTTGGTTGTGTGGGGTTCCCGGATATCCATAGCTTCGGAAGGTGGAAATCTATCGGCCGGGGTTCTGGCTAAAGACTCGAAGAGAACTCCTATCCCTTCCATCTTCCTTGCCTGTCTGGACTATCTATCTTGGCCTCTTATTGCTAGAACAGACAAAGCAGCAGACCCTTGGCTTGGGAACAAGAGGACAGCCCACGGTCAATCACCGGGCCGAACCGCCCAGATCAGTCCCTCCCTCTATATATAATGCTGTCTTGCTACTCCGGGGAGTCATTGCATCAGTCGTTTTCGTTATTACTTTCCGAGTCCGAGGGACTATTGCTGTAGAATCCATAAATTGCATTCAATGTTAAACAAGATGTCGTCAGCTATATATTACGACTTCGTTTCGTTCTCTTCATTCTTTTCTTTTTGGGCGTGATCCTTCCCTCTCCTTCTCCCCTGACCTGACTTAGCTACGTAGTCGCCTTCGCTCCTGACCTCAGTCACCGACTTCGCACCTTGACTCTCATATCTCGGAAAACCCCCTCCACTACTTGGTTGCACTCCTAGGTCACATCAGGGATAGGAATTGTACATAATGTCACTCCATTTTTCTAGTTAGGAAGTAGTTTTTTCCACTCCTTTTTCTTGTTGGTCGAATTGGCAAACTTAGAAAAAAAACCTTCTTCCTTCCTCAGTCGAGTCTTCCAGCGCTTTCACTCATCTGGTCTCGCTGGAAACGATGGCTCATTCTGAGAGACCCGGCTCAAGGAAGTCAGGCTATCCCCCTTCTTGGTACTGCTCGATGCCAGGGGTCTTCTATCTCGATAAGGCATCTTCAGACCCGCAAGATCAATGTCATCCTGCCTATATAAACAAGTGCGAAGAGCTCCTATAATGAGTTCGGGAGTCATCTTTTCCCGGAGTCTGGAGCCAGATGGAGGACGCTGGAATGGCTGGCAGGGCTACTCTAGTGGATGGCTCGAGAGCAAGAAAGCCGGTCACATCTAGTCTCTGTCCCGACTCTATCAAAGCAGCTCTCTGCTCCTGCTCAAAGCAAAGGCTGGAAAAGTCTGCACCCCTTCTCAACACCTGGGAAGAACGAGGTCCTGATATATAATTCGAATTGCTTTTCGTTTTTGGCGATTCAAAATGTTGCAATGAAATTGCTTTGGTCCGAAACCGTGAATTGAGATCTCATTCAAAGAGAAAGGTAGCTAATATATGGACTCTCTCCGCTCTAACGAAGATTATGGTCCTCGTCTTTCTCCGAGGAAGAAGCGAAGGCTTTCTTTTTCTCACTGACTGGCCCTAGTCTACTATAGATGTCGAGTCGAAAGGGGTCCCTGACCTCCCTTTCTATCGTCTTATAGGGATCGAAGAAGCCTCCTTTCCTGCCGGTAGAAGTATTGTGTTTGTTCGGGCAGGACTAGTCTTTGTCAGCCCCGGCGGTGCCTTACTGCAATATCGAATATTGACTACTTCACGCTTCCCGCCAGCGAGCTTACGGTAAGTGCCCCATCAAAGTCCTGTTTTCCCCCCTTTTCAGTTTGAATGAGATTAGTTTCTCGGGCCAAGTCCTTCTTTAAAAGAAAATAGCTCAATATTTGGTAAAAAGAAGAAGAAACATTCAAGGTGACGGGAAGTCTTTCTATCGTGTTCCTTTGTATTATAACCATCGATCGTCAATAAATGACCAAGAAATTGGTATGGGTTCCTAGCCCCCGCAGAAAGCTCCAATATGTTGTCCATACTTTCTTCTTGCCCCTCATGAAACCACCTTTTTGCGGCTTGGAAATTTTTGGTAATGCAAGGCTGTGGAATAAAAAACGACATGATGTGACTTTTTTCCTTTCTGTCTTCCTCTACTATGTTATTTTGTGAAGAAAGGCCTCGACCTTTTTGCTACCGTCCAACTAGTATATAAGTTAGCTCCTTTGATCCGGCGGGAGGCAGTCTCCCGCTAGACCAACCAAGGAGGCCGAGAACTGACGGAGTTAGAGAGGTGAGTCCTGAGCCCTGTCTTCACTGTGTCTCTAAATGAGGTATGTTCTCTTTACGTGTACGATGATCCTACAAAATCGAGACATACATTTAAAGGTTGTATTTCGGACATGACTTTTGTTCATAAGCTAAATCCTACACCGACACATACCTAAGGTCCAACATTTGTGTCCATTTACTGTGGTTGTCAAGGCTTCTTCCGGTCACATATCATCACTCTTCGTCCGATCTAATGTCGGCGTCTCCTGCGAGAGGATCTTCTCGGTTAGGGTTCTTTTCTCTCTATTTTTTTTTCTAGTACACGGCAAGGGAAAATGGTGAAATGGAATTGTTGGTGTCGGGGTTTTTTATATCACCCACAGAAAAATAATCAATAGGATATTAATACCGAATAAATCCACCATTCTAATTCTTCTGAGGTGATTAATTGCAATTGGAAAAAAACGGGAGGAGGATTGGGGAATCCAATTCTTAACCGTTACATCGAGTATCTGATTCTAAGGATAAATTAATTATATACGTTGACATGTAGGTTGGAGTGTTCAATTTATCTTATCTATTTATTTTTATTTTAGCATCCGCATTTATATCCATTTCAAAATGGTACAGATATATCGATACATATATTCTCATAATTGTAAATCATTCAATACACTTAAGTTTAAAATAATCTATTTATAGGTGTGCTAATAGTCGTATAAGATCCGATTAATTTTATGTGCATCCATTTTTATTACATGATATTATATTTTTCACATTTATTGATATTCATATTTGTAACGTTATCACTACTATAAAATAGATATGAATAATGCAACAACTATATGTATATCCATATTTAACCTCTTGCATTCTTTTGAATCAAAGGATGTCTTTTGGGGCACTAGTGAAGACATAACAGATACCGGTTCGGCATTTTCAAACGAGTACTGTGAGTTTAAGGTCAAAATACCCGAGTAACAAGTATCAAGCATTAAATTCATATTCTCATATTCACTCACTAAAGTGTGTTCTTTATTCTCACCACTAAAAGAGAACCTTAACCTTTCATTGTGCTTCATGGTTATAACTTTACTGGTTTTTTCAAGAATCATCCCCCAAAAAATAGTATAACTTTACAAGTTTTTTCAAGAAATTTCCTAAAAAATAAGAGTATAAGTGTAATTGGGAAAAAATCGAAAGGACATAACTATAAAAATTTTTTTTAATCGATATTCACTTTGTGTATATATATTCCTCCAATTTAAGGATTTAGATTGGATCTAAGAATTATTAGGATCTAAAAAACTTTTAGATTATAAGAGAATGGCATTTAGAATCTAAGAATTATTAGCTACTACAAGTATACTATGAAAGTAACTTGGTTAATGAGGTCAATGGCGTCTGAGGACTTGGGATGTTCGTGTTAGGTTTTCTCCTGTGAAGACTGATTGATGACACATATGTACGAATCAACCTCGGTGATCCAGCTTTTTTAATGTACCAAGGATATTCTGGTAATTCCATGTGATCATCCATGCAACCCTAACCCTAGCATTGCAGTATAGAAGCATCATGGAGATACCTGCTCATTGTACTCCAATAATAACCTCTTTGAAAGAGAAAGAAGAAAGCTTTGTCTGAGCAACGGGCACGTGTATATTGTCGAATCACTATAAATCCTTGTGGAGTGTGTCATGTGTGATCATTTTTTCTGATTGTATATCCAACAAAATGGTATAAAACTTGAGTAGGTCACCAAAATAGATTCATACTATCCAAACTCCAACACTCGCATGTTTTTAATCTAGCCCAAGTTTATTTAAGGTTTAATGTATACAATCACAATTGACATGATCTTTAAATGTTATACAACAATCATTTAAGCTTTAGGGCCTTTACTAAATATTATTTGGCTTATTAAATAAATTCAATTGACGTACTTGTTTCCTACCCATTCGAATGAGAGATAAGAAATAACGTTGGATAATGGATAAATAAGATTTATTTCCTATCCTTGTTGGATTAATTTGAGAGATAAGAAAAGGATAAGTAAGTAGACAAAATATATAATATACGATGTAATCACGATTTGACCACTTATATTGACATTATCTTGTAATATGCAATACAAATGACTTGCAATGCATGGTACTTAATTTTCTGTAAATTGTTTGATCGGATATAAAAGCTAGGTAGCATACCATATGGAGGTATGAGGGGAATATAAAGCAGTTGCTTCAACGACTGCATATTACCAGAGTAACTTGTGAAATAAATTATATTTTAAAAGTTCTACGTTTAAGCAACCAGGTCCTCGAAGGTAGTGAGTTTACACATGTTAAGGAGTTAGAAGAAGGGATACGTGTTGGGATTTTTTTTGTGGATTGAAAAGAGGAGACTTGATTGTCTGTCTAGTCACTACAAGAAAAATGAGTTGTGGCCACAGAATGTGGCTACGGAAACTTGTGGCCACGATAATTGCGTGACCACTAGTTTCTCGTAGTTACAATTATGTGGTCAAAGTCTTCAAATATATAAGGAGGATAATCATGCAAAAGCTGTGACCACGACAAGTTCCGTGGTTACTTGTAGTGGCCACAATATATTCATGATTAGGTAACTCTCGCAACGAGACTTGTACCTACGACTACTGGCCACGACATGTCGTGGCCAGAGTCCAATTCTGTGGCCACAAGCCCCACATCCGTGGGCGTAATTCTTTTTGTTGTTTTCCTTGTAGTGAGTTTAGTAACGAGATTGGTTCGGGTTGGAGTAAGCTCCTTGAAAAGGACTAATACGGAAGGTTACATTTTTTCTGAATAGTAAGACCTCGCTTGATTATCATTTATCCGAGGGTAAATCGATTGTCGACATCCAACCATATTTGGGCCTAGGTTATCCTCATTTCCTTAATTACATTTCTTGGATGGAATTAATAATGTGAGCCTCTTCTTTTATTATCGTGATATTTCTGTCCACCTTCAAACAAAAAAGGTAATATTCGCATACTCCGATCATAAATACAATCAATATAACATAGATAAGCTATATCAAATCATATTTACTAATCAACTATTGTAATTATTATTCAATTTTAAAATTGTTACCCATCCACACTAATCACATCCACGTGTGTTTGGATGGTTGGAAGTAATGTGATATTATTGTATTGATTATATTTGTTATCAGAATATGCTTCTCATATCAACATTTGATTTAAATGAGGTTAGAAATATTATAGTAAAGAAAACACTAAATCCACATCATTTATTCCAACCAAGAAATTTAAAAGTAGAAGTAGGGTAGTCCTCTGTCTCTGCATTACTGGGTTGGAATTAGTTGTACAGAACCCTTAATTTCTTTGTTATAATATTTTTTTACCATGTTCAAATAAAAAGCAACAATATAACATCACATTTACCGTTCTAACCATCTTAACCATATAAACGTTTACTGTTCAGATGAGGTTACTTCAGCCTAATCCAACCATGTTATATACCAAACATATAGAGTGAGCATTGGGCTTGACCCGACCCAGCCTCGTCATATTTACTTGGGTTGGGTCTGGTTGTGACCCGATTTGTTGCCAACCCAACCTATGAAAGCCCACATCATCTATTCCAATTAGACAGCTACTATTCATAGGAGGTTACTCAAACTCAACCCAATCATGTTACCAAACAACCAACAATTACAGTATGAACCCTGTAGGTAATTCGAACCCCAACTCATTCTTAATATGAGTTTGGCCCATTGATCTATTTTCTTGGGGCCCATCAAAATTAAGCCCAATGGATCATAAGATTGAAGAACCCAATCCAACTTTCAAATTATTTATAATTATAATATGAATTTCCTAATACTTTTCCATGATTTATTTCTTCACGGTCCATGATTTTCAACATTTGAGAACTTTTTATATGTGTATCTCCATTTCAAAGTAAGTATGAAGGTTCATATTTGGTATATGTGGACATTTTCAGGGATTTTTACACTTTTGTCCTTTTAAGTTTTCCTGATAACAATTATGCCCTTAGCTTATTTTACAAGAATAATTGTGCCTCATATGCTTATAAAATTCATAGTAGGATCCTTTATGTTTGTGTCCTACATTTAGGGATAAGCATTGGGTCAAGTAGCCCCGAACACGAGTCGCGATTTATATTGGATCAGGCTTGGGTTGAAAATTAGCATATTAAATAAATGGACCGGGCTTAAGCTGACCTTGGTCTAAACCCATGAACCCAACGCCTGACCCAAATGAGAGCCCAATAAAATATCACATGTAATAACCCATTATCCTATATAATCATACTTCGATTCGTATTTATTCCAACCAATCTCTACTACATATGTACACATATAATGTCCAATTTCATTTCTTATCTACAAGCTTATGGTAAGTATTTCTCTTCATTTTTTTTGCTACATAATTTTTCTTATTATATGACGATTATCCCTCATCTCCTTGTTCTTCGTCTTTCACGCAGTACATTTTTTAATATGTGATCACTAACTTTGAATTATTACTTCATATACATATAGTTTTTCTTCTTCATGCTTCCATCCTTTTTTTTATCAAGTGAGGATCATTAATTTTGAATTGTTACGACCTATACATACAACGCTCATTAGTAAAATGATGAGCCCTCAATCTACTCCGTCGAATTTCCATCCAATGATGGTAGAGCTATTTTTTATTATCATTCATATTTTTTGAAATTCATCAATCCACTTGCATTCCTTGTCTATTCCTCAAATAAATGTCAATCATTCTTTTCTTTTTATTCTCATAAATTATAATAGCAAAGGAAATTCATCCTAATCAATCTCTAATATCTAATGATCACTAAAGCTGAGAAAAAAACCATGGAGAAGAAGCCCATTGAGGCGTCGCCATTGAGGAGGAGACAGAGGCCAAAACACCTTGTGGTTGTTGCCACGGTACGTGGAGGAAAGGAGAAGAAGCCCATTGAGATCGCCATCGCGGTCATCCCACCTTGTGATCATCGTGAAGGAGAATGAGAAGAATCCCTTTGCGATCGTCACACAGTCATCGTTGCTCACGTCTACTCGCACCACGCTATCCTCTCAACCGCAGAGAAGAAGCTTGTGGAGAAGAATCCCCACTTTTATGAAGGAGGTTATCCCCTCCAACTTGAACTTGTTGGTTTATTTTTTTACAAAATTTTGTTGGTTTTTCACAACTTAATTATCATTTTTACAACTTCGTAGAGGAGATGATGATAGAGTTGTAAAAAGTACAATACATAGGTTTAAAAAATCATGATGGAGCTGAAAAAAATAAATACAAAATTGTGAAAAATGAATACAAATTTGTAAAAAGTTGAACATGAAGTTGTAAAATCCGAGCTTATCGTTGTAAAAATGAATATGAAGTTTCAAAAAAATGAACATGAAGTACTAGGAAATGGACATGCGGTTGCAAAAAAGCTAACATGAAATTGAAAGAAATAAACACGAAGCTGTAAAATATGAGTTTATATCGTATGATTGTTATACATGTGCGTAATAAATGAATATGAAGTCGTAGTATGTAGCAAAAAAATGTATCAAATAAACACGAAGTTGTAACACATAATTGAATGATTGTAATAAGTAATCTCCCCACATATATTCATTTTTTTAAAAAAGACACGATTTATTACTCATTTGCAAACGTATAGATATAAGAGCAAATAAAAACATCATATTTGTAAAACAACGAAGTAATTTTTGTATAATTAATTAATAATGATGAAAGACAAAAATTTTAAATCAAAGGTTTATTTAAGCCCGATCGAAAATCAATGAACGTTAATGAGCTAGGTTCAGAGTAGGCCCAAATTACTTGTACTTAAACAACAACACTCGGTAAACCCCTTGGCTCCTCATCTGCATCCAATGCCATTGGAATATACCATTTTAATTCGTTATAGGAAAGTATCAAGCTCCATTCTTCTTCTATAATCTTCGATTAAATCTTAGGGAACTGATGTACATTAGGCCATGTTCGTTTGGAGAATAAAAATTGGAACAAGAGATCAATTTCTCATCCAGTGCAGTTCTCAAAAGTACGGCTATTCCCATTCACATCTCATTATTTCACCTTATTCCACCCTTATTCATATCTTTATTCCACCGTACCCACTCTTATTCCACATTATTCTCCTTATTCTCATCTTTCCAGCCAAAGTGAGAATATACCTTTATTCTCCATATTCTACATCCTTATTCCTACTTATTCCCGAATTGAATGCCCCCTTACACTTGTAAATCATTATAAGAAATGACTTCGCGAATTGGATATCCGTTCTGATGGGGCACGAGCTGGTATTATCTCCTCTCAGATTTGGTTGTTAGGGATACTAACCAACTAATGCGGATGCACAATCAACCACTAATACAGAAGCATGTGAAAAGAACAACCAGATATAATGGTGGTTGATCACCTCTCGCGACAACCGGAGAAGAAAGATCACTATAAATTAGAACGAGTACAACTATCTCCGTTCCTTCGCTCTCTCATCTCTTTCTTCTTCTTCTTCTTCCCTCCCCCCTCTTTTTCTAGAGGTTACATTGTTCATGTGATGCTGTTGAGGCAATGCCTCCACCCCCTCTATATATAGTTCAGTTACAACCCCATAATCCTATTCACAATAGGACTATAAATAAAATACAACTCAACTACTATTAAGATTAGGAGTCCTACACCATTAGGATTTCTAATCCTTATATGACTCTAGTCCTAACACATTCAACATAATATAATATGTTTACATTAACATGACACTTTTTTAGAAAGGATGAAGAATGAATGACTTATAGAATTTGTTTCGACATATAGCTTTCATGCATCATTAATTATTTTTCTTTTTCATTTTATTTGGGTAATAGGATGAATAATGGTCAAAGTAATTGGAACATAGATAATATGCTCAACAAGATTTGTTTTAATGCATAAGATGCATATAAGATTTTTCACATTTTATTATATATCGAGTTTGGGGTCGATCCCACACTATAACTTCAATCCAAACATGCCTTGTGCTCGCAATCGACATATTGCCTAAATACCCCTGTAAACTTGCAACTTTCTATGAATACCCTGTAAACTTTGTATGTATAAACATACCCCAATAGATTCCTTTATTTTACAAAAATACCCCTAACACACACCCAAGAGGGCATTTTTGCAAATGGAGAAGTTTATTGTAAACATGGACTGAAATGATATCCATAGGATATTGCAAGTTGTCAGGGGTATTTACGCAAAAACTCTCATCTAAAAGCTCTTTTCTAATGAAAAGATTGGAATAATATATGGTGGGACCCATTGTACTTTTTTACTTTCCAAAGTTAGTCTACATTTTTGATAGGGTGTGTAAGAAAGCATAACCTACTTTTGCATCTAGAAGAACTTTTTAAGAAAAAGAGAATTGTAGTTCATGTTTAATGGTATTTTGATCCTTAAGGGCATGTTTGGTTGCAGGGTTGGGCAGGGTTGGCCCAACCCTGGTTACTATTCACAAGGGTACTTTTTCCTCACAGATTACTATTCACCCAGCCCAACCCAACCCTGCCCAACCATGCAACCAAACAGGCCCTAAGTATAGGAGTGGATTCACACTTCCCTACACCGAATGAAATGGCGACTTGACTCGTAGAACAAGTGACTTGTATTCATTTTCCTTCTTTGTGGAATCTCTAATCTGATGATCGTGAGAGATGATCGACCAATACGTGCCCACGCTTGGTACTTGATCATGCATGCACGATTTTTACGTTAATCAAGCACGTCATCAAAAACCAAGCCTTTTCCTATGTCGGATCGAAGGCAACTATATGGATTCTTCACCTCCAAGTAGATCGATCACAATCTTATCCACACTCATTTCATTTCTCAAGGTTAAATACAAAAATTTAATCGATAGAGATATTGACATTCCTACAACATCTATGGAGTTTTTTGTTAGGTTTTCTCATGTGAAGTCTGATCGATAACTTAAATGTCGACAGTAGTGTAACCCATCGTAATATTGACGTATAAGAGTGTAACTTAAATGTCGATATTTAACTTAAATGCCCTTGGAGGCGAGTCCTCATCATACATAAAGAATAGAGTAAAAAAATGGATGTTGACACATTACCGTGGCACTATAAATCATTTTGTTTGCGAGTTCTTGTGTGCTTTTCTTCCTTAATCGACTTCTACATACGTGTTGGTTGATCAGATCGGTTCCCAACATTTCCCCTCATCACGAAAAACAGTTAATCCATCCATAAAAATATGATTAGTCATAAGCAGTTGACCAACATATATAAGAAGAAATTAGCATTTACTAGACTCCCAAAGGTTAAAAAGCTGAACATATCAGCAAATTCTACATTCCCCCACATAGTTTCCCATCCCGTTCCATTCCCTATGACCAAAACCAAAAAGAGGTTAATTTAAGCTTTATACTTGAAGAGACCTATGGGTATATTTTTCACAAGGAGTTGAATGAAAATCTCAAAAAAAGAAGAGGAAGAAGCCTTCTGATCCTTTCAGAATTTCTCAATCAGATTCCAGACAAAATGTGATTTCCATCCTCCTAACTTCATCTCTTCCTTAATGTAGAGGCCATCCTTGAGCCTACCTCGAGATCTCACGCTTCGGAGTGTACCCCAGCTGCTCGATCTCCCAATTTAGCTTCGGAGCGACACCAGTGTGTCGAGGGAAATATTCCTGTGAAAAAAAAGTAACAAAAAAGTGATTTCTCCTTGAAAATAACATCCTCCTGTTTGTAGAACAAGTGCTGATGTTCATGTTTGTAGATTGATACTTCTCACTCAAACATGTAGTACAAAGCTCTATGTACAAGTCCCACTCACGCTCAACTATTTGGCAAATAGGCGACGTGGACTAAATACAAGACCTTATAACACACATGGATGGATCTCCACAAGATCGAATTATCCAATCACCCATAAAGAACACGTCAAACGATGGATGTCATAGAATTTTACCTCCAACTTCTTCACTAGTTCCTTTGCTGTTGGAGCAGATACGATAATGTGGCGAGCACTTGGACAGATGAAGCCTTCCTCGACAGCCTTGTCGATGAACGATAGCAAAGAATTATAGTATCCATCCACATTCAATAAGCCAACCTGCATTAAATAACATAAGATCATTGTTTCAGGAATGTTAATCGATCAAATACATCTCAAATCATTAATAAAGCTGAAAGAAGATCTACAAGTTGCAATAGATGAATGGTGAACAACAGTCTGAAACACTTAAATGTGTCTGCTTTCTTTCATCCATGATAATGCAGGTTCGGAGTAGAGGAAATAAAAATGGTTGTGCTTTTACTAAGTTTGATTAATGATTAAAATGCAACTTGGTTTATGTTGTTTTGTTTATCAACATAGCAAACAAATCAAGAAGATGTTTTACTGACATATCATCTGCTGCAAAAGTTACAGTTCTGTCACAATTAGTCGCAATTGTAAGAGTTTTTACCGGCTTGTCGTGTATACCGAGCTGAGCCCAGGTAATAACCTCAAGCAGTTCCTCGAGAGTACCATAACCCCCTGCATGAAAACACATCTAATCCAATCCATTAAGAAAATCTGAGAGAGCAAAGCAGAAAATTAAATCCATAACTTCAGAGAGAACCAAAAAGCTGAGATTTTCTTTACTTTACTTTGACTTTCCTATTTTTCAAACAAAAACTATGACCCATTTTTTTCTTTTCCTTTAATATTCAAAGAACAAGTTCAATAAAAAGTCCAAAGGTTTAAAAAGTTGTCAAAAGCAAACCCTGCAAAACCAACCAACAAGATCATACACAGAATTGTATTCCTCCCCACTTTTTCCTTTGACCCAAATGACTGCCTCTCTTTTGTCCTTTTCCCCCCTTAAGGTCTCTTCTGTCTCCACAAATCAAACCATGGCCCAACAGATTAAATCCATTGCCTTTGAGGGCAACAAGTCCAAGGGATGAGAATGGTTCTCAGGCATTCCTTTATTTCCATAGTTACCAACAAAATCATGGTGAAAGTGATGTCCGAAGATCTCCCTGATTATTTAAAAAACTAACCAGGTAAGGCAATGAAGGCATCAGATTGTCTGGTCATCTCTGCCTTCCTTTGGTGCATATCTGCCACTGCCTTCACCTCCCCAACAGTCTCACCAGTTATCTGCATTAGGAAACCAATGAAAACAACAACAAAAATTGCTTCTTTTTTATTCTTTCAAATATTGAAACGGCTCTTTTCATTAATGCCACTTTTTGTTTGATGTAAAGAATTAATCTCGGGTCTTTCATGTACTGGAGAAGTTAATGGAAGGGTTTAAACAATGCTTAATGGTTCAAAACAAAATTTAAAGGAAATAGCAAAAAAATCATGGTATCATGGTATGCATAAGCTCTATGTAAATATGAAGAGTACAAGGCCATAGGAGCATCTAGGTAAAAAGACTCCAACCATCATATGGATAGAAAACTGGTTTTCCAGTGGTCAGAGTAGGGGTGAGGTAGAGAAGACAAAACAGATGGGAGTGAGTGGAGTTTTCTTCCAAAGGCTGCAAGCTTTCATCCCAAGAAACTTTCCTCCAATGGCTATAGTGCAAGGAGAGAGCAGTCATGAGTGATGCAGTTACTTTTCCCATTAGCACATTTGCTCTCTTGATAGTTAAAAAAATATAAACATAAAAAAAACAGCAGTAATAAAACAAAACCAACTTTTTTTAAGTAACCAACAATTTGTTGGATCAAGTCACACATCCTCCTCCACTGAAACCAAGAGATTAAGAAATATTCAAGTGGAGAGCAAAATGTGCAAGAAGGCCCAAACGACATGAAAAGAGTTTGATATTTAATTAGGGTTACAATGATAATGGTACTATAATACTATTAGTCCCCTCTAATTGAAGCAAAGACTGTTTAGCGTTTACCTCTTTAGGCATGAGTGTCTTGGGAATCACCCTGCAAGTAGACAGAAACAATACAGGAGGGGTGAGTGAGAGACCTGAAAGTCTATGAAATTCAACAGTTTCTTCTCTTTCTCCTCCCTTCTAACCACTTTGTTCTCCCCGAGTAAATATTTATTTATGTGCACAGTTGAGGAAGAAATGATTACTAACCCAAGGACATGCCTGCCCCCATCATAAACTGCTTGGGAGACGAGACCCATCAAGCCCACACTCCCCCCTCCATACACCAAATCGATCTTCCTTGACACCTGGTGGAAAAAAATCGTTTTCAATCCCAAATGCAAACGAATATAAGAAAACCCATTTCATAAAACCATCCCAAGGCATCAAAAAGCACCATTCCAAGGAGCCAGAAGACCAGAAGACATTGGATAAATGGCTGTAAGACCAAATGAATTGTGAAGAAAGATTTGGTTTTTATCGGCATCCAATGCAGATAAATGGATTCCGACCCCAAAGAACAAGCGAATCCACCATATTTTTTCTCCAATGTGACCCATATAATAGATATACCAGTTCTTTCCCGAGCTCCACAGCAGCATCTTGGTAGGAGCTCTTCTTGCCTTGGCTGCTGCCACAGAAGACGCAAATCCTCCTAAATTTGGATTGCCGCATCTCCATCTCCCTCTCCATATGCTCTTGGTCGTCTTCCTCTCCAACCTCGCCAAAGGTTCCAACCCTCTGTGGTGGCAATGGAGGAGAAGGGAGAGCACAGGGCACCACCAATGAGAGCAAGTCTACCTTTTGGGAGCACACCTCATGGGATATATATAAAAGGAGATGGCACGTGACATGGCCCTCTCAAGCTGCACTCTCCCTCATGTGAGCTTTGCTTAGCTTATATGCACCACAAAACCTATCCTGTGGGGGCGTCTAATATTGCATTCCTTCCAATCATCCAACGAGTCACCTGTAAGGGATTTCAAGAATTTAAATTTTTTTATTGAAAATCTCTGTATACGAAGAGAGAACAACCTCACCTCACATTTTACAATTGCTGCCGAAGGCTGTGGCAGTGGCACGAGTGAGGAGCGATGGTGCACAATGATGAAAGCATAGTTGCCAGCAACAAGCTACGATTAACGGAGGTCGCATGAGGTGGATGTTGGAATTAATTTTGTTGGAATGTTTGATATAATTTTATGGTAAATATCAAGTTGTATTAATGTATCCTATTTTCTGAAATTCAACATTTCAACCATGTAGGGTACTATTTAGTCTCACATCGTGGAGTATCAAAACCTGCACTTGATTTTTATATGAGAAGTCATGAGACCAGTCTGGTAACAAACTAGATAGGACTTTGGACCACCACACGTGCGCACCCCATCCATCGTATCGTGCCGGGTCGGGCTCGGACTCGAGAATGATGTGGCGTGAAATAAAAATCAGATCATTTTTATACAACCATGGATTGGTTTGAATTTCAAGGGAAGTGTCACTTAATCCTCTCATGTTACGTAACCAACCCCGACGGCTTTAAGTATCACTCTAAAAGCCGTGGACTAGGGTTATGAATACTTATGGCTTTCATTCTCACCGTCTCTCTTCTCTCTCTCACGATTTCGGATTTCATTTATGGAGGTGACTTTCAAGGATGCTTAGGAACGATGCATACCGTCGATGAGTGTGGACCCGTCGTACCCTGCGAGCGACACGTCAAGGCCATGTGCATTGGTAAAGTGGGGGTCCTGTCTGTAACACCCATACCCCCAAACATAGTGTCACATCTAAAACTCACAAAGTGTTAGTGTGGTTTATAAGTGGTGGGGATTACTACTTGATAACTTGGGCTTAAGCATTTTAGGTGGTTGCCAACAGGTCCATTTGGGCTGTACCCAACAAGTTGTCGGGGCCAATTTTTCTCGAAAACGGACCGAGGATCTAAGCCCGGGACATTACAAATGGTATCAGAGTCAATTTCCCTCTGATAGTGGAAAGAGCTACCCAAGAGGTGGAGCCACCCCTACAAAGAGATATGAGGAAATGGCTACCCGGAGCGTACAACCATCACTGTCACTGGGAATAAGTGATGGGCCATATCGCAACGAAGACGTTGCGAATATAAGTGAGGAAGGTTGTAACATCCATACCCTCAAATATAGTGCCACATCTAAAACTCACGAAGTGTTGGTGTGGTTTATAAGTGGCGGAGATTACTACTTGAAAACTTGGACTTAAGCATTTTCGGTGGTTGCCAATGGGGGGCCAATTTTCCTCGATAATGGACCAGGAACCTAAGCCTGAGACGTTAAACTGTCTCTCTAAAGATAGTCCTACAAAATGACGCTTCGGTTGTAATCTCCAACCCTCTATTTTTTTATCGCATTGTTTGATATAATGTTTGTTTATGAATTTTCCCTTCATCTAATATGCATACATTTTCAAAACAAATATTTTTCTTATCAATAATGATATGGATGCATACATATGTTGATTTAAACTGTAAACATGTTGTAAATCTGATTTTTGTATGTATGTGCTTGCCACATTTTTCAACAATCTTATAGAGATAGATCTATAACATGGTAAGAAAAATATCTGATTTGAGGGTTCGGTCTCATGTAGATTTCACTAGTATGCCAGAGAAATCCGAGTGCCAGAATTTCAAGCGTTGACAACAACACATGAAAATCTGGCTGATCACGACTGGTCTGATTTCAGTTTTGGAAATCGAGTACCCTAAGATCTCTGAACATGATTCAGATCCGGATGTTATCAAGGTGACATATGCGTGGAAAGAACATGACCATATATATCATGGGTGCATCCTTACTGCACTATCGAACGTTCTATTAGATGTCTATGGCACATACATTAAGACCGATAAGGATCTGTGGGAGGAACTAGATAAAGAAGTACAACACATAGGATCTGTATATTGAAAAAATACCCAGTATCCAAGTTCCTGAAATTTCATATGATTGAGGGGAAACTAATTTCTGAATAGACGCATGAGTTTCTGTTATTTCTCCATGGGTTAGCTGAGACGGAAATGAAACTTCTTGAAAAGTTTCAGGTCAGGTCGATCATTGAGAAATTTCCCAAGTTCTGTGAAGATTTTGTGATGTCCCTAAAGCACAGGAAAGAAAAAATCTCTCTAGATGATTTAATGGTCTCAATAGCTATCTAAAAGGACTATAGGAAACAAAAACCTATGATGTTTGTTAACGTGAACCTTAAGGTCAATGTGATAACTTCAAAGGGAAATAATGCTAAAGAGAAAATTATGAAACTGAAAGCTAAGGGGAAAATTCAGAAAAAAAATCAAAAAGCAATCCTTGCTGGCAGTGTGGACAGGTTAGGCACTAGAAGAAGGATTTCCCTTCTTCAAAGATCCAATAGAAATCCACGGATGTCACTTCTCAAGCTCTCGCTGACTAAGGGAGGCATGTCTGACGAGTGGTATGTCTCAGTGAATCATGAACTCCATATAGTAAACGAGCCTAATGAGTGGCTTATTGATACTGGTATAAATGTACACATTTGTACTGACATGATCTTCTTTGTGACTTATTAGGCTTCATCAGGTAGAACAATGATGATGGTGAATAGATCTGCAGCCAAGGTGCTTGGGTCTAGACGCGTCGAGCTGAGATTCTCAACTGGACGAGTTTAGATTTTACGCAAGGTGTTGCATATTCCTGATATCAAGAAGAACGTTTCGTCAGGATCTTTATTAGTTAGAGAGGGTTTTCAATTAGACTTTAAATGTAATAAAGTACCTTTTTTTTGAAACATGGTATTTTCTTTGGCAAAGGATATTTGGCTAATGATGATCTTTTATTTAGAATCAGATGTGACATTGATAGTTCGGTTAATCTATTATATTATTTCAAATATTAAATCTATTGATTTACTATATGTTAGGCTAGGACATCTGAATGTCAATTCTACGAAAAAATGATGAAACTTGACATTATTCCTGATGATACTATAGACAAACTCACTAAATATGAAATATATGCTTAAGCTAAGTTGCCAAGAAAGCCTTTTCACTCTATGAATTGGGAAACTGAAATTTTAAACTTAGTACATTCTATTTTTGTGACTTTTGTGGTGTGACGACTAAAGATAACAAAAGATATTTTATCACCTTCATAGATGATGACAATATGTGTTTATCTGCTTAAAACTAAGGATGGAGCATTGGAAAAGTTTCTTTTCTTTAAGAATGAAGCAGAAACACAAGTCGGTAAAATAATTAAACGTATAATGTCAGATAGAGATAGGAAATACACATCTAATATTTTTTATGAACACCGTAAATTATTTAGCATAGTTCATGAGGTCATTGTATTCACCGCAATCTAATGTAATAGCAGAATGGAAGAATATGACCCTAATTGATATGGACAATGTACTTTTACAAAGTTCCAGTCTACCATCTTACATGTAGGGGAAGCTTTGAATAAGACTTGTCATATTTTGAATAGAGTTACCCTAAGGCATAAAGATAAGATTCCATTTGAACTTTGGAGAAATAAGAAGCCAAGCCTAAAATATCTCAAGGTGTGGGGATGCTTGGCTAAGGCCTTAGTCTAAGAACACAAGAGAAAGAAGCTTGGACCTAAAATAGTTGATGCAATCTTATTAGGGTATCTAGAAAATAATTATGCTTATCGATTCTTAGTGATTCAGTCTGAGATCACATGCATAGATACTAATACTCTTATTAAACTTCATTATGCTAACTTTTTTAAGGATATTTTTCTAATGAAAAAAGGAATTTCTGAAAATCTGACTAGTGGCGTAACCTCCACATCTGGTTCTATTCCACAACAAATAGAAAATCTATCAAATGTAGGGGGCTACATTCTTCTGAACCCAATGAACTTTTAAAGGATGTTGAACCTAGACAAAGTAAGATGCCTACGATTATCAATGATTTATGTAGCAACTTTATCTCTTACCAAATCGAGGGTGATCCTCCCATGTACAAGGATGCCATGGCTTCTAATGAAGCAAGACATTGGAAGTATGCCATAAAATATGAAATAGAACGATCATATCAAAAGGTACTTGAGAACTGGTCGATCTACCTCATGGGTGTTCCACCATAGGAAGCAAATGGGTATTCAGAAGAAAACTTAGACCGGAGGGATCCATAAAAAATGTAAGGCAAGACTTGTAGCCAAAGATTTCAAGCAGAAAGAGGGTATTGCTTATTTTGATACATATTCTCATGTTGCTAGGATGACTATAATTCGGATGCCCATTACATTGGCCTACATACATGATCTCACATGGCGATCTTGAGGAGGAGATCTTTATGGACCAACCTGAGAGATTCATAGTATTTGATAATTAAAGAAAGGTCTGTAAGCTTGTAAAGTCACTTTATGTACTAAAACAAACTTCGAAACAGTGTCATGAAAAGTTTGATAAGACTATCCAGTCTTATGGCTTTTATTGTTCATGAATTTGCTAAATGTGTGTATTCTATGATTAAAGGTGATATGTTTGTTGTCATGTGCCTATATGTCGATGATATTTTGATATTTGGATCAAATATAAGGATAGTGGAAGAAACCAAGAGTCTTGTAGCTATTTGCATTATGCACAGACCTTTGTATTAGATGAATCAAGCATGCTCGTCGTGATGGTCTGATGCTGTCGCGGATTGTGGGTGATTGACTTTGACCCTTTTTTGTGCTTTAGTAAATGGAGTCAACCCCAATATCTAGTTAGCGAGTTGGCACAGGTCTTCTAAGCAGTACGTGGAGTTGAGCAGTAAGTTTGAGATGAGGGACTTAGGATATGCATATGTGATTTTAAGGTTTAAACTGATTAGATCTACTAATGGAATAGATGTGTCTCCGTCACACTATACCGAGAAAGTTCTTGAAAATTTTGGCTATCATTGTTGTAAATCTGTATGCACTCCTTATGATTCATCTAAACCCCTCTGCAAGAACAAGAGTGGAGTACATGTAGCACAAGTACGATATTCCCATATTATATGAACCTTGATGTACCTTGCGAACTGTACTCAACCTAATATATCATTCGGATCGCAAAGTTGATTAGGTATACGAGTTGCCCTGATCGTATTCATTGGGAGGCCTTAGACCGAGTGTTGAAGTACCTTAAGGGTACTGCACCTCTTGGACGGCATTATGGTAAATATCCTCCTATCTTAGAAGGACAAAGTGATGCAAGTTGGATTGGTCAAATGGAGGATTCTGGGAGTAACAGTGTGACTGGATATGTATTACCCTTGGAGGCGGTGTAGTCTCCTGGAGGTTGATGAATACTCATTCATCACTCTTTATTCTTATATTTTAGCTACAAAAACCTTTGCAAATGCATGTATATAGTTGTGAATAGAAATAATTACCAAAAGCATGCATTGTGTAAAAACCTATAATTAGCATGTTTTTGTGCAAAAATAAAAGAATAAAGATTAAAAAGAAAAAGAGGGAAATATTTAGAATAAATATTGAGCAACCTAGCCCAAGGGAGGGCTCAGCATGGGCCAGACCGCATAAAAGCCAAAGTAGAGGGAGATAGGGGGCTCATGTGTGTAAATATTTATGTAAATAAAATAAAAATATTTCCTCCCAAAAAGAGACCAAAATAGGCTTGTAAATACTTGTATATATTTATAAAGATAAAAACAAGATAAAAATATAAAAATTAAAAAGAAAACAAAAACATCACTCATGTATATAGACCATCCATCTCATATTTATTTAGCTTTGTAAATAAATAAAATTAATCTCTAAAAATTTTGTAAATATTCTATATCATATAGTGTAAATAAATAAAATAAATTAAAACAAAAACAAAATAAAAATAACAAAATTAAAAATCCTATATATTGTATATATATCTATATATAACCCTACTATGTAAATACACTATTTTTAATTTGAAAAATTAATTAAAAATCACAAAAAATAGAAAAAAATAAAATAAAAATATTTCATGTTTTAACTTTTTAATAATTCGGCCATTAGCTATCTTTAATTTCACTTTCAAATATCTGCCACGTGGCCTTCACCCATTGGCCCTGGGGATTGTTGACCGCCAGGTCAACTGCCCCCCTAGGACCACTTCCCACGGGTTAGGCGCCCGACCCGACTTCCCCCTATTTTAGCGCCTAAACTCGATTCCCCCTCGCCTAAACCCCGGGTCCGATTCCTTCCTGATATATCCGACACCCTCCCGGAGCCACCACCTCGGGATCCGCGCACTCCAGTGCCCTACCCGCGCTCTTCTTCTCGGACCCTCCACCGCATATAGCTCCAGCTCCGCCACCTCCATTCCTATCTTTGGTCCATTCGTTCCACCCCCAGTGAGCTCCAGTGCGTGCGTGAGAGTGACAGCTCACTCCAGGTGCTGTCGCAGCGAGGAGAGGAACCGGATACCACTGATCCGGCGAGCTACCACCGCCGTGCTCCGCCCAGAGTGAGAGCTCGAGCCTCGGAGGGAGACGCTCCTCGAGGCCACGACCCAGAGCATCGCCAGCTCGTCCCACAGTCTCTTCGTCCACCCAGGTAGCCCCTTTTGCCTTTCCTTTTCGCTAATTTTAGATTACCCCCAAATCTCGCCGCCGCCGTTCATCTCCGATTCCGGCCACCCTCGTCGTTCACCGATCATCGGACCATACCATCGGATTTGCCCTTCCCTCACGCACGTTCTGCACCATTCCATTCAACCCGCTCGCACAGGAGCTGGGGCTTGAGCTCCTCCGTCCTCACCCTCGCCGGAGCTAGCCCACACCGACCCTCCGACCACCTTCACCCCGCCTAACCGGGTCGAGGCAGTTTGCCCTCGATCCGCGAGTGTTCTGGTTTACTTTGCAGGATCATCCAGGCCCATCCGAGGGTTTGGACCATTCAGGTCAGGAGCTCTACCTCCGCCGACCTCGCCGGAGCTCCCCAGAGCTCGGCTGGGTCATCGGAGACCTCCAGTAGACGCGGAAGCCTTCCACGCACCTTCTACGATCATCAGAGGGCTCCCAGGAGGAGGCCAGCACCGTCACGACCTCGGCGAAGTTCGCCGGAGGTCAGTTCGTCCTCCACCTTCGTCTACCGTTCGATCGCCTCCCGCGCTCCAGATTTGATCGTGTCCATCTACTTGAGGAGCATCCACGACCGCCAGATCCTTCTGGGGGCGATCTACACCGTTGATCAGCTGAGCTGAGCCGCGACGCGTCTTCACCGTCGGATCCAGCACGTGGCGAAGCTCCAGCCGTCCGATTACCAGGAGGAGCCCAGCCTTGGAGAGCCACCCGCATCCTCACCGTCAGATGTACCACGTGGCGCTCATCCAGCGGCTTCATTAATAAAGGGTAATTTACCCTTAGGCCCTCCTTTTATTTTATTTAGCAATTAGTCCTGTAAATGTTTAGTTTAGTTGTTTAATTTTGGTATAATTGCATTGTGGACCCCTGCACTTTATTTTCTTTGCATTTATGCCCCTGTGTATGATGTAGCACGTGCTTCGACACGTGGTTTTCTAGGCTTTTTGCATTTACACCCTTGTAGTTCTGGATGTTACTCAATGAATGAATACTTCTGGTTAATTGCAGATACACCCTTGTGAGTTGTTTTTTATGCATGTGCGTTAATTTGTGGGTTATTTGCAGACTAGCCCTTGGACTTTTGGTACCTGTTACTAATTAGTCCAAGGACTTAGTTTTTATTACATTTAGGTCCCTGAGTGCCCCAGGCACGCGCGACGCGCGTGACCCCCTGGGTATTTTGCACCAGACCCCCCAGGACTCTTGTTATTTGCGTTTTGGTCTCTGTGTACTGTGCCCTTGTGTTTGATTTTAATAAAATAGCAAACATACTCCAAATCCAATGAAAATTGGATACATGGTTCCTGCCATTGTGTAAAATTTTCTGGGATTTTTGGAGACATTTTTATTTTTATTTGATATTTTTAAAAATTCAAAAACATCTATTTTTGTTACTGTTTGAGTTTAAAAATCCTAAAAAAATATTAAAAATTATCTAAAAATTACAAAAAAATTACTTACTGTTTGTTTGGTTGCGTTTGATTTTCTAGCCAAGTTTGGCTTCTTTTTCATTACTTAAAACACTTAAAAGTTGAAAAACACTTAAAATCTTATAAAAATTTTAATAAATAAATTAAAAATCCAAAAATAATAATTTAGGTGCTCAAATTTTCCTTGTTTTATTCTCCATACAGGAAAAATACCTCCAGGCTTATTGGGGGCACTTAGATATTTTATCTAGGCCCCTTAAACTCTGCTGGACAGTACCTTCTTTTCCTTTCACTGTTTGATTTTTAGAAAATTAAATAAACATCAGAAAAATCTCAAAAATTCATTAAAAACAGTAAAAATTATAAAAGACACAAAAATATTTTTATTTGAATTTTTGGCTGATTTTTAGTGCATTAAATAAATTGTTGAAGTGCCTTGTTTTCTTGTTTTTATTATTTTCTTAATATCTTAAAAATCCAAAAAATATAAAAAGACTTAAAAACCACTAAAAATACCTTTTTATTTCATTTTCTTTTCTTTTTGACTACTTCGTAGGCCGCGAGGCCAATTCGTGCTCCTTGTGTTCGACCCTGGTCGCTATACCAGGTTAAACTAATAGCAAGACCGCTATTAATTTTCGATTTGATTCTATCTTTATTGGTGGTCTATTTTTCTTGATTTACACGATCGAGTGATTGAGGTCTTGACGACCATCTTAGATATACCCGATTACCTTAGTCGCTCGATTTTCGTGCCATCAGAATGGCGCCGTTGCCGGGGAGCACGGCTTAGTAGTTTTTATTTTTGTTTTATTTTCGTTTTCGCGGCTTTTCACGGCTCTTTCAGAGTCCGGGGCTTTTCACGGCTTTTTGTTTTTATTTTACTTTGCTTTATTTTGTTTTATTTTATTTTCTCTTATTTTTGTTTTTGTTTGATTTTGTTTGTTTATTTTATTTTGCATTTTTTGCATATATACCCTCATTTTATTTTCATTTATTTTCTTATCATTATTTGATTATTTTTATTGGTCTGACCATTCTATTTCTTTCTTGCGAGGGCCCGAGGACCGAGGCGGAAGATTTCGAGAAGTCGACGCAACCGCGAGACTTGGAGGCGGCTCCCTTCTGCACGGAGCCGCAGGAGAGCGTGAGAGAGAGACTGAGTGGGAGAGGTTTAGCTTAGGATTTATTTTATTTGATTTTATTATATTGTAATAATACAGGGACAGACACTCTTGGACTTGAACTTCTAGCGGGTCTGTTTCGCCGAGCACCGGTGTGCTCAGGGGACCCTTAGGTGTTTTCGTGGCTTTTTCACGGTTTTGGTTTTTAGCTGCCTTTTCCGGTTTTCAGCAGTTTTTCATCGAGCCCCTAGACTTAGGATTTTCTACTTGATTGTGCCGTAACTAGTAGGGTCCCCACACCTAATTGCTTGCCTGTTCCTATAGTACGATTAATTGGACCTACTAATAATTGATTAATAAAAATAACTGACTCATCCCCTTCGTAGCCTACATGTCGTAGTCTGCCCCGCAAAGCGCTTTCTCCTACCCCCGATGTGTCGGGCAGAGGAGGGGTAGACCGAGACCGGACCTTTGGCTTGGAGGATCGGTGACCAGTTAGACGGTTCTTCGAGTAGACTTGCTTGTTTAGGACTCGGCTTTCACTGCTGCATCATATAGGTAGTTTATTTTCTGTCTTTACATTTCTGCGCGGATCACTTGCATGTAGAGTGCTGGAGGAAAGGTACGCATTTCTATCTCTGCATGCATCATTGATTTCATCGCGCATCGGCTTTTTCATCTTCTCCCCCTTGTTTTTGACTAAATAACCAGGAGAACCGAAAAATTCGTTAGGCCTTTGTTTTCATTGAAAAAAATTAAAAAGAAAAACCATAAAATTGGGACTGCTTAAACTATTGACCCTAAAAGACACCTGACTTAAAAACTTGTCTTGGGGAGAGAAACCCCCTCATTGTTTGGTTTAATTGCGCGAGAGAGTGACCCGCACACTAGGTAGAGCCCTCCGGTGCTATTTCCAGCTGACTACCGACTCTTCCGTACGGGCCAGTCGGTTGGGGTAGCATCGGGTATCCCAACAGGTCAAGTAAGCGCTCTGATAGATTATTTGTTCACCAAATAAAATTTGACAAGATAATTTGACCGAGCTTTTACGGTCTTCAGCTCGTGTTGTGTTGGTGAACAGAGGGTTTGGTTGCCGATCATAGTTTCTCCAGATCTCATCCGCCTTACTCGTCAGATCACGATGATGGGTAGACGCTCTCTTAGGCAGCCTCTGGCTGCACCGCTTTCGGGAACGTCCGCCCATTCATCTAGGTTGGCCCGCGAGAGCCGAGACCAGTTCTCCGAGCCCGAGTATGATTCCTCCCTGTTCCCCCTCGACCCCCTTTCTTTTGGTTCTGAGAGATATGAGCCAGAGGAGAGATTAGCAGACTTGACAGCACCTGAGTTTGGCTCATTTGATTTTGCAGACGCCATGGCCGGCAGTTCTGAGGATCGTTCCCGAGGTCAGCCTGAGCACTTTGTGCTGGACCATGGTGCGATCAACTCCACCCTGATCGCTTCCTTAGAGACCGTTCAGCAGTAGTTGAGAGATCAGGGAGCATTCATGCTCGACATGAGGAAAGAGATGGATCAGATGCGAGCAGAGCGCGAGCAGAGGAGAGAGGGACCGAGGATCCCAGAGGATGCAGATGTAGCAGCCGCGCGGGGGTTACAAAACCCCGGATCGACGCTGACGCACCACTGGGTAGTACTTCCATCCATCGTGGGGGACTTCGAGTTCCCCCCGAACACCTTGCAGTTACTCCCCCGCTTCCACGGACTCGCTACTGAGGAGCCCCATCTTCACCTCCAGGAGTTTCTCATGATTTGCAGCACTGTCCACGACCGTCAGGTGGACCAGGATACGATCAGGATGATTGCCTTCCCCTTTTCCCTAGCAGACAGAGCAGCCACCTGGCTGAAGCACTTGGGGAAGTTCGTTTACACCTGGGAGCAGCTCCGCACCGAGTACTTAAACAAGTACTATCCACTCGTGCGGACCAATGCAGCGAGATCCCTCATCAGCAACTTCTCCATGCTCCCCAACGAGCAATTCCATGAGGCATGGGAGAGGTTTCGTGAGCTGACTGATCGATGCCCGCACCATGACATTTCGAAGCCCAACCTTGTGCAGAGCTTCTTCAGCGGGCTGACACCAGAGCTCCAGGGCTTGATGAATGCTTCTTGTGGCGGGTCTTACTTCGCCAAGGATCACGACCAGGTCTAGGCAATCTACGAGGAGATGGCCGAGAACTATATGGTGATGTCCCAGACCAGGTTGCATACTCAGGGCAGACCCCAGCAGCAGCCAGGACCCGTGCAGTACCAGAGGATAGCACGGGTCGATGCCGGTCCATCCAGTTCATTCGCAGTAGCAACAGCACAGGCAGAGTCATCTGCAGTAGCAGCAGTACATGCAGAGTCATCCGCTGTGGATATGGGTATCATCAGTGAGAAGTTGGATCGGATGGAGCTGATTGAGAAAAAGCAGTGCCAGGGCATCACTCAGATGGAGCAGATGGCACCGACTCTGAGTGACATGAAGACCCAGCTCATGTGTCTCCAGGAGGCACAGACGGCTCCCCAGCCCCGTCTTCAGTCGCGAGGCGATACCGGCAGCAGCAGCAGCTCGTTCCAGCGCTCCAGCTCACACCAGCAGCCTAGACATGTTCACCTTGTACAGGCGGAGCCGTACCAGCAGCCGCAGCCCACCTACCAGTCACCACCATCTCCAGACATGTAGATGGTGGTGTACCAGTCAGATCAGCCTCTGGCAGTACTCCTGCCAGCCCAGTACGATGCAGAGCCGTTGATGGATGTCAACGGGATTTGGTATGACCGTCCTCAGCTTGGGATCCGACGAGACCATCCCGGATTCAGGTGGGGGAGTGGAGGTACCCAGCCCCAGCAGCAGTCATCCGGTCAGGGAGGGCAGTACAGCCAGCAGAGGGATCACCAGCAGCAACAACCCCCAGTCTATCAGTCACATCAGCAGTCATCCTTCGTTCCTCGTCCCTATCAGCAGCAGGGACAGTCTTGGAGGCGAGAGCAGCCTCACCAGCCACACCAGCAGCAGCACCCTTCCTCTTACCCTCTCAGCGGTAGCAGCACCAGTTCCAGCAGCCTCATCACCAGAGAGGCTACCCGTCGGGCTCCCACAAGAGCCCTGTTCTGGACGACATAGCCCGCCTCCTCATGGACCAGCAGGCTACTTTCAGACGGGAGATGGACGAGTTCCGCCAGGAGATGCGGGACATTGTGAGAGGGAAGGCCGCCATTCCTGCCCAGATAGAGCCGAATCCCAACAGCCTGAAGCGGAAATCTGAGCAGGTAGCTTACACTGAGCATGCCACTCCTAGTGATCCATTTGATGATATGTCTTCGGATCTATTTGATGCTGATTTTGTCACACTTAGGAGCGGTAGGACACCAGCCGACGGCGACGCCTCATCTGAGCGACGGCACGAGGATACATCCAAGGCGCCAGATGAGGAGGAGGAGAGCGGTACTGAGGTCGCTCATGATGATGACGGTGGTACTGATGCGACCAAGGATGTTGATTCTACCGGCGGTACTGAGGTCGTCGTTTCACCAGTTCGAGGAGGTGGTACTGATGCCACCCGAGTTGCCGAGCCAGCACGCGGTACTGAGGCCGCGAGACGTTCAGCAGAGCCAGCCCGTGGTGGTACTGAGGCCACCGGTATTCATGTAGAGAGAGCTGTTGTTTTTCCTTCCACTGATGTAGCTCAGAATCATGTTTTGAATAAAGGAAAAGGTTTAGTTTACTCTGGTCCCACTGTGGTGCTTGATGTATGTGTGGATCCGGCCGTCGAGCCATCTAGACCTATTCCTAGTCCTTCATCTGAGAAGGACCCTGTGATCCCCTTCCCTAGAGCCCTTCTGATTGGGAAGGGGAAGAAAAAAGAAAAAGATCCAAAAAAGAGAGAGCAGGAGGAGTTCAGTCAGAGCATGATTGATCGTTTCCATATCCAGCTGACCCTTCAGGAGGCTTTGCAGCACATCCCCCTTCTTCAGCGTTCTTTGAGAGACAGGACTACAGTCAGGAGGAGGAGGAGGAACCACCATTCAAAGATTCATGTGCTGACGAAAGCCACGTGCTTCGCAATCCAGAACCGCCTGCCGGCCAAGAGGCCAGATTCAGGAGCCCCATATGTCAGATGTCATATTAGAGAGCAGAGGTTCGACCGGACTCTATTGGATAGCGGATCGTCTATCAACCTCCTTCCGGCAGCCCTTCTCGACCGCTTCGAGTTGGGCACTCTTAGACAGAGCAGGACAATCCTTCAGTTTGCTGATCGATCTGTCAAGAGGCTGAAGGGGTTGTTGCGAGATGTTGTCGTCACTATTCAGGGCCTGCAATTCCCCGTGGACTTCGTAGTGGTTGACATGGAGATCCCTGATTCAGTGGCCGATACCCCCATCATCCTCGGTCGTCCGTTCTTGGCCACAGCCAAGGCGGTGACTGATCATGATAGCGGGAAGGTATACTTTCGCGTCGAGGGCGAGAGTGTACAAATAGAGACGGTCGAGGACTACAAAGCCAGAGACAGAGCATGCTCGGAGACCAGCACAGATATAGAGCAGATGACAGATGTCGGGCTAGACATCCACCATGACTGTGATTTTGTGATCACAGATGATGAGGCAGCATGGGCAGACCCTACAGCACAGGCCATCCTCTCATTTCCAGACACCGCTGATGCCGAGTTGATAGCAGAGGAGAGCTTGGAGAGCACAGCCCTGGTCCAGGATACTTCAGTGGCAGCATAGCCGATTCCCGACCGCGACACGATTTCTAGTGATGGTGGTACTGAGGCCACCTTGTGTGACGGTGGTACTGATGCCACCTTGTTTGATGCAGATCCCTCGGATTCAGAGTCTGATTGGGCAGATTGCGATGATCAGATGCCAGACCTGAGTCCCACAGAGCCTACAGCTGAGGAGGAGGTAGATACAGAGCAGATCAGAGACAGTTCAGTTGAGCAGCCTTCTCCAGATCCAGTTTGCGAGAGTTCGTTTTCATTCTCCCAGGCATACTTGGCAGCATTCACTCATCTTCTTCCGAAGCCAGATTTGCCAGCACCCAGCTGTCCAGAGCTGAAGCCGCTCCCTACTTCGCTGAAGTATAGATTCCTTGTGGGCGAGCCTGAGATGTACCCACTCATCATCTCCGCCGATCTGACTGGAGAGCAAGAATCCTGTTTGATGGGGGTTCTTGAAAAGAACCGCAAGGCAATCGGATGGAGCGTAGCAGATCTCCATGGATTAGTCCAGCGTTGTGCTCCCACCATATCTATCTCGAGGAGGGGGCGAAGCCGTCGCGTGAGTTCCAGCGGCGACTGAACCCCAACCTGAGAGAGGTCGTCATGAAGGAGATTTCCAAATGGTGGAGCGCAGATTTTATTTATCCCATTTCCGACTCCAAGTGGGTTAGCCCCTTGCATGTGGTGCCCAAGAAGACGGGCATCACGACTGTGATCAGTGAGTCGGGAGAGGAGATTGCTACACGAGTACCCACCTCTTGGCGGGTCTGTGTTGACTACATGAGACTCAATCAGGCCACCAAGAAGGACCATTTCCCCTGCCTTTTATTGACCAGATCATTGAGAGACTGGCAGGGAAGAGCCATTACTGTTTCCTAGATGGGTATTCGGGATACAACTAGGTGGCCATCGCTCCTGAGGATCAGGAGAAGACCACCTTTACATGTCCCTTCGGCACATACGCCTTCCGACACATGCCATTTGGGCTATGCAATGCCCCTGCGACATTTCAGAGATGCATGCTGTCGATCTTTTAGGACATGGTAGGGGAGTGTTTGGAGGTCTTCATGGACGATTTCTCGGTTTACGACGACGGATTCGACTCCTGTCTTGACTGCCTAGACCGAGTACTCCAGCGATGTATAGAGGTCCATTTGGTGCTTTCTTGGGAGAAGAGTCACTTCATGGTGACTCAAGGGACGGTGCTTGGCCATATCATCTCCAACAGGGGCATGGAGGTCGATCCGGCCAAGGTTGATGTCATTAGAAAACTCGCACCGCCGTCCAATTTGAGGCAGCTACGGTCATTCCTGGGGCACGTTGGTTTCTATCGGAGATTTATTCATGATTTCAGCAAGATTGCCCGGCCGTTGACTGACCTCTTGACGAAAGACACCGAGTTCCTTGTCGATGACAAGTGTCTTTCGTCCTTTGCGACTCTCCAGCAGTGTGTGATTGAGGCTCCTGTTCTCCAGCCGCCTGATTGGTCTCTCCCATTCGAGATCATGACGGATGCCTTCGATTTTGCCGTAGGGGCCGTGCTGGGACAGAGGAGGGATGGAGTCCCCTTTGCTATCCACTACGCTAGCCGCACATTGGATTTCGCGCAGTAGAATTATACCGTCACAGAGAAGGAGATGCTAGCCGTAGTGTTCGCCCTAGATAAGTTTCGATCTTATATCATTGGATCTAGAGTGACTTTGTACACTGATCACACCGCCATCCGATACCTCATGGCAAAGAAGGATGCCAAGGCCAGACTTACTAGATGGATCCTTCTACTCCAGGAGTTCGACATTGAGATCAAGGATAAGCCTGGAGTCAAGAATGTGGTGGCGGATCACCTCTCCCGTATAGCGCAGCCTGAGGAGTCTGAGCAGATAGATCCCATTTGTGAGACCTTCCCAGATGAGGCGATCCTTGCTATCGCCTCACTCTCGTGGTATGCCGATATTGTGAACTTTCTCGTTGCTGGGAAAGTTCCACAAGATTGGCCCAAGCAGAGGCTTGAGACCTTCCTTGCGAAGGCCAAGTCCTACCACTGGGAGGATCCCATCCTTTACCACGAAGGAGGGGATAGCGTCTGGCGTCGGTGCATTCCTCAGGAGGAACACCATAGCGTCCTCACTTACTGCCACAAGCTTGAGGCAGGAGGACATCATTCTGGGAGGAGAACGACACAAAAAGTGCTCCAATCCGGCTTGTGGTGGCCTACCCTCTTCAAGGACTCTGATGAGTTCGTGAAGAGGTGTACTGACTGTCAGAGGATGGGCACTTGTGGACATCGTGATATGATGCCGATGCAGCCCATTCACTTCTGTGAGGTTTTTGACGCATGGAGCATCGATTTCATGGGTCCATTCCCTAAGATTCAGGGATTTGAGTACATTCTGTTGGCCGTGGACTATGTTAGTCGTTGGGTTGAGGCTATCCCCGCCCGAGCCGCTGATGCGAGGACAGTTTGCCGATTTTTGAGGAAGCATATCATCACGCGGTTCGGGGTTCCTAGAGTTCTGATTTCAGATGGGGGGTCTCATTTCATCAACGACCAGGTGAAGGCCCTTGCTAGAGAGTTCAGTATGGACCATCGTGTTGCTACTCCTTACCATCAACAGACGAATGGTCTAGCCGAGGTGTCGAATAGGGAGATCAAGACTATATTGCAGAAAGTCGTCCGCCCTGACCGAAAGGATTGGTCACAGCTTTTGGACTCGGTCTTGTGGGCATATAGGACGTCTTTCAAGACACCATTGGGCACATCTCCCTTTCTCCTCGTATATGGCAAGCCGTGCCATTTACCTGTTGAGCTGAGGCACATGTCACTATGGGCAGTTAGTGATATACTCATGGATCCAGATGGTGTAGGAGACCAGAGGAGGGCAGAGTTAGCAGCCCTGGAGGAGTTGAGAGATACCGCCTTCTCAAACAGCCTACAGTATAAGGAGAGAGTGAAGGAGTGGCATGATTCTCATATCAGCCACAAGCATTTTGAGCCTGGACAGAGAGTATGGCTGTTTGATGCGAGGCTTCGTTTATTTCCAGGGAAGCTACAGAGCAAGTGGAAGGGACCCTACTTGGTGAGAAAGGTACACGACAACGGTAGCATTGATATATCCGAGTTGTCTTCTAAGAGTACCTTTCGAGTGAACGGCCAGCGGCTCAAGCCATTTCTAGATCATGAGCCGCGGGTCGTTGATCTTGCCCCTATTCATTTTGCGTGAGATGTGGTCTTTGACTCACATCTAATGCATCTCACGCCTGAGTTTCACTGATCTTCCGCCTTGTATAGATCCAGATGTCTATATCACAACATTCTTTAGTCCCACATCCCTTTCTTCATCTGTTGATTATGCTATACTTAGGGTGCACTTTACCCTAAGTATAGGGGGGATGCATGACCTTTGGGTATTTCTTTTGTTTCTTTCTATCCCTGTTTTTGCTGCCTATACTTAGGGATATTTCACCCTAAGTATAGGGGGGGGTAGACCCTGTACATTCTCCACTCGGTTCTCCCTTAGTGTACATCCTGCTATACTTAGGATTACTTGATCCTAAGTATAGGGGGAAGACCCGAGATCCTCTTGATTTCCTATTTCATTCATTCGTCTTTGTATATAGCCTTTCTTTTCACTTTCCTATACCTAGCACGAGTTATGTCTTCTTCATCGCTCTTGACTCTGAGGACATCGTTCGAGCTAAGTATAGGGGGGTGTGTATATATTTCATATATACTTTAGCCATAACTCGTACTTTGTGTGAGCGTGTTAATAAATAAAATGGCTAAAAACCTCAAAAATCACAAAAATCAAAAAATTTTCATGTACATAAACTTCTTTTATTTGCACATAAATAGCTAGTGTACAAATTATTTTTGTAAAAATGATTTCAAAAATCTTTTGTGTAAAGTTTGTGTAAATATTTTCTTATCAAAATTATGTATATAGTACAAAATTTTTCCAAAATGTTTTGAAAAATCAAAAGTTTGCAAAAATCTTGTGTAAATGTGTGTAAATACTTTTTGCAAAACTTGCACTTCATGCATCATCCATTCATGATTTCAAAACATTTTTTCAAAAATTTTGCATGTTTGTAAACTTTGTGTAAATAGCATCTTTTGTACATATGTATATAGTTTTTCTGGATGATAGTTGACATTTGAACTAGCCTGGAATCAAATTGAGAAATGGAGCTTGATTAAGATATTAATCCACCTAACTTCTAAGAGGAACCTTATAGGGCTTAGGTTTAATGCTTTTCAGGTCCATGGTGACTTAATTCTTTAAGTCCACTAGGCTATGATCACATGTCATCTCAATGAGCCAAGTAGAGCACTTAACAACAACACATGACTCATATAGACAATGGCTTTACTTGGACACCAGCACTATGCACCGAGCTCTCTACGGATGAGGTGTTGAGGAGGCAGTCTTCCTTGACTTGGGGTAGCATATGAGGGTAGTACTTCTAGGCGGAACCTCTCTTCTTCTTTTAGTGAAGGAAGTGCGTCTCAACTTGGTCTGGTTGCCATGAGGTCTAACGACGGGAGTTGTGGGTTACAATAAAGCTTCAAAAGAGGGATAGTCTACTGGCTCAAGAGGAAAAACTCCTTGTATATATGTTGCACATGTATATGTTGTATAGATGCACTTGAAAAAAATGCAAAAAGAAAATAACTCCAAAAAAGTGGTGGGTCTGATAGAAAATGATAATCCCACCGGAGTATGTATGTAGAGTGCAATAAGCAAAGCTTGAGTTTCATGATCCACCTGATGTAGCTTGCAGCAGGGAGACTTGGCTACACTGGTCAAGCTCCCAAGGGTATATGGCTACACTGGCCTTGACCCATTCTCTTCTTCCTCCTCTTCTTGAGCCGGTTGAACTTGAACTTAGAAGGGAATACCCCGCTCCTCGAGGAAAGAGTGGCCAGATTGAGGTCATAGAGTTACCTTGTTGGGGAGGGTTGTCAAGTTGCCATTTCTGAGGTGGAGAGCTTAGACCTCACATTCACAGGACAAGAAAAGATTCATGGTCTTCAGGGTTTGTGATTGATGACTTGTTCTGATCTGGAGCGTTAAGGAGTCTTGGTTATAGATTAGTGGAACTTAGAGGCTGTTGAGTTTTAGGATTAAGTCCAAATAAGGTTCCGACACATTAATAATCCAAAGATCTGATCGAGCTCCATACCTTAATTTAATGAAGGCAAGTTTAATAATCAGCCTTGATCCATGTGCATTCTCTTTTTCTTTTTCTTTATTTCTTTCTCACTTCTTTCAAATAAGGGTTTGCTAAGGGACTAGCAAAGTTAAGTATAGGGGGGTGATGAATACTCATTCATCACTCTTTATTCTTATATTTTAGCTACAAAAACCTTTGCAAATGCATGTATATAGTTGTAAATAGAAATAATTACCAAAAGCATGCATTGTGTAAAAACCTATAATTAGCATGTTTTGTGCAAAAATAAAAGAATAAAGATTAAAAAGAAAAAGAGGGAAATATTTAGAATAAATATTGAGCAACCTAGCCCAAGGGAGGGCTCAGCATGGGCCTGACCGCATAAAAGCCAAAGTAGAGGGAGATATGGGCTCATGTGTGTAAATATTTATGTAAATAAAATAAAAATATTTTCCTCCCAAAAAGAGACCAAAATAGGCTTGTAAATACTTGTATATATTTATAAAGATAAAAACAAGATAAAAATATAAAAATTAAAAAGAAAACAAAAACATCACTCATGTATATAGACCATCCATCTCATATTTATTTAGCTTTGTAAATAAATAAAATTAATCTCTAAAAATTTTGTAAATATTCTATATCATATAGTGTAAATAAATAAAATAAATTAAAACAAAAACAAAATAAAAATAACAAAATTAAAAATCCTATATATTGTATATATACCTATATATAACCCTACTATGTAAATACACTATTTTTACTTTGAAAAATTAATTAAAAATCACAAAAAAATAGAAAAAAAATAAAATAAAAATATGTCATGTTTTAACTTTTTAATAATTCGGCCATTAGCTACCTTTAATTTCACTTTCAAATATCTGCCACGTGGCCTTCACCCATTGGCCCTGGGGATTGTTGACTGCCAGGTCAACTGCCACCCCCAGGACCACTTCCCACGGGTTAGGCGCCCGACCCGACTTCCCCCTATTTTAGCGCCTAAACCCGATTCCCCCTCGCCTAAACCCCGGATCCGATTCCTTCCTGATATATCCGACACCCTCGCCGGAGCCACCACCTCGGGATCCGCGCACTCCAGTGCCCTACCCGCGCTCTTCTTCCCGGACCCTCCACCGTATATAGTTCCAGCTCCGCCACCTCCATTCCTATCTTTGGTCCATTCGTTCCACCCCCAGTGAGCTCCAGTGCGTGCGTGAGAGTGACAGCTCACTCCAGGTGCTGTCGCAGCGAGGAGAGGAACCGGATACCACTGATCCGGCGAGCTACCACCGCCGTGCTCCGCCCAGAGCGAGAGCTCGAGCCTCGGAGGGAGACGCTCCTCGAGGCCACGACCCAGAGCATCGCCAGCTCGTCCACAGTCTCTTCGTCCACCCAGGTAGCCCCTTTTGCCTTTCCTTTTCTCTAATTTTAGATTACCCCCAAATCTCGTCGTCGCCGTTCATCTCCGATTCCGGCCACCCCCGCCGTTCACTCGATCATCGGACCATACCATTGGATTCGCCCTTCCCTCACGCACGTTCTGCACCATTCCATTCAACCCAGCTCACACAGGAGCTGGGGCTCGAGCTCCTCCGTCCTCACCCTCGTCGGAGCTCGCCCACTGAAAAGCGAGAATGCGAGAGCCGCTAAATAGCGGTCCGACAAGTCAGACTCACTGTCGCTGATGCGACTGCTCAAACTTCCTCGGTCTCCAACAATTAACCCACACAATCAATCAAAGAATGAATAGCAAGGATTAAAATTTATTATACCCTACTAAAGATGTACAATGGCAAGCAAGTAGGGGTCGAACACAAGAAGCAAAGGTGTAAAGCACGGATAAAAATCCAAACCTAGGTCTAACAAGCTACTTAGCCAATCTAAAATTTTTGTGGGTTTTTGATTTTTATATTTTTTATTTAATTTTTTTAATTTTATATTTTTGTATTTTGGTTTTTAATTTTCTGATTTTTATATTTTATATTTTATATTTTATATTTTTTTTGTCTTTTTCAATGTTGGAAAATAAGGACAATGTAATAAAAGAGACAAAGAGGTATTTATAAAAATAGAGAAAAATATTCAAAAATTAAGAAATAAAGTCTTTTTGGTCTTTTTATACTTTTTTACTGTTTTTGTGATTTTTGGGTAATTTTTAGGATGTTTTTGGTATTTTTAATTGCTGAAATAAGGCAAAACAGTGGAAATAGGGCTGGCTGTGACTAAAATGCAAGTTAAAATTAATAAACAGCAACCAAAATTTTTCACACTATTTTTCCAATAAAAAGGACAAAATAAAGAACAAACAGGAACCGAGTTTGCTATTTTTAGGTTTTTCTACTATTTTATATATTTTTTTGAAGTTTTTGAGTGTTTTTATATTTTTAGTGTTTTTCTTTTGAGATTTTTAATGATTTTTGGCTGGGAGTTAAAACAAACTAAAAGACACAAAATATATTTTTTTGGAATTTTTCTGGAGTGTTTTTATATTTTTTTGGTATTTTATAAGCTAGACAGTGCACAAAATGACTATTTTTGATTTTTAATAAATATTAAAATGCAATAATTATGGAAAATAAAAATATGACATAAATCTACAATGTAACAGGAAGCTACAGTGATTTTTGGTGATTTTTTGGGGTTTTAGAGACGCATGCATAAAATATAAGGAACAAAAAGAAAAACCATGTTTGCAGGGGCGTTTTTGTAAATAATCAGGAACCCAGGGGCCTACACGCAATTTTTCCAGAAAACTAAGAACTGTAGACGTAATTTAATGGGCCAATCATAAAATCTCAGACCCGCAGGGGTGTAATCACAAAAACACCAGGGCTCACGTGTTAGACCACGCGCACCTGGCAGGGGTATAGATTCAGATAACAAAATTGCGAGGGCTGATGTGCAATACTTCCCAAAAGTTTAAAGCTAGAATGAACAGTTACAGCAGTTAGTGGCAATAAACAAAGCCACGAGGGCTCAAACCGCAAAATGCCCAAGACGCGCGTGACAAGCACGTGCGCCTGGCAGGGCTATGAGTGAAAAAAACACACGACTTCAGGGGGGTGCTAATAAATATTACAAAAAGATTCTAGCATCTGGCAAAGTTCAAGTGCTATTAAAAAAACTAACAGAAATCGCTGGGATAAAAACGCAAAATACCCAGCTAAAGGCAGCGATCCAACGGCGGGCTGTACGTCACTTATACACGTGTCAGCATCACAACCCGCGATGCCCCTTCGAGACTGACGGCCCAGATTAGAAGCTCCTAGCGTGATCGAACGGCTGGGGTGATCAGAATCCAACGCTGGCTGTGCGCCTGGGATGAGCGGCTTGATCGGACGACAATCAGAGCATCGGGAAGAACACGAAAGAAACTCGCGTGGGTGAGTTTGAAGTGGATCCCCAGGTCTCTCCCGACCTCCGACCACTGTCCAGAACGCTCCAGGAAGTCCCTGGAGCACGGGCCTTCCTCCCGGCGGCGCCAAAATGGCCTGAAGGGCTCGGATGCGCCGCCGCAAGGTGTGGAATGGTGCAGCCCAGGTGGTCCAAGCTTGGACAAAATCGACCCCCCAGGTGGGGTCTGCGAGCTCCTGACCTGCAAAACAAAAGGGATGAAGAGGTTGGGGGCAAAATGCCCCAACCTCGCGGCGTATTTCACACAAGGGACAGCTAGATGGAAAGGTGGAAAGGGCCGGCGAACTCGCTGCCGGCCGCGGTGAATCGAGATGCGAGATTGAGATACCGAACAAGGATCTTGATCAAAGAAAAGCCACTGAGGCTTTTTAACATTCGAACCTTAGAGAAAAGAAGAGAAAAAAAGGAAGAAAATACCTCACCCGTGTGCGCGCACTACGTTCTCCGGCGAGGGAACCGGCCTCGATTCGACACCCAATCGACCCGCTGAAGCGCCCTCCGTGCTCCTGCTGTCACCAAGATTCACGCTAGAGGTCCAGCTGAGGGGTTTGAAGGTGGAAGAGTGGTCAAAAAGTCAAGGGAAGTCGGGGGGTCCGTTTTTAACTATGGTCGAGTGGCGACTTTCGAGGGCCGGTCACGGGCGAACCACGAAGATCTAATAGGATCTAAGGGGTCGACGGGAATCACGGATATATGGGGTACATTTTTCATGAAGGAAGCGAGGTCAAAGGATGAACGGTGTGGCTTCCAAAAATTCATGAAAAATGGGTCGCGGCCCGTTTCTGACACAGCCACAGGGGGGTCAGACAGTTGACCAGAGGTCAACTGTCAGACCAACCTGGTTGGTCCACGTGGACCAACCAGGGAAAAACCCTTGTAAAATCAATAAAAAATAATAAATGGCCTTATTTTAATTAGGTTATAAAATAAAAAGTTCTTGTAATTTTATAAATTATTTTATTCTGATTTTTAATTAATTTTTCGAGATTTATTTTTACAAATTTGCATTTATACCCCTATAGGTATCTATAACTATATATTGTAGTCCTTTATTTTTAATTTGTGTCTCTAATTTTATTATTTTTATTTCTTATTTTATAAAATTATAAAATACTTTTATATACATAAATATATTTTTAGTTTATTTTTCTGATATGTTTTGTATATTTAATAAAATTCAAGTGTATTTTATATAGGTATAAGTGTATGTATAGTACCTATGTATCAAATATATACAAGTATTTTTATTTGAGTTTTAATGATGTTTTTATTCTGATTTTAATATACATAATTATTTCAAGTATTATTTACAACATTATAAAAATATAAAATAATAAATAAATAATAAATTGAATATTTTAATATGTACAAGTATACAATGTGGGTCCAAAAGCCAACTTTCAAACCGTAGCTCCGCCAAATGCGAAACCACCGCCATTGGATAGCTTATTTTCTTCTATATACAATTAAAGGTGAGTACGCTGCATTTGGAGTTGTCGTTTGTGAGATACGGGTCTGGGAAGTTGGGATTCTGGATTTTTATTCAGACCATAACTTTTTATCTGTTCATTATTTTTCTGTGGAATCAATTTTGTATTTTTCTTTATAAAATTATCTACAACTTTCATGTACAAAGTTTCTTTATTTGATGTATAAAAAGTGGAACCAAAAATAGGTCCCAAAATGAATAGAGAATGAATAGAATGTATAGGTATTTACACTGTATTTTGGCCCTTATCTCCCCCTACTTTATTCCTTGTCGACCTATTCATCAAGATGCCTAGGTCTCGGGATTTCGGGTCATAAAATATTTACAATATTTTATTCTTTTTCTTTTCTTTTCTTTATTCTATAATTTTGGCTTTAAAAACCGCATTTTATACAATATTTACACACATATGCATGAATGCTAAAATGCATGAATAAGGCCTATTTACACGCATTTACTAGGGTTTTTAAGGCCAAAATGATAGAATAAAGATGATGAAACGTGGATTCATCATCCCCCTATACTTGCCTTTGCTAGTCCCTAGCAAACACTTATGCAATAAGTGCAGAAAAAGAAAAATAAAGAAAAGAAAAAGAAGAAAGATGGACTAAATTTAATTATCGAACTTGTCTTCACAAAATCAAAGTTTGGAGCTTAAGTCGGACCTTTGGAATTTTAGTGCGGGCGGAACCTTAATGAGAACCGAATTTGAAATCCAACTGTCCCTGAGAATCCCAAAACTCTGCTCAAGTCTCCTCAATAGCCAGGTCAGAAATATCTCAACTCATACGCAAACCCTTACGACTATGAATCTGACTTGTACAGTGTAAGTGATGGTGGCTCTCCCCAACTAGAATGACAAAGAAACTGACTTCTCCAGTATGACAACCCAGTGATTCCCCAATCCAGCAACTCCATCCTCGAGGAGCGGGGTATTCCCTTCTAAGTTCAAGTGGCAACCAGCTCAAGAGGAGGGGGTGAAGAGAAGAATGGACGGTAGCCAGTGTAGCTACCTATCCTTGGATGCAAGACCAGTGTAGTCAAGTCATCCTGCTGCAGGCTCACATGATATGACTTTGGAACTCAAGCTTGCTTATTGTACATACTTTGCAGGCTTTTTATTTTGGTACATGCCTGAACTTTTTTTTTTTAAATACTATTCACAGCAGCATTTACATAAGGAGTTTTTCCTCTTGAGCTAGTAGACTATCCCTCTTTTGAAGCTTTATCGCAACCCACAGCCTCCTGTCTTTAGACTTCCTAATCACTGGACGGGTTGGGGTGCACTTACCTCCCTAGAGGAGGACAAGTGTTTCCACTTGTGTGCGTCTCATACCGGCAAATCCAATCCCCTCACCACTCCAACTGAGTTGAGCCATGTGAAAGGTGCAGGTGTCCAAGTTAGGTCATTATCAACAAGAGTCGTACGTGTGCTCCGAAATACTCTACTTAGGCAGTCAAGAATTCATTGAACTAAGTCCCGTGATCCTCAAAGAATTAAGTCAACTAGACCTGAAGTACCTCAAACCAAGTTCCTATAAGGTTCATGTTATTAGGTAGATTTTAAGGTCCAATCAAGCTCCAATCTCCGGATTTTACTTAGACTTGTTCGACTATCAAACTCAATCCGAAAAATGCAAATGCTATGCAATGCGATGCAGAAAATATTTTTGTGATGCAATTTTCAAGATTTTGATCTTTTTATGGGTTTTTGAAAATATGATGCATGCATGTGCAGATGCAATTGTTTTTTGTATTTTTCAAAAAGAATTTTCAAATGTTTTTGGATTTTAATTTTGCAAATGTTTTTGGGAATTTTTGAAAATAGAAAGTTTTGGCTGAAAACTAGGTGAAAATATGTACACGGGAGTGCTTCTTATATATACAAGAAGTGGATTTTAGAATTTACAAGGGTAAGTGGTCAATTTTATACATACATAAGCTGGATTTTTGGTGTGATGTGTATATTCCTCAAATTTATTTGAAAACAAGCTTTTCACACAATTTTTGAAAACTATAGTCCAAAATAATTTTTACAAACATTTTACACACATTTGAAAATCATTTTGCAAAGGCTTTCAAAACAGTATATATAGGTTTTTCAAATCATTTTTGCAACCATTTTTCAAACCATTTGCAAATCATTTTTCAAACATTTTATTTCACACAAAGAAAAGAAGTTTTACAAACCACCCAGGTTGAAAACACGAAACAAAATATTTTCAAAAATAGTTTTCAATAGATGTTCACAAAGATTTTCAAACTATTTTTCAAACATTTTGCAAAAAACATTTTCACCTGATTTATTAATCAGTAACTACAAAAAGAATTTGAGGAATAATCACATCTTTTTATTAAGGATTTTTAATGAATTTTAAAGAATTATTAGCCATATTTATTAGGAAAATACGAAAGTACGAGTTATGGCTAAAGTATATACACAGTATATACGACCCCCCTATACTTAGCTTGAGCTATGTCCTCATAGATCGGAGAGAAAAGAGAAGACATAACTCGTACTAAGTATAGACAAGTCTAAATAATCAAGGAACAAAAGAATCAAACGAATGAGAAGTTGACCGTCCCCCCTATACTTAGGATCAAATAATCCTAAGTATAGCATACTGTACACAACGCGGGGAGGGTCAAGGGTGGGAATGAACAGATCGTACTCAGGTTGTCTCCCTCTATACTTAGGGTAAGATATCCCTAAGTATAGACAAGAAGAGGAGACAATAGAGAGGATTGTTTAACCCAAAAAATCGGTGATCTTAAGTTCCACACAAGGCGGGAACTCAGTCGCTGAATCGACCACACGAAATTCGGATTAAAACAACAATTAACCCACGACAGATATATCAAGCAATGAATGTAAATGTGCGGAGTTAAAATTTATTATAACTCTACAACAAAGATGTGTATAGGTGCAAGTATTGTAGAGGTCGAACACAGGGAGCAGACAGGTAGAACGGGGTACTAAGGTACTCAAAAATGTGTTTGTGTGTGTGTGATCAAGTGCCTATTATGCTTTTTTTTGTGGGTTTTTAATTTTATATTTTTTTAATTTTTAATTTTATATTTTTGTATTTTGATTTTTTAATTTACTGATTTTATATTTTCTTTTTATATTTTATATTTTTTATATTTTCTTTTTCAATATTGGAAATTAAAGACAATGTAATAAAAGGGAAACTAAAGTATTTATAAAAATGGATAAAAATACTCAAAAATAAGGAAATAAAGTCTTTTTGGTCTTTTTATATTTTTCTACTGTTTTTGTGATTTTTGGGTAATTTTTAGAATGTTTTTGGTATTTTTAATTAATAAAATAAAGAAAACAGTGGTAAAAAGCAAGGCTGAAACTTAAAATGGAGAAATAAAATAGAAATCAGTGGCAAAAATTCCCCAACTTAATTTTCAGTGAAAGATAATGAAACCAAGAAAATTTAGGAAAAGAAAACACTATTTTTGGATTTTTTATGGATTTTATAAATTTTTATGAAAGTTTTTAGAGTTTTGCAATTTTTAAGAGTTTGGTTTTGTATTTTTTAATGATTTTTGGCCTGGAGTTAGAACAAACTAAAAGTCACAAAATATATATTTTTGGGATTTTTCTGGGGTGTTTTTATATTTTTTAGTGATTTTCTAATGCAAATAGTGCTGAAAATGGCTATTTTTGAATTTTTATAAATAATAAAATGCAATAATTACGAAAAATAAAAATATGGTAATAAACTACTATGCAACAGGAAGCTACAGTGATTTTTGGGGATTTTTTGGGGTTTTAGAGATGCGTGCAAAAATTACTAGAAGCATAAAGAAAAAGCATGAGTGCAGGGGTATTTTTGGAATATTAGGAAAGTCTGGGGCTGGAATGAAATTTGTCCACAAATTATATACTGACTATTAAGGTCTCAGGAGCAATACGAAATAATTAAAGCCACAGAACTCCTATTGCAAAAATCCTAGCCTCACGTGCGCAAGCACGCGCGCTAGAAAAGGTCCGTACTGCAAATAGCCCCCAACTCCGAGGGCCTGCTCACAAAAGTTCTGTAAAAATACACCCTCCAAAAAAATGTTTATAGACCGAAGTTGAATATGTAAAACCCCGGGGACGCCTGCAAAATGTCCAAGGCGCGCGTGCTAAGCACGTGCGCCTGGCAAGGCTATAAGTGCAATTCACGCAAGTTCAGGGGGGGTCTTAATAATTTTTACAAAAGTTAAAACACTGCAGATGAAAGATTTAGAGTTAAAGATCAATTACAAAATCCGGCGGGCGCGTCTTGCAAAATGCCCAAACCCAGGGGTGATCCAACGGTGCGCAGTCTTCAGGGGCCACGTGTCGACGCGCGGAGGGGGCGATACCCCTTCGGGTTATGACGGCCACGATTAGACTGGATGGGGATGATCAACGGCTGACGTGGCTTGGATCGGACGGTGGGGATCAAAAGGGGGAGGGCAAGATCGATGGCAGCTGTAGCATGCCCCTCCCCCCTTCGTTCTTGCGCAGGAGCGGCTGGGCGGTGCGGCGGCGGCCCCGACGGTGGCTGTAGAGCCGCCCCCGAAGGCCTTCCTTGATCCAAAAGGACACGCGAAGCTCCTTGGGGCTCCCCCCTAGCTGCAGGCGACCTCCAAAATGGCGTATGGCACGCCGACAGGCCGCCGCGACGTGGGTGACGGGGGCCGCTCCAGGAGCAGCTCCAGGCCGTGCGGCCTCCTTCAAAAACCGACCCAGATGGGGTCCTTCTGGGCCTCAGACCTGCAAGAAAACGTAGCAAATAACAGTAGAGAGGTCCGAGGTCCAGCAAAATGGGGGAATGAACGGTGACACGGGGATAATGGTGGTCGCCGGAGCTGCGCTCCGGCGTGGTGTTCGAGATGGAGATCGGCACTAACAGCGGTCTAAATCACAACCTAAATAGACAAAACGTAAACCTAAACTAACAGCTAGCTAACTATAAGAAAAACAAGGAGAAAACGCCCTCGAGTGGCGTGGAACCACGAGGAATAGACCTCACGGCCGCAAGGCCGGAGATGGGGTTGGAGACCGCTTCACGACCACCAAACCACGCCGCGAGGAGGTTGGAGAAGCTCCTGTCACCAGCTTCGATCCAGAACACACCTCCTGGAATGAAGAGGACGGTCAAAAAGGGTTCAAAGGGAAATGGGCATGGCTGGGCGGTTTTTGAACATGGCCAAGGGGCGACTTTCAAGGATGAATCACGGGCGCGTTTTCGATCAAAACGCCAAGCCAATGCCTGGGCGTGTAAGATCACATGTAGGTCTACAAATCTCGTGAAGAGACCGACCCGATTCGGTGAAAGGAACAGCCTCCAAAAATCCTCGAAGTTGGGAAAAACTCATTTCTGACAGGCATCAGACCTCGGTCAGAGAGTTGACCGAGGTCAACCAAGGGAGAAGTCTGGTTGGTCCACGTGGACCAACCAGAAAAAACATTGGAAAAAAGATTTCTAAATTCAATTAAAAATAGGAAATGATTTTATTAATTTTTAATTATAAAATGAAAAGTGTTTGTAATTTTATGTAGTATTTTATTATTATTTTTAATTATTTTATGAGGTATATTTTTACAAGTTTGCATTTATACCCTTATAGGTATCTATATCTATGTATTTAAGTATTTTATTTTTATTTAGGTGTTTTTAATTTATTTTATTTTGGTTTTTATTTTCTAAAATTATAAAATACTTTTATATACACAAATATATTTTTATTTTATTTTTCTGATTTATTTTGTATATTTAATAAAATACAAGTATGTTTTGTATTGGTATAAGTGTATGTATGATACCTATATATTAGATATATACAAGTATTTTTATTTGAGTTTTAATGATGTTTTTATTATGATTTTAATATACATAATTGTTATAAGTATTATTGACAACATTATAAAAATATAAAATTATAAAAATAATAAATAATTAATAAATTGAATATTTTAATATGTACAAGTATACAATATGGGTCCAAAAGTCAACTTTCAAACCGTAGCTCCGCCAAATGCGAAACCACCACCATTGGATAGATTATTTTCTTCTATATACAATTAAAGGTGAGTACGCTGCATTTGGAGTTTTTATTTGTGAGATACGGGTCTGGGAAGTTGGCATTCTGGATTTTTATTCAGACCATAACTTTTTATCTGTACATTATTTTTCTGTGAAATCAATTTTGTATTTTTCTTTATTAAATTATCTACAACTTTCATGTACAAAGTTTCTTTATTTGATGAATAAAAAGTGGAACCAAAAATAGGTCCCAAAATGAATAAAGAATGAATATAATGTATAGGTATTTTATCTGTATTTTGGCCCTTATCTCCCCCTACTTTATTCCTTGTCGACCTATTCATCAAGATGCCTAGGTCTCGGGGTTTCGGGTCATAAAATATTTACAATATTTTATTCTTTTTCTTTTCTTTTCTTTATTCTATTATTTTGGCTTTAAAAACCGCTTTTTATACAATATTTACACACCTATGCATGAATGCTAAAATACCTATATTAAGCCTATTTACACGCATTTACTAGGGTTTTTAAGGCCAAAATGATAGAATAAAGATTTATGAATAAGTTCCACAGGCAAGTGGCATGGCTTGCCATACACCATGCGGTAGGGAGACATTCCCAAGGGTGACTTGTACGCTGTTCGGTAAGCCCAAAGAACGGAATCAAGCAGCTGAGACCAGTTCTTGCGATCCGGACGCACAAGTTTCTGTAAAATTGTCTTGATCTCCCTGTTTGAACATTCAGCTAAGCCATTGGACTGCGGGTGATAGGGTGAAGCAACACGATGCTCGATGCAGAATTCTTGGGTCAGCTTCTTCACCTCTCTGTTTATGAAATGGCTGCCCCCGTCAGATATGAGGATCTTGGGAATCCCGAATCGTGCTATGATGTGATCTCGTAAGAATCGACAGACAGTCCGACTGTCGGCGGCTCGGGCGGGGATAGCCTCCACCCAACGACTGACATAATCGACAGCAAGCAGAATATACTCATAACCCTGACTGTTAGGAAACGGGCCCATAAAGTCGATCCCCCATGCGTCGAAGACATCTGAGATCTGAATGTACTTCAGAGGCATCGTATCTCTCATTCCTATGGTTCCACCCATCTTTTGACAGTCAGTGCAACCTTTGACGTATTCGTCTGCATCTTTGAACAATGAAGGCCACCAGAGGCCACTTTGAAGAACTTTTGCTGCCGTCCGTTTTCCTGAATGATGTCCTCCAGAATCTTGATCATGACATAAAGCGAGGACACTTGGAACCTCCTCCTGAGGAATACACCTTCTCCAGATGCAATCGGCTCCCTCACGAAACAGATACGGGTCTTCCCACTGGTAGAAATGGATTTTAGACAAAAATCTGTCTATTTTCAACTTAGGCCAGTCCTGTGGGATTTTCTTGGCAACTAGATAATTCACAATGTCCGCATACCAAGGAAGTGAGGCGACTGGCAGAATCGATTCATCTGGAAAGGTCTCTGTGATAGGCTGCAAGTTCAGCTCAGGAGACTCCGGTTCAGGAAGTCTTGACAGATGATCGGCCACTACATTCTTTACCCCAGGTTTATCTCTGATCTCCATGTCAAACTCCTGGAGGAGAAGGATCCACCGGATAAGACGTGGTTTGGCATCCTTCTTCTGCTGTAAATACCTAATGGCCGAATGATCAGTGTAGATGATAACTTTGGACCCAAGAAGGTAAGATCTGAACTTTTCCAAAGCAAAGACTACCGCTAGCAGCTCCTTTTCAGTGACAGTGTAGTTTCTCTGGGCTTCATCAAGCGTTCGACTAGCGTAGTGAATTGCAAACGGTACATTGTCTTTCCTCTGTCCCAGTACAGCTCCGATGGCATAATCCGACGCATCGGTCATAATCTCGAAAGGCTGAGTCCAAATCAGTGGCTGTAGGACAGGGGCCTGCGTGATGAGCTCTTTCAACTGATTAAAGGCAAGGAGCACACGATCGTCTACAATGAACGCATTGTCCTTGCCGAGCAACTCAGTCAGCGGTCTGGCCAGTTTGCTGAAATCTTTAATAAATCGTCGGTAAAAACCGACATGGCCCAAGAATGACCGGACTTGCTTGATATTTGTAGGTGGCTCTAGCTTAGAAATTACATCCACCTTGGCTGGGTCAACCTCCATGCCACGTTTAGAAACAACGTGACCCAGCACGATTCCTTCGGTCACCATGAAGTTGCTCTTCTCCCAGGAGAGCACAAGATTCACTTCGCAGCACCTCCGTAAGACTCGGTCTAGATACTCCAGACATTGATCAAATGAATCCCCATAGACCGAAAAATCGTCCATAAAGACCTCGAGAAAGCTACCCACCATATCAGCAAAAACTGCAAGCATACACCTCTGAAATGTAGCTGGGGCATTGCAAAGCCCGAACGGCATCCGTCTGAAGGCATATGTGCCAAAAGGACAGGTGAACGTGGTCTTCTCTTGGTCTTCAGGAGCAATAGCAACTTGATTATACCCAGAGTAACCGTCCAAGAAGCAGAAATATTCCTTCGCGGCCAATCTCTCCAAGATCTGGTCGATGAAGGGTAGCGGAAAATGATCCTTCTTGGTGGCAAGGTTAAGTCTTCTGTAGTCTACGCACACTCGCCAAGAAGTCGGTACTCTGGTGGCGATCTCCTCTCCTTTGTCATTTTTCACAATGGTGATCCCTGATTTCTTGGGCACAACATGCAGAGGGCTCACCCATTTGCTGTCGGAGATGGGATAAATGAATCCCGCATCACACCATTTCTGGATTTCCTTCATAACCACCTCTCGCAGATTCGGGTTTAATCTTCTTTGCAGTTCTCGAGAGGGTCTGCAATCGTCTTCCAGAAAGATGCGGTGCGAACAGAGTGACGGATTGATCCCGTGGAGATCGGAGGTTCGCCAGCCTATCGCCTTGCGGTTACGCTCAAGAACCTCCATCAGACGAGATTCTTGATCTTCGGTCAGATGTGCATTGATGATGACCGGGTACATGTTCGGTTCTCCTGCAAGGAAGGCATACTTCATATTGGAGGGCAAGGGTTTCAGCTCTGGCGGTGTCTGAGCTGCTTCGGTGGTGACCTCAGCTATTAATGCAGGTGGTGATTCTTTCAACTGTGCGATGTCCACCATAATCTGCTCCGTCTCTTCTCTCAGATCCTGACAGAATTCCTCGATGATTTCATCTTCTTCCGAAGATGCTTCCAAACTCGGCTCCTGGTTCTGAAGGCATAACGACCCCACGGTAGTATTTTGTAGTGCATCAGCAAGGTCCTCATCTTGATCGATACACGGGAATTCGACTGCGGTCTCCACTTCCTTCTCTGGATAGAGGATTCCGTGGATCTCATGATCATCCAGGAAGAGGTTGGTGTCTTGAATCTCGGCTAGAAAGTCGCAGTCTTCATCATTCTCAATCACCCTTGCACATGATACCGATGTTGGTTCAACGGGCGTTCCCTCAGACAGGGTCTCTACTCGGATAACTTCATTGCCAGCTCCAAAAGTGATTTCTCCTGTCCCATAATTCACTACTGCGTTTGACATCCGCAGAAATGGCCTTCCGAGTATGATCGGGGTAAGGAGCAACGGAGCGGGGACGTCCATATCTAAGACCACAAAATCGGCTGGGAAAGATTTTCCCTGAACCGTGACGATCACGTCCTCCAACAGGCCTCTAGGCCGCTTGACTGACTTGTCTGCAAACTGCAGAATCATCTTTGTAGGTTTGAGCGGTCCCAGCTTGAACTCCGTGAGTAGTGAGGCTGGCATCAGATTGACAGATGACCCGATGTCGAGGAGTGTCCGTTCGAACTCTTGATTGAACATCTGACAACGTACAAGCGGTGCTCCCATATCTGGCTTTTTGTCCGGGAGGTTGCTGATGGCATTGACGGTGGCCATAGTGAGGATGTGCTTTTCAGATTTACCACCTTTGCTTCTGGAGTTATGTGGGGTTGGCCTGCGCTTGGTTGTACATGCCTCCTTAAGTCCTTTCTTCACAGCTGGCATGTACTCAAGAGCTTTCATTAATGGCATATTTAACACCAAATTCTGAATGATTTCTATGATAGCAGGATCGGACAAAGCACTTTTCAAATTTTTCATTTTTTTGTGTTTTTTCATTGCTTCAGGAAAAGGAATATTTACAAACTCTTCTCCAATTTCATTCAAAATAGTGTCCGTGTTGTTGTTTACAGGTAGATGACAAAAAGGAATGGATTCATCTACAATTTGTGGACCAAAAATGACAGGCTCGGCTTCGGGTGCTGGCGTTGGACTCGCTGCAGGTGCGGTGCTCCTCCTGTCAGGAGCTGACTGTGATGCGGGTGCAGGCGTCTCCAATGCTGGCCGGTCTCCACCGAGGTTACTGCTATCTTTTTGTGTTTTTCTGTTTTCTTCATTTTTTTGTGATTTTCTGAATGCTGGTGCTGCTCCCAAAATGCTTGCTGGCCCTGGTGTTGGCTGGGCTGACGACTCCCCGTCAGATGCAATGTGCTTTCCTTTCACCGTCGCCGATGGCTGGAGTGTCCTACCGCTCCTGAGAGTAACATCGTTAGATAAAAAACAATTAAGTTCACCTGATTCGGGTTGGACACTGCCGGCTACCTGCTCCTTGCGTCGGAAATTGTTAGGATTGGCTTCGACCTGGGCTGGTATGACGGTTTTGGTTGCCGTCAGGTCGTCGATCTTCTGGGTCATCTCGGCCATATTCTTCATCAACTGTTCCAAACAGGCCAGGGCCGGATTGACCGGCACAATCTCAGAAGATTCCCCCTGCTGGGGTCTAGACTGCGGATATGGCGGTTGAGATTGTGACTGGTATCCTTGTGCAAATTGTTGAGGAGGGGGGTTTGAGGAGTACTGCGACGGGTGTTGGTTGTATTGTGCAGCCGGTTGCTGGTGATATCCTTGTCCACGATATCCGGACTGCTGTGGCCCATGTTGGTAATTCTGCCTCCATGTGTTTCCATGTGAGGGAGGCTGGTACTGGTAGGGCTGCTGGAATGGTCTTCCACCCTGGTGTTGCTGCTGGAAGGGTCTGTTGCCCATGTTCTGACCCTGAGAGTGTCCCTGAGGACGGGTCAGCTGCGCTTCGTTGTTCCAGACGCCATTGATCTCCTGGATCAGCGGCGGGGGTGGAGAGAACTGCTCGGAGTAAGCGGGCTGGTGCTCGGGTTGATATACAACCATCTGTGTCGGAGGCTGCGGTTGCTGCTCCGGGACCTGCACGTAGTATACGTGCTGGACTGGTTGGGGCTGCGGTGGAGTCGGCTGAGGATTTTGCTGTATTGTAGGCTCCTTCTTCTCAGCGTTCGGCTCGGCAGAGGTGGACACAGCGTTGCACATGTTTGCATTCAGTGCTCGGACGAGCTGCTCCAGCTGCTGGGAAATCTGGTCGAGCTTCTCTAGACCTTGGGTCCTCTTTTCTATAACTGCCAGTTTTTCGAGGTCCTGCGACCTCTTCTCGATGATGTCCACTTTGGACAAGTGGCTCCCGATGATACTCAGGTTGGAGCTTTCATCTTTGTCCTCAGTGTGAGAAGCCATGTTAACTGGCTTGCTGATGGCGGTCGGTGGCTTCATGTAGACCCGGGACGAGGATTGGGCTGCTTCTCCCTCAGCCATTTCTTCAAAGACATTCCACACGACATCCTCGTCCTTGTTAAAATGTGAACCGCCGCAAGCTGCATCCACGAGCTTTTGGCTCTCAAATGATAACCCCCCAAAGAAGTGTTGCACGAGACTGGTCTTGGGTATTTCATGGTGGGGGCACTTCTCCTGGAGATCCTTGAATCTCTCCCACGCTTCATGGATCGTCTCGTGGGGCTGCTGGCAGAAACTGGAGATCCGGGCACGCATCTGGTTTAATCTCCCTAGAGGATAAAATTTATGGAGGAAAGCAGATTTCAGTTCCTCCCAGGTGGTGACGACCTTCCCGAGATGGTCGACCCAGTAAAGGGCCTTGTCTTGAAGGCTGAAAGAGAATGCGGTCATCTTGATCACATCCAGGGGAACTCCGGGGTAGTGAGCAGTGGAGCAGATGCGATTAAACTTCTTGAGAAAAATATATGGCTCTTCAGTGGTGTTCCCATGAAAGGTGGGAAGCAGCGACAGAAACTGCGGCTTCAGCTCGAAGTGAGCTTGCATACGTGGAATCTGAATCCACTGAGTGATGCGCCCTGCTCCTGGGTTGTATGTCTGCTTGAGTGTGGGCTTGGGCTGCGGTGGATCCTCTTATGCTGCTTCAAAGTCAGGTCCCACTGAGAACTCATCATTGACTTCCTCGAAATTGGGATCATCCTCCCGTCGGCCGTCTCTTGCATCGGCCCTCCTCCTCAGATCATTCAGCATGTCCTGAAAGGCATTCTGGGCTAAAGCCTGATTGGTCAACTGCTGCTGAATGGCTTGAATGGAAGCCAGCAATTGACTGTTGACCTCACCCTGCGTAGTATATTGTCCTTCTGCCGCATTGTCTTCAGGCTCATGCTGGGGCTGTGGTCCTTTCCCTCTTCCTCCTGCCATCTCAGACTGTTCTTGAATCTCTGACTCTTGATCGGGTTGAAGATCTGCATGACGGAGTAAACCCTGATCAGTATCTTCCTCAGCACCAACTGTTGAGATGAATCTGGGACGAAGGTCAATCCCAGAATGTTGTGAACGGAGCATATGATATTGACTGAAATCGACCTCCATCCACAAGGGGTTATTTCGGGGATAAGAGTAGTCCCGGTGTATTGAAAGGGGAAGAGCTAGTTCGGGTTGCGAGTCCATCCCGAATAGCGGGTTAATTGGAGAAAGGCAGGTATTGAAAGAGGCGAGAATAGGGGAGTCCAGAGAGACATCCGCAAGATCCGAATTAACTCTTCGGAGATCACCCCTCTTTATTGGAGACGTCGATGGCACGGAATCGATGTGGGTGTCGGCAAGGTCCCGACTAAACCATCCGTGTAGCGACATCTTGCGAAGATCAAGAGGAATGGATGTTGGATGAAGAGCACGAGGGTAACAAGAAATAAAGAGGATTGTAAAACAGTAGAAGGCTCACAATGAGCAAGGGTCAAATAGAAGGGGAGCAAAATTGCGCAAAGGCGCGATATTTTTGATCTTGACCTAAATGTGATTGGCAATCAAACACAAGACAAGGGAGTTCACCAACTCAACGCGTGAAGCCGTGAAGGTTCGGCTGTTATCTTTGTAATTTTTATCTTGATTTCAGGAATTTATCTTTCAACGAGTCCTTAGAGCGCTACGCCTATAGGAGCGAGAGTACTGCCAGAAAAGTATTCCCGTACTTGTCCTCCTCCTGTGTAACCTGTAACTTGCGCTTTTTAAGGTCCTTGTAACCCTTCCTGGATCCCTACTCAGCCAAAGAAATAGAGGGAGGAAGCCGATAGGCGAAACCGATACTTCGGATCTCGCTAGCAACGGAATCACCCGTGAGCGTGCAAGATCCTACTCGGACGCAGCCGGTGAGACAGACACCCCCGTGAAGGCGTGGCCTATGCTCGGTACTTCGGACAAGGTCGGTGCTCACACAATAGTGAGTCACCACTGGCGACCAAGCCCTACTCGACTACGTACGATAGTAGCGCCAATACTTCGGAAATCCAGGCGATACACAAGGCAGCCACAAGTTGGGTTTTGGGCTCTAATTCCTACGAACGCTCAACTCACTTGGAAGGAGACCTTCCCATGCAACCTGAAAACAAAGGAGGGTGTTACTCTCCCCAATCAATGAGTCAAATTACCAATTTTTATTTAGGTCAAAGTTTTCTTAGCAGTCCCTTTTTTAATTTTTTTGTGTTATCGCTTCTTTTGAGTAGATTCAAACAAGCGCCTAACGATTTTGTATTTTCTTTATCCTAAGGTATCCAAAATCAGAGGGAGAAAAGAGTCGGGAAAAGCCAATGCAAGTCGGCACCAAGATGGAAATCTCACCTTTGTGCCTATATGATGAATGCAAAGTGAGAAGACTTACAGTGAATCCCAGCTCTCTCCATGCGGGATGCAAGGCAGAAATTTATAAACCTAATCTATATGCCGGTTATGCAATGCGGAAATCGTCCTAGAACAGGCAACTGCTAGCGTGAGAACCACGAGTTAACCGCTAACTCTCAATCCTAGTGTCCGGTCTAGGCTCACTCCTCCTCTGCTCAACACATTTGAGTTAGGAGAAAGCGCTTGTGTGGAGTGAGCTCGCGGCGCGCGGATCGAGAGCCAATGATTAACTACTTAATTAATCTAAGTCCAAATACGAACTATGGGAGCATGCAAGAGTTATTAGGGTGTTTGGACCTAGGTTACTCGAATCAAGCAGGACCTACTTCTAAGAGCTCAATCCACAAAAGAAAATAAAAAAGAAAACAAAACCGGAAAATGACAGTCGAGAAAACACGAAAAAGCCGCGGTGAGCCCCCGGGTGAACAAACACCCGGAAATTAGGCCCGAAGTGTTCAAGTCTCTGAGTCCTGTATTATTACAAATTGATCAAATACTCTCTCTCACAAAAATAAAGCAACTCTCTCTCTCTCTAATTCTCCTGCTCTCTCCTGCCGGCTAGGGTAGAATAGCCGACTCCTCCTCCCAAGGCTGCTCAGGATCCCCTAGGCGATCCTCCTCGGTCGGCGGTCCCTCGCAAGAAAACAAAAGAGAGGTCAGACAGTTCAAAATAAATAATACACAAAATACGAGTAAGCAAAAATGGCTAAGTGACTAGAAAGACTCAAAGATACTCTACAAGCCGATGCTCCCCGGCAACGGCGCCATTTGAAAAGCGAGAATGCGAGAGCCGCTAAATAGCGGTCCGACAAGTCAGACTCACTGTCGCTGATGCGACTGCTCAAACTTCCTCGGTCTCCAACAATTAACCCACACAATCAATCAAAGAATGAATAGCAAGGATTAAAATTTATTATACCCTACTAAAGATGTACAATGGCAAGCAAGTAGGGGTCGAACACAAGAAGCAAAGGTGTAAAGCACGGATAAAAATCCAAACCTAGTTCTAACAAGCTACTTAGCCAATCTAAAATTTTTGTGGGTTTTTGATTTTTATATTTTTTATTTAATTTTTTTAATTTTATATTTTTGTATTTTGGTTTTTAATTTTCTGATTTTTATATTTTATATTTTATATTTTATATATTTTTTTGTCTTTTTCAATGTTGGAAAATAAGGACAATGTAATAAAAGAGACAAAGAGGTATTTATAAAAATAGAGAAAAATATTCAAAAATTAGGAAATAAAGTCTTTTTGGTCTTTTTATACTTTTTTACTGTTTTTGTGATTTTTGGGTAATTTTTAGGATGTTTTTGGTATTTTTAATTGCTGAAATAAGGCAAAACAGTGGAAATAGGGCTGGCTGTGACTAAAATGCAAGTTAAAATTAACAAACAGCAACCAAAATTTTTCACACTATTTTTCCAATAAAAAGGACAAAATAAAGAACAAACAGGAACTGAGTTTGCTATTTTTGGGTTTTTCTACTATTTTATATATTTTTTTGAAGTTTTTGAGTGTTTTTATATTTTTAGTGTTTTTCTTTTGAGATTTTTAATGATTTTTGGCTGAGAGTTAAAACAAACTAAAAGACACAAAATATATTTTTTTGGAATTTTTCTGGAGTGTTTTTATATTTTTTTGGTATTTTATAAGCTAGACAGTGCACAAAATGACTATTTTTGATTTTTAATAAATATTAAAATGCAATAATTATGGAAAATAAAAATATGACATAAATCTACAATGTAACAGGAAGCTACAGTGATTTTTGGTGATTTTTTGGGGTTTTAGAGACGCATGCATAAAATATAAGGAACAAAAAGAAAAACCATGTTTGCAGGGGCGTTTTTGTAAATAATCAGTAACCCAGGGGCCTACACGCAATTTTTCCAGAAAACTAAGAACTGTAGACGTAATTTAATGGGCCAATCATAAAATCTCAGACCCGCAGGGGTGTAATCACAAAAACACCAGGGCTCACGTGTTAGACCACGCGCACCTGGCAGGGGTATAGATTCGGATAACAAAATTGCGAGGGCTGATGTGCAATACTTCCCAAAAGTTTAAAGCTAGAATGAACAGTTACAACAGTTAGTGGCAATAAACAAAGCCACGAGGGCTCAAACCGCAAAATGCCCAAGACGCGCGTGACAAGCACGTGCGCCTAGCGGGGCTATGAGTGAAAAAAACACACGACTTCAGGGGGGTGCTAATAAATATTACAAAAAGATTCTAGCATCTGGCAAAGTTCAAGTGCTATTAAAAAAACTAACAGAAATCGCTGGGATAAAAACGCAAAATACCCAGCTAAAGGCAGCGATCCAACGGCGGGCTGTACGTCACTTATACACGTGTCAGCATCACAACCCGCGATGCCCCTTCGAGACTGACGGCCCAGATTAGAAGCTCCTAGCGTGATCGAACGGCTGGGGTGATCAGAATCCAACGCTGGCTGTGCGCCTGGGATGAGCGGCTTGATCGGACGGCAATCAGAGCATCGGGAAGAACACGAAAGAAACTCGCGTGGGCGAGTTTGAAGTGGATCCCCAGGTCTCTCCCGACCTCCGACCACTGTCCAGAACGCTCCAGGAAGTCCCTGGAGCACGGGCCTTCCTCCCGGCGGCGCCAAAATGGCCTGAAGGGCTCGGATGCGCCGCCGCAAGGTGTGGAATGGTGCAGCCCAGGTGGTCCAAGCTTGGACAAAATCGACCCCCCAGGTGGGGTCTGCGAGCTCCTGACCTGCAAAACAAAAGGGATGAAGAGGTTGGGGGCAAAATGCCCCAACCTCGCGGCGTATTTCACACAAGGGACAGCTAGATGGAAAGGTGGAAAGGGCCGGCGAACTCGCTGCCGGCCGCGGTGAATCGAGATGCGAGATTGAGATACCGAACAAGGATCTTGATCAAAGAAAAGCCACTGAGGCTTTTTAACATTCGAACCTTAGAGAAAAGAAGAGAAAAAAAAAGGAAGAAAATACCTCACCCGTGTGCGCGCACTACGTTCTCCGGCGAGAACTCCGGCGAGGGAACCGGCCTCGATTCGACACCCAATCGACCCGCTGAAGCGCCCTCCGTGCTCCTGCTGTCACCAAGATTCACGCTAGAGGTCCAGCTGAGGGGTTTGAAGGTGGAAGAGTGGTCAAAAAGTCAAGGGAAGTCGGGGGGTCCGTTTTTAACTATGGTCGAGTGGCGACTTTCGAGGGCCGGTCACGGGCGAACCACGAAGATCTAATAGGATCTAAGGGGTCGGCGGGAATCACGGATATATGGGGTACATTTTTCATGAAGGAAGCGAGGTCAAAGGATGAACGGTGTGGCTTCCAAAAATTCATGAAAAATGGGTCGCGACCCGTTTCTGACACAGCCACAGGGGGGGTCAGACAGTTGACCAGAGGTCAACTGTCAGACCAACCTGGTTGGTCCACGTGGACCAACCAGGGAAAAACCCTTGTAAAATCAATAAAAAAATAATAAATGGCCTTATTTTAATTAGGTTATAAAATAAAAAGTTCTTGTAATTTTATAAATTATTTTATTCTGATTTTTAATTAATTTTTCGAGATTTATTTTTACAAATTTGCATTTATACCCCTATAGGTATCTATAACTATATATTGTAGTCCTTTATTTTTAATTTGTGTCTCTAATTTTATTATTTTTATTTCTTATTTTATAAAATTATAAAATACTTTTATATACATAAATATATTTTTAGTTTATTTTTCTGATATGTTTTGTATATTTAATAAAATTCAAGTGTATTTTATATAGGTATAAGTGTATGTATAGTACCTATGTATCAAATATATACAAGTATTTTTATTTGAGTTTTAATGATGTTTTTATTCTGATTTTAATATACATAATTATTTCAAGTATTATTTACAACATTATAAAAATATAAAATAATAAATAAATAATAAATTGAATATTTTAATATGTACAAGTATACAATGTGGGTCCAAAAGCCAACTTTCAAACCGTAGCTCCGCCAAATGCGAAACCACCGCCATTGGATAGCTTATTTTCTTCTATATACAATTAAAGGTGAGTACGCTGCATTTGGAGTTGTCGTTTGTGAGATACGGGTCTGGGAAGTTGGGATTCTGGATTTTTATTCAGACCATAACTTTTTATCTGTTCATTATTTTTTTGTGGAATCAATTTTGTATTTTTCTTTATAAAATTATCTACAACTTTCATGTACAAAGTTTCTTTATTTGATGTATAAAAAGTGGAACCAAAAATAGGTCCCAAAATGAATAGAGAATGAATAGAATGTATAGGTATTTACACTGTATTTTGGCCCTTATCTCCCCCTACTTTATTCCTTGTCGACCTATTCATCAAGATGCCTAGGTCTCGGGGTTTCGGGTCATAAAATATTTACAATATTTTATTCTTTTTCTTTTCTTTTCTTTATTCTATAATTTTGGCTTTAAAAACCGCATTTTATACAATATTTACACACATGCATGAATGCTAAAATGCATGAATAAGGCCTATTTACACGCATTTACTAGGGTTTTTAAGGCCAAAATGATAGAATAAAGATGATGAAACGTGGATTCATCACCCACACCGACCCTCCGACCACCTTCACCCCACCTAACCGGATCGAGGCAGTTTGCCCTGGACCCGCGAGTGTTTTGGTTTACTTTGCAGGATCATCCAGGCCCATCGGAGGGCTTGGACCATTCAGGCCAGGAGCTCTACCTCCGCCGACCTCGCCGGAGCTCCCCAGAGCTCGGCTGGGTCATCGGAGACCTCCAGTAGACGCGGAAGCCTTCCACGCACCTTCTACGATCATCAAAGGGCTCCCAGGAGGAGGCCAGCGCCGTCACGATCTCGGCGAAGTTCGCCGAAGGCCAGTTCGTCCTCCACCTTCGTCTACCGTTCGATCGCCTCCCGCGCTCCAGATTTGATCGTGTCCATCTACTTGAGGAGCATCCACGATCGCCAGATCCTTCTGGGGGCGATCTACACCGTTGATCAGCTGAGCTGAGCCGCGACGTGTCTTCACCGTCGGATCCAGCACGTGGCGAAGCTCCAGCCGTCCGATCACTAGGAGGAGCCCAGCCTTGGAGAGCCACCCGCATCCTCACCGTCAGATGTACCACGTGGCGCTCATCCAACGACTCCATTAATAAAGGGTAATTTCCCCTTAGGCCCTCCTTTTATTTTATTTAGCAATTAGTCATGTAAATGTTTAGTTTAGTTGTTTAATTTTGGTACAATTGCATTGTGGACCCCTGCACTTTATTTTCTTTGCATTTATGCCCTTGTGTATGATGTAGCACGTGCTTTGACACGTGGTTTTCTGGCCTTTTTGCATTTACACCCTTGTAGTTCTGGATGTTACTCAATGAATGAATACTTTTGGTTAATTGCAGATATGCCCCTGTGAGTTGTTTTTATATGCATGTGCGTTAATTTGTGGGTTATTTGCAGACTAGCCCTTGGACTTTTGGTACCTGTTACTAATTAGTCCAAGGACTTAGTTTTTATTATATTTGGGTCCCTGAGTGCCCCAGGCACGCGCGACGTGCGTGACCCCTGGGTATTTTGCACCAGACCCCCCAGGACTCTTGGTATTTGCGTTTTGGTCCCTGTGTAGTGTGCCCTTGTGTTTGATTTTAATAAAATAGCAAACATACTCCAAATCCAATGAAAATTGGATACATGGTTCCTGCCATTGTGTAAAATTTTTGGGATTTTTTGAGACATTTTTATTTTTATTTGATATTTTTAAAAATTCAAAAACTTCTATTTTTGTTACTGTTTGAGTTTAAAAATCCCAAACAAATATTAAAAATTATCTAAAAATTACAAAAAAATTACTTACTGTTTGTTTGGTTGTGTTTGATTTTCTAGCCAAGTTTGGCTATTTTTCCATTACTTAAAACACATAAAATTGAAAAACACTTAAAATCTTATAAAAATTCTAATAAATAAATTAAAAAACCAAAAATAATAATTTAGGTGCTCAAATTTTCCTTGGTTTAGGAAAAATACCTTGAGGCTTATTGGGGGCTCTTAGATATTTTATCTAGGCCCCTTAAGCTCTGCTGGACAGTACCTTCTTTTCCTTTCACTGTTTGATTTTTAGAAAATTAAATAAACATCGGAAAAATCTCAAAAATTCAATAAAAACAGTAAAAATTATAAAACACACAAAAATATTTTTATTTGAATTTTTGGCTGATTTTTAGTGCATTAGATAAATTGTTGAAGTGCCTTGTTTTCTTATTTTTATTATTTTCTTAATATCTTAAAAATCCAAAAAAATATAAAAAGACTTAAAAACTACCAAAAATACCTTTTTATTTCATTTTCTTTTCTTTTTGACTACTTCGTAGGCCGCGAGGCCAATTCGTGCTCCTTGTGTTCGACCCTGGTCGCTATACCAGGTTAAACTAATAGCAAGACCGCTATTAATTTTCGATTTGATTCTATCTTTATTGGTGGTCTATTTTTCTTGATTGACACGATCGAGTGATTGAGGTCGCGACGACCATCTTAGATATACCTGATTACCTTAGTCGCTCGATTTTCGTGCCATCAGAGGTCTGTAAGACAGACCATCTTGGCTCAGTCTACTTTTGAGGCAAAGTTGTGTGCTTTGGACATAAAATGTATAGATGCCGAATGGCTTAGGGTGCTTCTCTTTGAGATGCTCATGGTGGGTAAGACGATACCGACGATTTCTTCACATTGTGATAGCATGCCTACTATTGCAAAGCTAAAGAGTTCAAAGTACAATCAGAAAACTAGAAGACATATCCAAGTTATACTTAAGTCTATTAGAGATTTGGTATCTTCTAACGTGATTGCCATGGAATTTATTGGTAGCAAAGATAACACGACAGATCCACTTTACAAAGGAACTTGATAGGTCATTAGTCCAATAATCCAGACTTAAGATGGGGTTGAAATCCACTGAGAGTTTACCCGTAGTAGCAACACAACTTAAATGAGTAGAGATCCCACAAAATAGGTTCAATAAAAAACTATGGGGAACCGATTGGGACTCATTATGCAATACTTCACATGTAAGTCATATCCCTGAAAAGTCGAGTGCCTGAGAGCTGCAGGAAAAGGTTGAGCATCATGCTCTTAATGGATTCAAGCTTTTTATAAGCAGGATGTGAGCAGTGCATCCTTGGAGAATGCCACATATATGACTATTTCTGTGGGCCACAGATAAAAGATGAGAGTTTATCTTTAATATATTCATGAAACATGACATGGTGCATGGTCATTAATAACATGAAATCAGAAGATTGTCACCATAGACTTCACTCCGTTGTTATCATTCGATACCATTACATCAAAGGATCAAAGTTCAAGACTTAGTTCATTTTATTCTTGTGATGTTGAAAGGGTTATCTTAGGTAAAGGTTCAAACCGGAAGGTACCTTTACTGAAAGTAGAGTGTGCAAACCCGAGATTTTTTACTCTTTGTGTTTCAACAGTGAATTCGTAGGGAATTGTTGGAATTAACTTTGTTGGTATGTTTGATGCAATTTGATGGTCAATACCAAATTGTATTAATGTATCTCAATTACTGAAATTCAATGTTTCAACCCTGTGGGATGTTGTTTAGTCTCACGTCATGGAGTGTCAAAATTGACACTTGATTTTTATATGGGAAATCCCGAGACTAGTCTGGTAACAAACTAGAGAGGACTTTGGACCACCACACGGGCGCACGTGCTCGCCTGCCACATCATGTCGTGCCACGCCGGGTCAGGTGATGAATACCCATTCATAACTCTTTATTCTTTTATTTTAGCTATAAAACCTATGCAAAACACATGTAGATAGTTGTAAATAGCAATAATTACCATTTAGCATGCATTGTGTAAATATGCATAATTAGCATGTTTTTGTGCATAAATAAAAGAATAAAGAAATAAAAGAAAAAAGAAGGAGATATTTAGAATAAATATTGAGCGACCTAATCCCAAGGGAGGGCTCAGCATGGGCCTGACCGCAAAAGAACCAAAGTAGAGAGAGATAGGGAAGCTCATGTGTTTGTACATATACCTGTAAATAAATAAAAATTATTTTCCTCTTATTCAAAATAAATTTGGGTGTGTATTTATTTGTATATATTTGTAAATATTAAATTAAAATAAAATTGGGAAAAAAAACAAAAATAAAAATAAATAAAAATTCCCTTCATCATTGTATATATGTCATGTAAATAGAACCACTCACCTATTTATTATCACCTTGTAAATAAATAATTAAAATCCCATAAAAATATTTTCAAATTTCATATTTCATGGTGTAAATAAATAAAATAAAAATTAGAAAAATAAAAGAAAAAGAAATAAAATAAAATCCAATTCCACCTTGTATATATACCATGTATATATGTGAATAAAAGTATTTATTTCACCTTTGTAAATAATTAATAAAAATAAAATAAAAATACTCTTTTATTCCAAATTTTATCTTATAAATAAAATATAAAATTGGAATTAAATATATAAAAATAAATAATTAAAAATCAAAAATCAAAAATTCATATTGTATATACCTATATATAATAATACTATATTGTAAATACATTATTTTTATTTCAAAAAAATAAATAAAAATCACAAAAAAATAACTTAAAATAAATAAACATTTTTTATGTTTTAACTTTTTTGAAATAAGGCCATTTATTATTTTAAAATCAATTTACAAATCTTTATTGCTTGGCGGCCTGTGATTGGTCCACGGGGGGATTGTTGACCCCCGGTCAACTCTCCCCCTGGACCAGTCAACTCGGATTCACTCGCCCGACCCGCTTTTCTCCAAATTTTCCTCGAGTGATCCGAGCCCCAAATACCCAAACCCCGGGTCCTAATCATTCTAGATCCGTTCCTAATCCACGCCCGGGAATCTACCTAGGGATCTGAGCTCCGACCACCTCGCTCGACCCCATTCTTCTCGGACTCCTAGCCATATTTAGCTGAACCTCGGCCGCACTTTTCACTCCATCTTTGGTGTTGCTTCTTCGTCCTAGGACCTCCACCCTAATCCCTAGAGTGACATCTATCGATTGGCGTGTTGTAGAGAGGAGGAGGAGCCCTACGCCACTGATCCGGCGACGACAGCCGCCGTGCGCCGCTGCGAGGATTGCTTAGCCTCGGAACCCGACGCTTCCTTGAGGCAAGAACCCCCAGAGCTCCGTGAGCTCACCCACAGTCGACTTCATCCATCAGGTAGACCCGACCCATCTCCATCTTTCATTCGACCCATCTTTCATCTTTCGATTACGCCCAATGCGACCCATCTCCATCTTTCATCGGTTACTCCCGCTCTGATCATCCATTCCATCATCCGACCCGACCGTCATCTTCGCGAGACTTCTACCCACCTTCGACACCCACTCGCTCCCCTTGGTTTGCCCCGGAACCAAGGCCCGACCTCCACTATCGTCCCATCGCCGGAGGTCGCCCATATCGACTCGCCAGCCACCCATTCCACCTCTAACCGGGTCGAGGCAGTTTGCCCTCGACCCAGGAAGCTTCCTAGGTTGTTTTGCAGGCCAATGCGAACCATCTGAGGGTCGTCGAGTTCGAGCCTAGGAGCTTCGAGATTCCGACATCGCCAGGCCACTCTGGTGGTCTCCGGCCTCATCGGAGGATCCCAGTCGCTGCGGAGCATCACAACGGAGCCTTTCCATATCTCAGCAGCCGGAGAGGAGGCCTCCACCGCACGCACGGAGCCGGCGAAGCTTGCTGGCGAAGTATTCTTCCAGGACCTTCCTCCGCCGTCCGATAATCCCCGACGTCCCAGATTCGATCCCAGCCATCCATTTAAAGGGACCCAACCACCGTCAGATCTTCTTGGGGTGATCCAGACCGCATGTTCAGACGAAGAGGAGCCCTTGATCCATCACCGTCCGATCTCCACGTGGCTTCCTCCTCGTCGTCCATCCAGACAAAGGGCTGCCCTTGCTCCAGTACTGTCAGATCAGCCACGTTGCATGCCCTTGTCCCTCCGATAATAAGGGGTAATTTATACTTAGGCCCCTCTTGTTTTTGCATTTCTTATTTAGTCCTGTAAATATTAGATATAGTTGTTTTTATTTTGGTTAAATTGTATAGAGGACCTAGATGCTTATTGTATTTGCATATTAGTCCCTGTGAGTGTGGACCACATGCTTCGACACGTGAGGACCTGCTAGTTTTGCATAATCTATCATGTAGTTCTTGCGTGTTATGGATTGAACGTTATAAAATAGGAATTACAAGTAGGTCCTTCCGTGCATGAAGCACGTGCATCGTGCGTGTATTGTGGGCTTTTTGCACTTAGGGCCCTGGGTTTTTTTGTCGTGTTACTGTTTAGCCCTTGCAACTTGTTTTCTTTACATATAGGTCCAACGCATAGTATGCTTTTCTTTTACTTAAATAAAATAGAAAAATTAACCTAAATCGTGTGACATTTGGAAACGTGACTCCTGCCACTGTCTAAAAATTTCCCTAATTTTTGGGTACATTTTTTAGGCATTTTTATATTTTTAAAAATTCAAAAACAGTTATTTTTGTGTCTGTTTGAGTTAGAAATTCATAAAAAATATAAAAACTCTTTTAAAAATTCTAAAAAAATTAGATTTTGTTTTTTTGTTGTGTTTGATTTTCTTGGATATAGAAAAATCTTAAAAATTAAAAAACACTTAAAAACTTATAAAAATTCTAAAAAATTATAGAAAACTCAAAAATTAATAAACTCTCTTTTTGAATTTTTTTTATTTGTATTTTTTATAAAAATTATCTCCAGGCTGTTATAGGACCATTTGATATTTTTCATGGCTCTTTGAAGCCTGGGTGGACAGTACCCCATTGTTTCTGCCTTCTTTGATTTTTAGAAAATTCCATAAAAATCAGAAAAATCTTAAAAATTCCCAAAAACAGTAAAAAATATAAAAAACTTAAAAACATTTTTATTTGAATTTTTTGAGCTTTTTAGAGTAATTAAATAATTTGTTGATTTGTGCTTGTCTATGTCTTTTATTAATTTCCTTATTATTAAAAATCCAAAAAATATAAAAATAATTAAATACCACCAAAAATATTTATTTTTACTTTGTTTTATTCTTTGACTACTTCGTAGGCAGCGAGGCCAACTCGTGCTCACTGAGTCCGACCTTGGGTGCTACACCATGCTAATCTCATAGCCAGGGCCACTATTTTGCTTTTATTGATTTTTATATCTCTATTTGGTGGTCTGATCTCTATTTTTCTTGATTGACTGATCTATCTCCGAGATCCGGGTTGCAACGACCCTAGTTCTATTATATTCACTCGAGTCTTAGTGAAGTTTCGGTCATCAGAATGGCGCCGTTGCCGGGGAGCACCGCTTAGTAGTTGATTTTGTATTCTTTTTATTTTCTTTTGATTTTCGCGGCTTTCTGCAGCTTTTTCTTCGTCGGCGGCTTTTCGCGGCTTTTTGTTTTTTTTTATTTTCATTTTCTTTTATTTTCTTTTACTTTGGTTTTTGGTTGTTTTGAGTGTTTGTTTTTATTTCACATTTTTGCACATATACCCTATTTTATTTTACTTGCTTGTTTATCTGCTCTGTGACACTTTGTTGTTTACTTGCGAGGGCCCGAGGATCGAGCCAACTCCTCTCGAGGAGCCGACACAACCGCAGGAATCGGAGGTGGCTCCCTTCTACACGGAGCCGCAGGAGAGCGCGAGAAGGCAGCAGAGTGCGGGAGTAGTTTAGTCTAGCTTAGTTTTATTTCCTGCTTATTTGAATTGTTGTAATAAAATAGGGATAGGACAGACTCAGACACTTAGACTCTAGAGGTCTGTTTCGCCGGGCACCGGTGTGCTCGGGGGACCCCTCAGTTTTTCACGGCTTTTTACGCGGTTTTCATCGTTTATTTCCTGCCTTATTGATTCTCGCGGATTTCAGCCTTAGCTTAGGATTTTTGCTTGATTGTGCTGTAATAAATAGGATCCAAACACATAATAAATTTGCCTGTACCTATAGACCATTAATTGAACCAAAATAAAAACTTAATAAAAAAGACTATTTGGTCACCTGAGGGGTCACGCGCCGCTAGAGGTCGTATATAACGCTGGCAGGACCCGTTGTGGCGGGCACCGATCGTCATCCGAGACCGGACACCGACCCCTCTTGATTGACCACTTAGCCATTGTTCTTTTGAGTAGAGCTGCTTGTTAGGGCTCGGATTTCCGCTTGCATCATTTAGGTAGTTTTAATTCTGTCTTTCAATTATGCACGGATCATATTGCATGTAGATCGCTGGAGTCAGGTACGCCTTCTATCTCGTGCATGCATCATTGATTTCACATGCATCGGCTTTTTCGACTTCTCCCCCCATTTTTGGACTTAAATAACCAGGAGAACAGAAAAATTCTTTAGGCGATTGTTTTAAAAATACCTAAAAATCAAAACCATAAAATTGGGACTGTTAAACTCAACTTGACCCTAAAAGACACTCACCAGAAAAATTTGTCTTGGGGAGAGCAACCCCCTCATTGTCTGGTTTGCATGCGCGAGAGAGTGACCCGCACACTAGGCTAGAGCCATATCCGAGCCCCGATCAGACTACCGGCCTTTTATACGGGACAGTCTGGTTGGCGAATTGGATTCCCAACAGGTCACGTAACCGCTCTGCTATCTTGACTTGATCACCTAATAAAAACTGACAAGATAATTGACCGAACTCTTACGGTCTTCAGCTCGCGTTGAGTAGGTGAATCCAGGGTTTGTATTGCTCATCATAGTTGTTTCCAAATCCCATCCGCCTGACTCGCCAGATCACGATGATGGGAAGGAGGTCCCTTAGGCAGCCTCTGGCTGCACCGCTTTTTAGCACTCCAGCCCATTCATCTAGGTCGGTTCGCGAGATCCGAGACCCGCTCTCCGAATCCGAGTTCGACTTCGCCCTGTTCCCCCTTGACCATCCTTCTACCACTCCTGAGACACTAGTGCTAGATGAGAGACCACAGTCAGATTTATCGGCACCTGAGTTTGGGTCTTTTGCCTTTGCAGAGACTATGGCCGGCAGCAGTGACGACCGCACCGGAGGTCCCCGAGCCGAGCAAACATTCATCATGGACCAGGGTGCGATCAACTCCACCCTGATCGCCTCCCTAGAAACAGTGCAACAGTAGTTGAGGGATCAAGGAGCCTTTATGATTGAGATGAGACGTGAGATGGAGCAGATGAGAGCCGACCATGATCAGCGCGGGCCAGGAGACGGGCCGAGGAGACCCGACGATGCAACCGCAGCAGCAGCCGCAGCAGTAGCGGCAGCACCAGACCAGCAGAGACCGATGCGGGAGTTACACAACCCCGGATCGACTTTGACGCATCGTTGGGTCGTACTACCAGCTATCGTGGGGGACTTCAAGTTCCCCCCGAACACCTTGCAGCTCCTCCCCCGGTTCCATGGGCTCACCACTGAGGAGCCCCATCTTCACCTTCAGGAGTTTCTGATGATCTGCAGCACCGTCTACGACCGTCAGGTGGACGAGGACACAATCCGTATGATTGCCTTCCCCTTCTCACTGGCCGATAGAGCAGCCACCTGGCTGAAGCACTTGGGGAAGTTCGTGTACACCTGGGAGCAGCTCCGCACCGAGTACTTGACCAAGTACTATCCACTCAGGCGGACGAACGCAGCGAGGGCCTTGATCAGCAACTTCTCCATGCTCTGCAATGAGCAATTCCACGAGGCATGGGAGAGGTTCCGTGAGTTGACCGACAGATGCCCACACCACGAGATCGCGAAGCCGAACTTTGTTTAGAGCTTCTTCTGCGGGCTGACACCAGAGCTGCAGGGCCTGGTGAATGCTTCATGTGGTGGGTCCTACTTCGCCAAGGATCATGATCAGGTTTGGGCCATCTACGAGGAGATGGCTGAGAACTGTATGGTGATGTCCCAGACCAGACTCTACACACAGGGATGCCCCAAGCCACAGACTGTGCAGTACCAAAGGATCGCACGGGTCGACGTCGGTCCTTCCACTTTGTCAGCGGCAGCCGCACAGGCCAAGTCCACAGCCGCCGACATGGGCATTATCAGCGAGAAGCTGGATCGGATGGAGATTATAGAGAAGAAGAAGTGCCAGGGTATCACACAGATGGAGCAGATGGCACAGACACTGAGTGACCTGAAGACACAGCTCATGTGTCTCCAGGAGGCACAGACGACTTCTGAGTCCCGTCTTCAGTCACGAGGAGATCTGAGTGGTAGTGGCAGCTCGTCCCAACGCTCCATCTCCAGCCAGCCTAGACAGGTCCATCTTGTACAGGCGGAGCCGTACCAGCAGCCGCAGCCATACTACCAGTCGCCACCATCCCCAGACACTCAGATGGCGGTTTACCAGCCGGATCAACCTCTGGACGTACTCCCACCAGCCACCTATGAGCAGGAGTCGTTGATGGACATCAACGGGATTTGGTACGACCGCCCCTAGCCCGGTATCCGACGAGATCATCCCGGATTTCGTTGGTCAGCTGGAGGTGCCAGTTCACAGCAGCAGCCTCCAGTTCAGGGTGGCTAGTACGGCCATCAGCGAGATCACCAACAGCAGCAGCCCCAGTGTACCACCAGCCATGGAAGGCCGTATCCCGATATATCGGCGATATATCGCCGATATATCGATATCGACATGGGACCGATATCGAAATCGATATATCGATATATCCGATTTCAGGCATTTTCTTCAGAAAAATTCCTAGATATAGCGATATATCGGCGATATATCGACTATATATCGTCGATATATCGATATCGACACGATATCGAAACGATATCGATATCGATATGTCCTTCCATGCCACCAGCAACAGCACCAGCAGTCATCCCAGTATAGTCCTCGTCCCTATCAGCAGGGACATTCTTGGAGGCGTGATCAGCCTTGGCAGCAGTTTCATCCACATCAGTACCCCTCTCACCCGCAGCACCAGCCATAGCAGCAGCCTCACTACCAGCGAGGCCACCCGTCAGGTTCTCATGGGCCATCCTATGAGAACCCCGCCTTAGATGGCATAGCCTGCCTCCTGACCGATCAGCAGTCTACATTCAGACGGGAGATGGATGAGTTCCGCCAGGAGATGCGGGAGATTGTGAGAGGGAAGGCCGCCATCCCTGCCCAGATCGAGCCTAACCCGAACAACCTTAAGAGGAAGTCTGAGCAGGTAGATTTCACAGAGTATGCCACTCCTAGTGATGCGTTTGGTGATATGTCTGCCTATCTTTTTGATACTAACTTTGTCACACTTAGGAGCGGTAGGATGCTAGCAGGGGCGCCTCGTTTGAGCGACACCCCCAGGCCACTTCCAGAGCGCCAGGCGAGGAGGAGCGCGATACTGATGCCGCGAGAGATGATGACGGTGGTACTGATGCCACCATGGATGCTGATCCCACCGGTGGTACTGATGCCGTCATTTCACCGTATGGAGGAGGTGGTACTGATGCCACCAGTGTTGCCGAGCCAGAGAGCGGTGCTGATGCCGCGAGTCGACATGCCGAGGGTGATGCTGATGCCACCGTTTTTACTTCTGATAGTCCTGTAGTCTTTCCTTCTATTCATGTATCTCAGGACACTTCTGGCAATAAAGGAAAGGGTTTATTTTCTTCTGATCCACCTGTGGTGCTTGATGTATGTGTGGATTCTGCTGGACTTGAGCAGCCTAGACCCTCTCCTAGTCCTTCATCTGAGAAGGACCCTGTGATCCCCTTCCCTAGAGCACTTCACATGGGAAAGGGGAAGAAAATCGAAAATTCCAAAAAGAAGTAGCAGGAAGAGTTCAGCCAGCAGATGATTGACCGATTCCACATTCAGCTGACTCTTCAGGAGGCCTTGGAGCACATCCCTCTACTCCAGAGATCCCTCAGAGACAGTACCACAGTTAGGAGGAAGAGGAGGAACCACCAGTCTGAGATCCATGTGCTGACCAAAGCCACTTGTTTCACGGTTCAGAACCGTCTGCCGGCCAAGAGGCCAGATTCAGGAGCCCCGTATGTCAGATGCCACGTTAGAGAGTAGCGGTTCGACCGCACTCTATTAGACAACGGTTCATTGATCAACCTACTTCCGACAGCCCTTCTCGACCGCTTTGAGTTGGGTACTCTACGACAGAGCAGGACAATCCTTCAGTTTGCTGATCGATCTGTCAAGATGCCGAAGGGGTTGCAGAGTGACGTTGTCGTCACGATTCAGGGCCTGCAATTCCCCGTGGACTTCGTTGTGTTGGACATGGAGATCCCTGAGTCGGTGACCGATACCCCCATCATTCTAGGTCGCCCGTTCTTGGCCACAACCAAGGCAGTGACCGACCATGATAGCGGGAAGGTATACTTTCACGTCGAGGGAGAAAGTGTACAAATAGAGACGGTCAAGCACATCAGAGTCAGAGATTCAGCATGCTCAGAGACGACCACTGATTCAGAGCAGATGACAGATGCAGGGCCAGACATCCACCAGGACTGCGACTTTATGATCACAAATGACGAGGCAGTTTGGGCAGACCTCGATGCACATGCCATCCTCTCACCTTCAGAGTCCGCTGATGCAGAGACGCTAGTAGAGGAGAGCTTGGAGAGCGCACTCCTGGTCCTGGATACCTTTGAGGCAGCAGAGCCGGTTCTTGACCGCGAAACAGAGTTTTTCAGTGAGTCTGATACAGATCCCTCGGAGTCAGATGTTGATTGGGCAGAGTTTGATGATCTTATACCATGTTTGACTTCCACTGAGCCTGCAGCTAGGGAGGAGGTAGATGCCATGCAGAGCAGAGACAGTCTAGTAGAGCAGCCTTCTCCAGATTCAGATTGTGAGCGAGAGTTTCCGTTCTCCCATGCAGATTTGGCAGCATTCACTCAGAGTTTTCAGAGGCCAGATCCACCAGCATCGACATGTCTAGAGCTGAAGCCACTTCCTGTGTCGTTGAAGTATAGATTCCTTGCGGGTGAGCATGAGATGTACCCAGTCATTATCTCAGCAGATTTGACTGGAGAGCAGGAATCCCGTCTGATGGGGGTTCTTGAAAAGAATCGCAAGGCGATAGGATGGAGAGTAGCAGATCTTCAGGGGATAAGTCCGGACCTGTGCTCCCACCATATCTATCTCGAGGAGGAGGTGAAGCCGTCGCGTGAGTTCCAGCGGCTGTTGAACCCGAATCTAAGAGAGGTTGTCATGAAGGAGATTTTGAAATGGTGGAGCGCCGATTTTATCTACCCCATCTCCGACTCCAAGTGGGTCAGCCCATTGCATGTGGTGCCCAAAAAGACAGGCATCACTACAGTAGTAAATGAGTCTGGAGAGGAGATCGCTACCTGGGTACCCACTTCTTGGTGGGTCTGCGTAGATTATAGACGACTCAACCAGACCACCAAGAAGGATCATTTCCCCCGCCCTTTATAGATCAGATCATTGAGAGACTGGCAGGGAAGAGCCACTACTGCTTCTTGGATGGGTACTCCGGCTACAATCAGGTGGCCATTGCACCCGAGGACCAGGACAAGACTACCTTCACATGTCCCTTTGGCACATATGCTTTTAGACGCATGCCATTTGGGCTATGCAACACCCCTGTGACATTTCAGAGGTGCATGATGTCTATCTTTTCGGACATGGTGGGGGAGTGCTTGGAGGTCTTCTGGGTGATTTCTCGATCTACGGCGACGGATTCGACTCATGTCTTGACTGCCTAGACCGAGTCCTTCAGCAATGCATTGAGGTTCACCTAGTGTTGTCTTGGGAGAAGAGTCACTTCATGGTGACTCAAGGGATGGTGCTTGGCCATATCATCTCCAGCAGGGGCATGGAGGTTGATTCGGCCAAGGTAGATGTCATTAGAAAACTCACACCACTGTCTAACCTGCGGCAGTTACGGTCTTTTCTGGGGCACGTCGGTTTCTACCGACGCTTCATTCATGATTTCAGTAGGATTGCCTGACCGTTGACTGATCTGCTGACGAAGGACATCGAGTTCCTTGTCGATGACAAGTGTCTTTCGTCGTTCGAGACTCTCAAGAGATGTGTTGTTGAGGCTCCTGTTTTCCAGCCGCCTGATTGGTCTCTCCCATTCGAGATCATGACGGATGCCTCTGATTTTGCCGTAGGGGCCGTGCTGGGAAAGAGGAGGGATGGAGTCCCATTTGCTATTCACTACGCTAGCCGTACATTGGATGCCACACAACGAAACTACACCGTCACTGAGAAGGAGATGATAGCCGTAGTTTTTGCCCTAGAAAAGTTCAGATCTTATATTTTCGGATCTAGAGTGACCATTTACACTGACCATACCGCCATCAGGTACCTCATGGCAAAGAAGGATGCCAAAGCCGGATTGACCAGATGGATCCTTCTACTCCAGGAGTTTGACATAGAGATTAAGGATAAGCCTGGAGTCAAGAATGTGGTGGTGGATCATCTCTCCCGATTAGAGCATCTTGAGGATTCTGAGCAGACTGAGCCTATTTGTGAGACCTTCCCAGATGAGGCGATCCTTGCTATCGCCTCTCTCCCGTGGTATGCCGATATTGTGAACTTTCTTGTTGCTAAGAAAGTTCCACAGGATTGGCCCAGACAGCGACTTGAGACCTTCCTCGCGAAGGCCAAGTCCTACCACTGGGAGGATCCCATCCTTTACCATGAAGGAGGGGATAGTGTCTGGCGTAGGTGCATTCCTCAGGAGGAGCACCACAGCGTCCTCACTTACTACCACAAGCTTGAAGCAGGAGGACATCACTCTGGGAAGAGAACAACACAGAAAGTGCTCCAATCCGGCCTATGGTGGCCTACCCTGTGAAATCCTGTATTTTCTTTTTCCTAAAATCTGGAGTATTTTTAACATCCAAAAAATTCAAATAATCACGCCATTACGCAGATCTCGTCGAGATCTTTCCAACGAGCCCAAGAACACCCAATTCCGATATTCCTAGACCCAGTTATCGATGTTTTAAGTATAATAGTTGGGACCCATATATGGATCCGAACCATATTCGAAATTGCACCCATTTTCACCTTTCCCTCTATAAATAGAAGGTGATAGGCTACTCTCTCAAAAGCCCTAGCCACCACCATCCTTTCCTCTTATTGGAGCACCACCACCTTGACCGGATTTGATCGTCGGAGGGCCGTCGTCGACATCGGAGTAGGAGCTCCGATCGAAGATCCGCGACCACCATCACGTAGGAAAGCTCGAGGTCACCGTGTTGCACGTCTCCGCACTGCGATCGAGCGACGGAAGTACCATTTCCGTGTGAGAGGAAATCCTGAGGGAACATCCTCGGAGGTAACGATAAAACCCTCCTCTTGCTGTTGGCTTCACGTGATTTTCATTCCTATGTGCTTGAATATTTTAGAGCCTTAGATATCCTTATACCACGAATCTTAATTTGTAACAATGTTCCCCACTCTCCTTGTTGTTGGTTTTCACATATTTTTGTTCCCTCACACTTGAACATGCTTAGAGCCTTGATTATTATGATGATAGGATTCATAAATCGTAACGACGTGTTCTTTCATCCTTTCTTGGGTTCATACAAGTTTAATATATGCTCCTGTTCTGAAATCTTATGTCGAGGTTAAATTCTTACTTGCTCTTGGAGCCGACCTCTATGAATGAATCATGATCTTCGAAGATTTCTGCTACTGGAGATGTTTTCCTATGTTTTTTGTACCGTTTGTGGCACTCAATAGTAATTGGCATCATCTTAATTGTCAGTAAAAAATTGGGTGACTTCTCATATTCCATTATAGCCTTCGTAATATCAAAAAAAAGTCATCCAATTTGATCTACATAGAAAACTCGCATCTATGAAGATACGCACATCCATGTCTCTTTTTAATTACAAATGGATAACTATTCATGATTCAAGGACATTCCAACTGATTTCGCATTGTTTCTTTTTCTTTATAAGCGATTATGAAATTATTGCAGAGGTAATATAATTACGTGTGTGATATAATGATTCAGGTTAGGACTTGGTATTGTAAAAAAAGGGGATATGTACAATTAGAAACGTTTTTTCTTATATCATGCTTTGGTATTTTATTACTTTGTGATCTCTCATGATTGGTCAGTATAGGCTCTACAACTTCCATACGTTTTGGTCATTGCCATAATTTATATTGTAATTATTATTCATATTAAATGGTTCTTTTCTACTCTTTAAAATCCTAAACGTTGGTAGAGTTGTAAGTGCTATTATTAGAACATTATTCTATTAACAATTCAGTTGAAATCTCTCTCTCGTCTTATTATACCGTAGTAAAAAAATAGTTGGTCAATGGACTTGCGTAATTGTCGGATTGGCTACTGTATTTTATTAAATATTGCACTAATGTACTACTGCAGTCTTTTAGTTCTTATTTAAATTACCTCATCTCATTTTTTTATCTTGCAAAGGCGAATAACGTGTTCGACTTAAATCTTGACCTTACGTATAACATGGGGTTGGATCTTTTTTTTATTTATTTTATGTAAATATCAAGAATAATTTATAAAGATCAACAACTCAAATAACTCACTTTCAAAAAAATCGATTAATATACTATTAACATTGTTTATCACCTTGCGGGTGAGATTTTAGGATGATTGGGTAGATGGAGATAGGCATCGCAAGGGATTCGGTATGCACCCTTGGGCCTCGGGGAGATGCCTTGAAGGTCGCGATCCCAACAGACGAGTTGGGTGACGTGTTGCACCTAGCAGCCCGGTAGTATCCGGAGTCGCTCGACGGAGTAGGCAGGTGGCACGGTTGATGTTCTTGGTTTCACACTTATACACGATATTTAAGACTCGGAGTAGAATTGGATGTGGTCGCATCAAATTCTATTTTGAGTATTATTATTGTGAGAGGTGTTCCGGGATGTGGCTTGAAGTTGGAGAATTTGGAGTTTAGACCTTTTCCTATTCTAGTTGGACAGAGATACTTGGAGATTTATCCAAGATGACAACCAAGTTCCCGCGTAGCGGAGGCCTGCGAGTCGCGTACTTGCGTGTGCTAAAATGATACCAGAAATAATAAATGACCAGTTGTCGAAAAGTTTTATACAGTTTGGACTCTAACCAACTTGTCGAAATATCAAGATCATTGTGCTAGAACTCAAATGATTATTTTTGTAAATAAATAAAATCAATGTGATCGAATATGAATTGGAATGACTTGGTGTTCTTTCTAAGTTTTATAATACATGCATATGCTATTAAATAAAGTCGAGTATGCATTCTTTTCTTACCCCTATGTTAGTCATTATAGTGTTTGTCTCGTTACTGGGCAATTGCTTATAACGTTACCATCGTATGAACCCAACAGGTGTACCTGAGTAGCAACCGCCACAATAGCGGTCTTTGAGGAGATCGGACCTTTTACGTCATACTTGCACCAAGTAGGGTGCATTCTACTTAGAGTAACTTATTTACTTCCACATTATTTATGTTATTGTTGAGAGATATGTAATGAGATATTGGAGAACTTCTTCTACGTGTTTATAGTTATGTGATGTATCTCATTCTATGGGCATGGACTTGATGATCATTATTAATGAGAATGGATGATGCATTTTTCTTTCCATTTTATACTATCTCCTATTGTTATTTATATTTCAAATGTTGATCTATTGTGCATAAGGTTGTTTGCTGAGTATCATAGAACATGGGCGTATTTGGACCGTAGGTCCGACACTCCTGTCTCGTCGGTTTCGATAGCCGGAGGGGCGGGGCGTCACAGATGGTATCAGAGCCCGATACTCCATTATCTCTTTTGCATATTAGAATTGTTAACAATATTTGAAATATAAATATGGCGACAGAGTCTTCTGACCTTGTCATTAGTTAAGGAGAATAATTCAAGTTCTGTTTAAAGTGTCCATTGTCTCTCTAACCATGGAAATAATTTTTAATATAATGATTCTCGCAGGGAATCATGCCGCCTCGTGTTAACCCGGATATTGCACAGCAGTTGGCCTTACTAGTTCAGACCGTACAGGGTATACAACAACGTCAGGAGGTATTGGAGCAAAGGCTCCTTCAGCAGGATGATTCCTCGTACCAGCTCTCTTTGAGGAGGAGGGCAGTGTTCACCCTTCGGTGTCTCTGGACCCGGAAGGATCAGATGACCTAGAGACACTGCAAAAATATCAGACGACCTACGCAACATATCAGAGATCTAAGGTGCCACAATTCTTTGGCACCGGCACGCCAGATGAGGCTGAGCTATGGCTGGATCACGTATCTAAAGTGTTGAGGATGATTCATGCTCTTGAAGAGTCTTGGCTCACATTTGTGGAGTTTTCACTAGCAGGTTATGCTGAGTGTTGGTGGTTCGCCACCAAGGAACATCTGGAGGATCCCATAACGTGGGAAATTTTTCTTGACGAGTTCCATAGTCAGTTCTATCCTGATCACTGGGTTGAGGATCAGAGGAAGTTATTTGCTGAGCAGAAGCAGGGGTCAATGACGGCCCAAGAATACCTCATTCGTTACACTGAACTCTCCCGCCACTCACCAGCGACTACTGCTTTTCCTGAGGAGAATTTACAGAAGTTTATCCGGGGACTGCGTGACGATGTGCAACACCAGCTATCTGCATTATATTTCACTTCCATCAAGGAGGTAGCTGCTAAAGCTACCAAGATGGAGGCAACTCAGAGTCGGCTTCAGGGGAGTCCATCACATTTCCAACCACCTCAGCCCGGGAGATCTGCTCGTCGAGATTTCTACAGAGCTCGTAGAGAGCGTCATTTCCACCTAGTGTCTACCACTCCTACCATTAGTAGATTTGCCCCTACACCTACTTTGGGGCAGGGCTTAGCGGGTCGCGGTACTACTTCCTTCCGCTCTTCGGCACACTCGCAGAGTCGCAAGACAGGAGATGCTAGCCTTGTCTCGAGAGGCTCCTTTTCTCAGCCAGGAGATCGTAGGTGTTTCCACTGCCAACATCCGGGCCATTTCTAGGCCAAGTGTTCCTTACTTGTCGACAGCTCAGGCAGTCATCAACCAAGTGAGCGACCGACTTTCTCACCCGCACAGTCACATGGATCAGCTTCTCGTCGTAGAGGTCGATGCTTTCAAAGTCCTCTACCACGACCAACCTTCAGTGTTGCAGGTTCTAATGCCCCATCACACCCGCAGGGACAATTGAATGCAATCACACAGGAGCAGGCCCGTGCCTCAGGAGCTGTAGTGCGAGGTATGATTTCAGTGCATGGTATATCCTTACATGCTTTATTTGATTCGAGAGCTACACACTCTTTTCTAGCACATCGATTAGTGCCCAAATTAGATAAAGAGCCAGTTTGTGTTCCCTCTCCTTACTACATCAAGGGCCCAGGGGGCCAATTATTCATAGTGCAACAAGCAGTGGAGAAAGTAGCAATGCAGATCGGCGGGTACATGTTGCCCGCATATCTTTTACTCATTCAGTTAGAAGATTTTGATATCATTCTAGGTATGGATTGGGTCGAGCAATATCACACATGCCTTGATTGATTTGAGAAGACGATAGTGTTCCGTCTCCCAGGCATACCTACCTTTCAGTTTGATGGATGTACCTCAGATAGTGAGGTCTTGTATGTATCGGCATTGAAGGCCCAACACATGCTCGATCAGGGTTGCATAGGCTTTCTCGCCCATGTTGTGGAGTTACCCGTTAAAAATTGTATGATTGAAGACGTCAAAATTGTACGAGATTTTCCTGATGTATTCTCAGAAGAATTACCTGGACTACCGCCAGAGAGGGAGATCGAGATCGAGATTACCTTGATACTCGACACGCAACCGATCTCCATTCCTTCATACAGAATGGCGCCAACCGAACTTAGGGAACTCAAAGCACAACTGCAGGAGTTATTGGAAAAGGGATTTATACGTCCCACTTCATCACCTTGGGGAGCACCGGTCCTCTTCATAAAGAAGAAGGATGGGTCTATGCGCTTGTGCATCGATTACAGACAATTGAATAAAAGGACGGTAAAGAATCGTTACCCACTTCCACGAATAAATGATCTTTTCGATTAGTTGCAAGGTGCAGCGGTATTCTCAGCGATTGACCTACGATCAGGTTATCATCAATTGAGAATTAAGGACACAGATGTGCTTAAATCTGCTTTTCACACCAGATACATCCACTATGAGTTTGTGGTTATGCCGTTTGGACTCACGAACGCACCTGCCGCGTTCATGGACATGATGAACAGAATTTTCCGTCAATTCTTAGATCGTTTTGTGGTGGTGTTCATTGATGATATCTTGATCTACTCACGTGATGAGCATGAGCATGAGCAGCATCTGCATACTATTCTTGAGACACTCAGAGAACACAAGTTGTATGCAAAATACAACAAGTGTGAATTTTAGCTTACCGAAGTAGCTTTCCTCGGTCATATAATTTCAGGATCAGGTGTGGCAGTTGATCCAACCAAGATAGAGACAGTAATGTCTTGGGAGCAGCCCAAGACAGTTACAGAGATACGCAGTTTCTTAGGCCTTGATGGCTACTATAGACGTTTTGTTAGGGGTTTCTCGCAGCTAGCTCTACCACTTACTCGTCTGACACAGAAAGACATCCCTTTCATTTGGAGCGATAAATGTGAGCTGAGATTTCGTACATTGAAAGAGAGACTGACCGCGCTCTGATTCTCACCCTCCCTTCAGGCACTTTAGATTTTACAGTGTATACTGATGCATCAAAGGAGGGTTTAGGAGCAGTGTTGATGCAACGTGGTCATGTTGTGGCATATGCATCACAATAACTAAAGAACCATGAACGGAACTACCCTACTCATGACTTGGAGTTGGTAGCTATAGTCTTCGCATTGAAGATATGGCGTCACTACTTATATGGGGTCACGTTTGAGATTTTTACAGATCACAAGAGTCTCAAATATATCTTTGACCAGCGGGAGTTGAATATGAAGCAAAGACGATGGATGGAACTATTGAAAGATTACGACTGCACAATCTCTTATCATTCGGGTAAGGAAAATGTAGTAGCTGATGCTTTGAGTAGAAGAGCACATACCGAGGGTACCACAGCATGGCTACAGACTTGGGATATGCTCACCGCACTTAGTGAGTGGCACCCCTTTGATAATACTACAGATGTCGTAACTGTGCCTACTAAGTACAATGGATTATGGGGCAAGATTGTGCATGGCCAACAGACAGATCAGAAACTACAAGACTTGTTCCATCGATGTCTGAAGGAGGAATTTGATGGATTCAGAGTGTGTGAGTCCATCTTATGGAAGGGAGACCGTGTCTGTGTCCCTGATGATGATGAGTTAAGGAGAGACATCCTAGATGAGGCTCACTGTTCTAGATTATCTATCCATCCAGGAAGCACCAAGATGTATAGCGACCTCCGTCAACACTTCTGGTGGGAAGGGATGAAGAGAGATGTTGCAGAACATGTCAGTCGTTGTCTTACTTGTCAGTTGGTGAAGGCAGAGCACAAGCGCCCTCCTGGCTTATTACAGTCACTTCCTATTCCGTTGTGGAAATGGGAGAGTATCTCTATGGACTTCGTGACATCCTTACCTCGTACAGTAGGTGGATATGATGCTATTTGAGTTATTGTGGATAGGTTGACTAAGTCTACACATTTTATTCCCGTGAACATGACATGCACTCTGGTGGATCTGGCTAAACTATATATTCAACATGTTATTCGCTTGCATGGGATTCTCAAGGAAGTTGTATCTGATAGGGACTCTCGTTTCACGTTACATTATTGGGGAGAATTCATAAAGGCCCTAAAAACTGAACCGTGTCTTAGTTCAGCATATCATCCGCAGACGGATGGACAATCAGAGAGGACAATTCAGACTCTTGAGGATCTGCTCAGAGCATGTGCCATTGAGTGGTAAGGATCTTGGAAGGATCACCTTCCTTTAGTGGAGTTCACTTACAACAACAGCTACCATGATAGTATTGACATGGCATCTTTCGAGGCATTGTATGGGCGAAGATGCACTACTCCCTTGTGTTGGCAGGAAGTGGGTGACAAGGGTATTTATTCCACTCAAATAATCGAAGACACAACAAGAGCCGTGGAAACGGCTAGGAAGAAATTATTGACTGTACAGAGCCGTCAGAAGAGCTATGCTGATCAGAGACGTCGTGATCTTGAATTTGATGCTGGAGACTTTGTATTCTTAAAAGTATCTCCAATGAGAGGTATTCAAAGATTTGGTGTCAAGGGCAAGTTGACACCACGGTTCGTTGGCCCTTTCGAGATTTTATCTCATATTGGGAAGGTAGCATACCGAGTAGCATTTCCTCCTCACTTGACAGGCATGCATGATGTATTTCATGTGTCAAACCTACGGAAGTATATTCGAGACCCTCGACATGTGATAAGCTATGAGGACCTCGCGGTTGAACCAGATTTTGTCTTTTCCTGAGGCACCCGTGTAGATTTTAGACCGGGCAGTCAAGAGGTTACGGCAGAAGGACATTCCTTTGGTCAAGGTATTGTGGCAAAGTCAGAATGTTGAGGAGGCTACATGGGAGCCTGAGGTAGATATGCGACAGAAATACCCCTATCTTTTTGAAGGTATGATCATAAGACCCTATTTCAATCCTCTTTAAGATTTTTATGGGTTTCGTCCTCTTTAAGATTTTTATGCCTGAATCTACACCACATTGGAAACATATACGTTAAATCCTACGTCTCGAGGACGAGACTTCCTTTAAGATTTTTATGATGTGAAATCCCGTATTTTCTTTTTCCTAAAATTTGGAGTATTTTTGACATCCAAAAAATTCAAATAATCACGCCATTACGCAGATCTCATCGAGATCTTTCCAACGAGTCTAAGAACACCCAATTCTGATATTCCTAGATCAAGTTATCGATGTTTTAAGTATAATAGTTGGGACCCATATATGGATCCGAACCATATTCGAAATTGCACCCATTTTCACCTCTCCCTCTATAAATAGAAGGTGATAGGCTACTCTCTCAAAAGACCTAGCCACCACCATCCTTCCCTCTTATTGGAGCACCACCACCTTGGCCGGATTTGATCGCCGGAGGGCCGCCGTCGACGTCGGAGTAGGAGCTCCGATCGAAGATCCGCGACCACCATTACGTAGGAAAGCTCGAGGTCATCGTGGTGTACGTCTCCGCACTGCAATTGAGCGACGGAAATACCATTTCCATGTGAGAGGAAATCCTGAGGGAACATCCTCGGAGGTAACGATAAAACCCCCCTCTTGCTGTTGGCTTCACGCGATTTTCATTCCTATGTGCTTGAATATTTTAGAGACTTAGATATCCTTATACCATGAATCTTAATTTGTAACAATGTTCCCCACTCTCCTTGTTGTTGGTTTTCACATATTTTTGTTCCCTCACACTTGAACATGCTTAGAGCCTTGGTTATTATGATAATAGGATTCATAAACCGTAACGACATGTTCTTTCATCCTTTCTTGGGTTCATACGAGTTTAATATATGCTCCTGTTCTGATATCTTATGTCGAGGTTAAATTCTTACTTTCTCTTGGAGCCGACCTCTATGAATGAATCATGATCTTCGAAGATTTCTGCTACTGGAGATGTTTTCCTATGTTTTTTGTACCGTTTGTGGCACTCAATAGTAATTGGCATCATCTTAATTGTCAGTAAAAAATTGGGTGACTTCTCATATTCCATTATAGCCTTCGTAATATCAAAAAAAGTCATCCAATTTGATCTACATAGAAAACTCACATCTATGAAGATACACACATCCATATCTCTTTTTAATTACAAATGGATAACTATTCATGATTCAAGGACATTCCAACTGATTTCGCAATGTTTCTTTTTCTTTATAAGCGATTATGAAATTATTGCGGAGGTAATAAAATTACGTGTGTGATATAATGATTCAGGTTGGGACTTGGTATTGTAAAAAAAGGGATATGTACAATTAAAAAACATTTTTTCTTATATCACGCTTTGGTATTTTATTACTTTTTGATCTCTCATGATTGGTCAGAATAGGCTCTACAACTTCCATACGTTTTGGTCATTGCCATAATTTATATTGTAATTATTATTCATATTAAATGGTTCTTTTCTACTCTTTAAAATCCTAATAGTTGGTAGAGTTGTAAGTGCTATTATTAGAACATTATTCTATTAACAATTCAGTTGAAATCTCTCTCTCGTCATATTATACCGCAGTAAAAAAAATAGTTGGTCAATGGACTTGCGTAATTGTCGGATTGGCTACTGTATTTTATTAAATATTGCACTAATGTACTACTGCAGTCTTTTAGTTCTTATTTAAATTACCTCATCTCATTTTTTATCTTACAAAGGTGAATAACGTGTTCGACTTAAATCTTGACCTTACGTATAACATGGGATTGGATCTTTTTTTTATTTATTTTATGTAAATATCAAGAATAATTTATAAAGATCAACAACTCAAATAACTCACTTTCAAAAAAATCGATTAATATACTATTAACATTGTTTATCGCCTTGCGGGTGAGATTTTAGGATGATTGGGTAGATGGAGATAGGCATCGCAAGGGATTCGGTATGCACCCTTGGGCCTCAGAGAGATGCCTTGAAGGTCACGATCCCAACAGACGAGTTGGGTGACGTGTTGCACCTAGCAGCCCGGTAGTATCCGGAGTCGCTCGACGGAGTAGGCAGGTGGCACGGTTGACGTTCTTGGTTTCACACTTATACACGATATTAAGACTCAGAGTAGAATTGGATGTGGCCGCATCAAATTTTATTTCGAGTATTATTATTGTGAGAGGTGTTCCGGGATGTGGCTTGAAGTTGGAGAATTTGGAGTTTAGACCTTTTCCTATTCTAGTTGGACAGAGATACTTGGAGATTTATCCAAGATGACAAACAAGTTCCCGCGTAGCGGAGGCCTGCGAGTCGCGTACTTGCGTGTGCTAAAATGATACCAGAAATGGTAAATGACCAGTTGTCGAAAAGTTTTATACCGTTTGGACTCTAACCAACTTGTCGAAATATCAAGATCATTGTACTAGAACTCAAATGATTACTTTATAAATAAATAAAATCAATGTGATCGAATATGAATTGGAATGACTTAGTGTTCTTTCTAAGTTTTACAATACATGCATATGCTATTAAATAAAGTCGAGTATACATTCTTTTCTTACCCCTATGTTAGTCATTATAGTGTTTGTCTCGTTACTGGGCAATTACTCATAACGTTACCGTCGTATGAACCCTACAGGTGTACCTAAGCAGCAACCGCCACAATAGCGGTCTTTGAGGAGATCGGACCTTTTACGTCATACTTGCACCAATTAGGGTACGTTCTACTTAGAGTAACTTATTTACTTCCACATTATTTATGTTATTTTTGAGAGGTGTGTAATGAGATATTGGAGAACTTCTTCTATGTGTTTATAGTTATGTGATGTATCTCATTCTATGGACATGGACTTGATGATCATTATTAATGAGAATGGATGATGCATTTTTCTTTTCATTTTATACTATCTCATGTTGTTATTTATATTTCAAATGTTGATCTATTGTGCATAAGATGGTTTGCTGAGTATCATAGATCATGGGCGTATTTGGACTGTAGGTCCGACACTCCTGTCTCGTCGGTTTCGATAGCCGGAGGGGCGGGGCATCACATACCCTCTTCAAGGACTCTGATGAGTACGTGAAGAGGTGTACCGACTGTCAGAGGATGGGCACTTGTGGACAGTGTGATATGATGCCGATGCAGCCCATTCACTTCTGTGAGGTTTTTGACGCATGGGGCATCGATTACATTCTGTTGGCCGTGGATTATGTTAGTGGTTGGGTTGAGGCCATCCCCGCCCGAACTGCAGATGCTAGGACTGTTTGCAGATTTTTGAGGAAGCATATCATTTCACGGTTCGGGGTACCTCGAGTGTTGATATCTGACGGGGGGTCTTATTTCGTCAACGACAAGGTGAAGGCCCTTGCTAGCGAGTTCGGCATAGACCATCGAGTTGCCACTCCATACCATCCTCAGACGAATGGTCTTGCCTAAGTGTCAAACAGGGATATCAAGACTATATTGCAGAAAGTCGTCCGCCCTGACCGAAAGGATTGATCACAGCTTTTGGACTCAGTCTTGTGGGCATATAGGACGTCTTTCAAGACACCTTTGGGCATATCTCCCTTTCGCCTCATTTATGGCAAGCCGTGCCATTTACCTGTTGAGTTGAGACATACCTTTGGGCAGTCACTGATATACTTTTGGATCCAGATAGTGTAGGAGATCAGAGGAGGGCAGAGTTAGCAGCCTTGAAGGAGCTTCGTGATACCGCCTTATCAAACATCCTTCAGTACAAGGAGAGAGTGAAGGAGTTGCATGATTCTCATATCAACCATAAGCATTTTGAGCCTAGACAGAGAGTATGGCTGTTTGATGTTAGGCTTCGTCTATTTCCAGGGAATCTACAGAGCAAATGGAAGGGATCATATTTGGTGAGAAATGTACACGACAATGGAAGTATTGATATATCTGAGTTGTCTTCTGAGAGTACCTTTCGAGTGAACGGCCAGCGGCTCAAGCCATTTCTAGATCATGAGCCGCCGGTCGTTGATGTTGTCCCGATGCACTTTGCGTGAGATGTGGTCTCTTGACTCACATCTATTGCATCTCACGCCTGATTATCACTGTTCTTCTGACTTGTATAGATCCAGTTGTCCATATCATTCTATTCTTTAGTCCCACATCTCTTTTCTCATCCTATGGTTATGTTATACTTAGGGTGTACTTTACCCTAAGTATAGGGAGAATGTAGGACTCTCGGGTATTCTTTTGTTTTATTTCTACCTCTGTTTTGCTGCCTATACTTAGGGATATTTTACCCTAAGTATGGGGGGGTAGACCCTGTACATTCTTCACTCGGATTTCCCTTTGTTTACAGCCTGCTATACTTAGGATTATTTGATCCTAAGTATAGGGGGAAATGCCGAGATCCTTTTGTATTTCTATTCTTTGATTCGTCTTTGTATATAGCCTTCCTTTTCACTTTCCTATACTAAGCACGAGTTATGTCTTCTTCATCGCTCTTGACTCTGTGGACATCGTTCGAGCTAAGTATAGGGGGGTGTGTATATATTCCATATATACTTTAGCCATAACTCGAACTTTGTGTGAGTGTGTTAATAAATAAAAATGGCTAAAACCCCAAAAATCCATAAAAATTAAAAAAAATTCTTGTAAATAAGTATTCTTTTATTGCATATACATAGCTATTATACACATTATTTTTGTAAAAATGTTTTCAAAAACTTTTTGTGTATTAGTGTGTAAATATGTGCATATCAAAATTATGTATAAAGTTTGCAAAACCTTGTGTAAATTTGTGTAAATATTTTGCAAAACTTGCATTCATGCATACATTCATGATTTCAAAAAAAATTTCAAAAAGTTTGCACATGTGTAAATATTGTGTAAATAGCATCTTTGTATATACTTGTACAGTTTTTCCTGGATTATAGTTGACATTTAAACTAGCCTGGAATTAAATTAGGAAATGGAGCTTGATTAAGATCTTAATCCACCTAATTATACGAGGAACCTTATATGGCTTAGGGTTAAGGCTTTTCAGGTCCATGGTGACTTAATTCTTTGAGTCCACTAGGCTATGATCATATGTCATCTCGATGAGCCTAAGTAGATAACTTAACAACACACACATGACTCATACAGACAATGGCTTGACTTGGACCCGCACTTTACACCGAGCTCTCTATGGATGAGTGAAAAGCGAGATTGCGAGAGCCGCTAAATAGTGGTCTGACAAGTCAGACTCACTGTCGCTGATGCGACTGCTCAAACCACCTCGGTCTTCAACAATTAACCCACACAATCAATAAAGCAATCAAGAGCAAGGATTAAAATTTATTATACCCTACTAACAATGTATAATGGCAAGCAAGTAGGGGTCGAACACAGGAAACAATGGTGCAGAGTGTAGATAAAGATCCAAACCCTAGGTCTAATGAATCACTTAGCCAATTTCTTTTTGTGGGTTTTTAATTTTTTTAATTTTTTGTATTTAATTTTTAATTCTTAGTTAGTATTTTGATTTTTAATTTTCTGATTTTTATAAATTTTTATTTTTTATTTTTTATTTCTTTTTCAATATTGGAAAATAAAAACAAAGGAATAAAAGACAAGGTCAACTATTTATAAAAATGCATAAAAATAACCAAAAATTCAGAAATTAAATGTTTTTAATATTTTTAGATTTTTACTGTTTTTGTGATTTTTTGGGGATTTTTCTAGGTGTTTTTGGTATTTTTAAATACTGAAATAATAGAAAACAGTGGAAAATGGGCTAGCTGTAAACAAAATGAAGTTTAAAAATAGCAAACAACAATCAAAATTTTTCACACTATTTTTCAAATAAAGAGAGCAGAATAAAGGGCAAACAGGAACTGAGTTTGTATTTTTTAGAGTTTTCTTTGATTTTATATATTTTTTTGAAGTTTTAGAGTCTTTTTAAATTTTTAAGGTTTTACTTTTGAGATTTTTAGTGAATTTTGGTTTGAAACTAAAATATAGTAAAATAGACACTATAGAATTTTTTTGGAATTTTTCGAGACTTTTTAATATTTTTTTGGTGTTTTCTAAGCTAGACAATGCTGAAACAACATGTTTTTGATTTTTAATAAATATAAAAATATAATAAAATTAAAAACTAAAAATATAACGTGAAAATAGAAGCACACAGGAGCTTAAACCTAATTTTTTAGAATGTTTCACAATTAAAAGAGGTGTGAAATAAATAAGTTAAGCACACAAAATTCCTAAGCCTGGCATGGGTATAAATGTAATTATAAAAACATCCAAGGGCTCAGCTGCAAATTTCACCAAAAAGCCACGCACAGGTCACGTGAAACAACATTCACAGGGGCATAATTGCAATTAATGAAAACCGGCTGGGCATACATGCAATATTTCCCAAAAACATATTATATTTCCTACGCACAGGGACGAAATTGCAAATAACCAAAAGTTCTGGGCCTAACATGCAAAATACCCAAAGGTCATGCGCCCCAGTCACGTGAGGTGACGTGGCGCGGACTAAAGTGCAAATAGTGAAACTGTGAGGGTCTACGTGCAATTATTACAAAACTTTTTAAACTACAAATGAAAGTTACTGGACTAAACGTTAAAAACAAAAAGTCGTGGGTTAAGAATGCAAAATACCCACGAGGTTCGATCGTTCGGCCGATGGCGTCCCACTTATCCACGTGGCGTGCATCTGACGGCTGATACCCCTTCGTCGCGGACGGCTGAGATTAGATCGTGGACGGTCGATCCAACGACAGAAAGGCACAGGCGATCGGACGGCTGGCGATGCGTCTGGAGGAGGTGGTCGATCCAACGGCAGGGAGGGGTTCACGAAGAACACCTCCCCGGCGAACTTCGAGCGGCGATTGCGGCCGATACACGGCCGCTCCGGCCCCCGGATCAAGGGCAAAATGATCCTGGGGCCCTTCCGCGTCAGCAGGTGGTCTCAGGCAAGGCAGGGACGGCGCGAGGTGCTCGGACAACGGAGGTGACCTGGACGGCTGGTCCTGGGGTCATCGAAGGTCGATTGAGCCTTCTCTTGGGCTCAGACCTGCAAGGTTAGGCACACAAAATCCAGGCGAACAAAATAGTGGGGTCCGATGGTTCAGATGAGGCGTAAGGTGGTGCGGGCGAAGAGCTCCGGCGAGCGGCGGAGAGGGAAGCTCGAAGGCTCGATCTGAGCGAGATCGAGGGATCTGGAAGGGTGTGGCGTGGTGACAGAGCGGAGAGGAGAAGGATGGAGGTGTTTAGGACGGCGGAGGATCGCTGGAGTGGTCGGAAACAACGGGCGGAGCTCAGCTCCGCCGTGGCTTTGATTGAGATTTCACGGCGATCGATTAAACGAAACTCAAAACTGCTATAGATCTAAGCTATGCTAGGCTAAGGCTACAAGGAAATGGAAAGAAAAGAGGAAGAAACTCACCAGAGACGACGGGCGATGAAGCACGGCGGAGCTCCGGCGAGGGTCGAATCTCTTCGATTCAACGCCAAACGATTCAAACCCAGGCTCGATTCGACGCCTGCTGTCACCAGGAACACGAAGGGCTAGGGGTTTGAGGGTGAAAATGGCGGAAGAAGGATTAAAATTTGAATCGAAGTCGGGGGCTCTTTTTGTAGGGTTGACGAATGGCGTGGAAGACGAGGGTCCAGCGGTGGCTACAGTGGTCCTTCGTCCAAGATAACGCGAGGGCGTGCATGCCCATAGATCGAGGCATAGATTCGCAAGAGGAACCATCACGAAATGATGCAAGGAATAGCCGCGAAAAAGCCAAGAAGATGGCTCAAAAACCAACTTCTGACAGGCGCAGGGGGTAGGGCGTCCAGTTGACCGAGGTCAACTGTTGACCCCTCCTGGTTGGTCCACGTGGACCAACCAGGAAAAACCCTGAAAAATTAATTTATAAAATCAATAAAAAATAGAATGAGGTCGAATTAATTAATAGTTAAAAAATAAAAAATGCTTGAAATTTTATGTAGTATTTTATGATGAATTTTAATTATTTTTATGAAGTGTATTTTTATAAGCTCATATTTACACCCTTTATAGGTATAATACCTATATACTTTATTTATTTATTTTTCTTTTGTGTATTTTAATTCTATTATTTTTATTTATTATTTTCTAAAATTATAAAGTACTTTTATGTACACAAATATATTTTTATTTTATTTTTATGAAAAGTTTTGTATATTAAATAAAATATAAAGGTATAATGTATAGGTATGTATATAGGTAGTGTATCTATGTATTCTATATATATTCATTTTTTATTTTTATTTTCTTTGCATTTTTATTCTGATTTTGATACACATAATTATTATAAGTAATATTTACAACGTTATAAAAATATAAAATTATAAAAAACAATAAATAATTAATAAATTGAATATTTTATTCAGTACAAGTATACAATGGGGTCCAAAACTCAACTTTCAAATCGTAGCTCCGCCAAATGCGAAACCACCGTCATTAAATAGATTATTTTATTCTATATACAATTAAAGGTGAGTTTGATGCATTTGGAGTTTTCATTTGTGAGATACAGGTCTGGGAAGTTGGGATTCTTGATTTTTATTCATACCATAACTTTTTATCTGTGTATTATTTTTCTGTGAAATCAATTTTGTATTTTTCTTTATTAAATTATCTACAACTTTCATTTACAAAGTTTCTTTATTTGATGTATGAAAAGTGGAACCAAAAATAGGTCCCAAAATGAATAGAGAATGAATAAAAACTAAAGGTATTTTATCTGTATTTTGGCCCTTATCTCCCCCTACTTTATTCCTTGTCGACCTATTCATCAAGATGCCTAGGTCTCGGGGTTTCAGGTCATAAAATATTTACAATATTTTATTCTTTTTCTTTTCTTTTCTTTATTCTATAATTTTGGCATTAAAAACCGCAATTTATACAATATTTACACACATATGCATGAATGCTAAAATGCCTATATTAAGCCTATTTACATGCATTTACTAGGGTTTTTAAGGCCAAAATGATAGAATAAAGATGATGAAACGTGGATTCATCATCCCCCTATACTTGCCTTTGCTAGTCCCTAGCAAACACTTATGCAATAAGTGCAGAAAAAGAAAAATAAAGAAAAGAAAAAGAAGAAGGTAGGCTGAATTTAATTGTTAAACTTATCTTCACAAAATCAAAGTTTGGAGCTTAAGTCGGACCTTTGGAATTTTAGTGCGGTCGGAACCTTAATGAGAACCGAATTTGAAATCCAACAGTCCCTGAGAATCTCAAAACTCTGTCCAAGTCTCCTCAATAGCCAGGTCAGAATTATCTCAATTCATACGCAAACCTTTACGACTATGAATCTGACTCGTACAGTGTAAGTGATGGTGGCTCTCCCCAGCTAGAATGACAAAGAGACTGACTTCTCCAGTATGACAACCCAATGATTCCCCAATCCAATAACTCCATCCTCGAGGAGCGGGGTATTCCCTTCTAAGTTCAAGTGGCAACCAACTCAAGAGGAGGGGGTGAAGAGAAGAATGGACGGTAGCCAGTGTAGCTACCTATCCGAGGATGCAAGACCAGTGTAGTCAAGTCATCCAGCTGCAGGCTCACATGATATGACTTTGGAACTCAAGCTTGCTTATTGACTTTACAACATATGTACATACTTTGCAGGCTTTTTTTTGTACATGCCTGAACTTTCTTCTTTTTTTTTCTCTCTTTTTTTTGAAATATTATTCACAGCAGCATTTACATAAGGAGTTTTCCTCTTGATCCAGTAGATTATCCCTCTTTTGAAGCTTTATCGCAACCCACAGCCTCCTGTCTTTAGACTTCCTAATCACTGGACGGGTTGGGGTGCACTTCCCTCCCTAGAGGAGGACAAGTGTTTCCACTTGTGTGCGTCTCATAGCCGGCAAATCCAATCCCCTCACCACTCCAACTGAGTTGAGCCATGGGAAAGGTGCAGGTGTCCAAGTTAGGTCATTATCAACAAGAATCGTGCGTGTGCTCCGAAATACTCTGCTTAGGCAGTCAAGAATCCATTGAACCAGTCCCGTGATCCTCAAAGAATTAAGTCAACTAGACCTGAAGTACCTCAAAATCAGTTCCTATAAGGTTCCTGTTATTATGTAGATTTTAAGGTCCAATCAAGCTCCAATCTCTGGATTTTACTTAGACTCGTTCAACTATCAAACTCAATCCGAAAAATGCTCATGGCTATGCAATGCAATGCAGAAAATATTTTTGTGATGCAATTTTCAAGATTTTGAACTTTTTATGGGTTTTTGAAAAGATGATGATGATGATGATGATGATATGCAAAAAAATTTTTTTGTATTTTCAAAAGATTTTTCACATGTTTTTGGATTTTAGTTTTGCAAATGTTTGTGGGATTTTTGAAAAGAAAAAGTTTTGGCTAAAAACTAAGTGAAAAATATGTACACGGGAGTGCTTCTTTATATATACAAGAAATGGATTTTAAGAATTTACAAGGGTAAGTGATCAATTATTATACATAGTATATGAGTAGATTTTGGTGTGATGTAAATATTCCTCAAACTTATTTGACACAGATTTTTCAAACAATTTTTGAAAACTATAGTCCAAAATAATTTTTACAAACATTTTACAAACATTTACACACATTTGAAAATCATTTTGCAAAGGCTTTCAAACAGTATATATAGGTTTTCAAATCATTTTTGCAACCATTTTTCAAACCATTTGCAAATCATTTTTCAAACATTTATTCACACAAAGAAAAGAAATTTTACAATCCACACATTTTACACAGGTTGAAAACATGTAACAAAATATTTTCAAAATAGTTTTCAATAGATGTTCACAAAGATTTTCAAACTATTTTTCAAACATTTTGCAAAAAACATTTCACCTGATTTATGTAATCAGTAAATACAAAAAGAATTTGAGGAATAACACATCTTTTTATTAAGGATTTTTAATGAATTTTAAAGAATTTTTAAAGAATTATTAGCCATATTTATTAAGAAAATACGAAAGTACGAGTTATGGCTAAAGTATATACGTAGTATTACGACCCCCCTATACTTAGCTTGAGCTATGTCCTCATAGATCAGAAAGAAAAGAGAAGACATAACTCGTACTAAGTATAGACAAGTCTAAAGAATGAATGAATCAATGAATGAGAAGTTGACCGTCCCCCCCTATACTTAGGATCAAATAATCTAAGTATAGCCAGACTGTACACAATGCGGGGAGGGTCAAGGGCGGGAATGAACAGATCATACTCAGATTGTCTCCCCCTATACTTAGGGTAAGATATCCCTAAGTATAGACAGAAGAGGAGACAATGGAGAGGATCGAAAAGAATAGAGAGCTCGGGGTGCACGCCCCCCGATACTTAGGACAAAGTACGTCTAAGTATGGAAAACTGTCTACAAGGGCGGCACCTTTTTGATAGATAAAGAAGATAGAAAAGGAAAAGAAGAAAAGAAGAAAAGAAGAAAAGATATGAGATTGGATATGAACAACTCGGATGCGCATCCCCCTAAACTTAGGATAAAGTACATCCTAAGTGTAGCAGTGATGAAAGGATGGCATCAATTCGGTAGAACAAGATAAAAGAAATTGAAAAGAAGAAAAGACAAAAAGGGAAATCATTCAAAAATATTTTGATGCGCTTTGCCTTCCTCTGCCTCTTTCGAGATATTCAGCTCATCCTCATAGATTACTTGAATTGAGTCAACGACGGCCATGAATGTGTCATGTTCAAGGTATGGCTTCAGAAGTGTCCATTGACTACAAAAGGCTGTGCGTCAGCTGACAGATTGGATATCAATACACTTCCGTTGTCATGCACCTGCCTAACCATGAACGGCCTGGTCCATTTGCTCTTCAATTTGCCTGGAAAGATCTTTAATTTCGCATCGAACAACCATACCTTCTGACCTGGATCAAAGGACTTGTGACGGATGTGCTGTGTCATGCCATGTTTTGACCTTCTCCTTGTACATCAAGCTGTTGTCATATGCATAACTCTCTGAATTCCAGTAATCTGTTCAAATCTAGTTTCCTGTTCTTTCCTGCTTGCTTGGAATCCAAATTACAGATATTAATAGCCCATAAAGATTTGTGATGAGTTCCACGGGCAAAGACATGGCTTGCCATATACCCAGGCGGTAGGGAGACATTCCCAAGGGTGACTTGTACGCTGTTCTGTAAGCCCAAAGAACGGAGTCAAGCAGCTGAGACCAGTTCTTGCGATCCGGACGCACAAGTTTCTGTAGAATCGTTTTGATCTCCCTGTTGGAACATTCAGCTAAGCCATTAGACTGCGGGTGGTAGGGTGAAGCAACACGATGCTCGATGCAGAATTCTTGGGTCAGCTTCTTCACCTCTCTATTTATGAAATGACTACCCCCGTCAGATATGAGAATTTTGGGAATCCCGAACCGTGCTATGATGTGATCTCGTAAGAATCGACAGACAGTCCTACTGGCGGCGGCTCGGGCAGGGGATAGCCTCTACCCATCGACTGACATAATCGACAGCAAGCAGAAATATATTCATAACCCTGACTGTTGGGAAAAGGGCCCATGAAGTCAATGCCCCATGCGTCAAAGACATCTGAGATCTGAATGTACTTTAGAGGCATCGTATCTCTCATTCCTATGGTTCCACCCATCTCTGACAGTTAGTACAACATTTGACATACTCATCTGCGTCTTTGAATAATGAAGGCCACCAGAGGCCACTTTGAAAGAACTTTTGTTGCCGTTCGTTTGCCTGAATGGTGTCCTCCAGAATCTTGATCATGACAGAGAGCGAGGACACTTGGAACTTCCTCCTAAGGAATACACCTTCGCCAGATGCAATCTGCTCCCTCACGAAACAGATACGGATCTTCCCACTGGTAAAAATGGATTTTGGACAAAAATTTGTCTATTTTCAACTTAGGCCAGTCCTGTGGGATTTTCTTGGCAACTAGATAATTCACAATGTCCGCATACCAAGGAAGTGAGGCGACAGACAGAATCGATTCATCTGGAAAGGTTTCTGTGATAGGCTGCAAGTTCAGGCTCATGAGACTCTGGTTCAGGAAGTCTTGACAGATGATCGGCCACTACATTCTTTACCCCAGGTTTATCTCTGATTTCCAAGTCAAACTCCTGGAGGAGAAGGATCCACCGGATGAGACGTGGTTTGACGTCCTTCTTCTGCTGTAAATACCGATGGCAGTGATCAGTGTAAATGATAACTTTGGACCCAAGAAGGTAAGATCTGAACTTTTCCAAAGCAAAAGACTACCGCTAGCAGCTCCTTTTCAGTGACAGTTGTAGTTTCTGGGCTTCATCAAGCGTTCGACTAGCGTAGTGAATCGCAAATGGTACATTGTCTTTCCTGTATCCCAGTACAGCTCCGATGGCATAATCTGACGCGTCGGTCATAATCTCGAAAGGCTGAGTCCAAAATCGGTGGCTGTAGGACGGGGGCCTGCATGATGAGCTCTTTCAACTGATTAAAGGCAAGGAGCACACGGTCTTCTACAATGAACTCATTGTCCTTGCCGAGCAACTCAGTCAACGGGTCTGGCCAGTTTGCTGAAATCTTTAATAAATCGTCAGTAAAACCCGACATGGCCCAAGAATGACCGGACTTGCTTGATATTTGTAGGTGGCTCAAGCTTAGAAATTACATCCACCTTGGCTGGGTCAACCTCCATGCCACGTTTAGAAACAACGTGACCCAGCACGATTCCTTGGGTCACCATGAAATTGTCTCTTCTCTCAGGATAGCACAAGATTCACTTCGCAGCACCTCCGTAGGACTCGGTCTAGGTAGTCCAGACATTGATCAAATGAATCCCCGTAGACCGAAAATCGTCCATGAAGACCTCGAGAAGCTGCCCACCATATCGGCAAAAACTGCAAGCATACACCTTTGAAATGTGGCTGGGGCGTTGCAAGCCCGAACGACATCCGTCTGAAGGCATATGTGCCAAAAGGACAAGTGAAAGTAGTCTTCTCTTGGTCTTCAGGAGCCATAGCAACTTGATTATACCCAGAGTATCCGTCCAAGAAACAGAAATATTCCTTCGCGGCCAATCTCTCCAAGATCTGGTCGATGAAGGGTAGCGGAAAGTGATCCTTCTTGGTGGCAAGATTGAGTCTTCTATAGTCTACGCACACTCGCCAAGAAGTCGGTACTCTGGTTGCGGTCTCCTCTCCTTTGTCATTTTTCACAATGGTGATCCCTGATTTCTTGGGTACAACATGTAGAGGGCTCACCCATTTGCTGTCAGAGATGGGATAAATGAATCCCGCATCACACCATTTCTGGATTTCTTTCATAACCACCCTCCCGCAGATTCGGGTTCAATCTTCTTTGCAGTTCACGAGAGGGTCTGCAGTCTTCTTCCAGGAAGATGCGATGCGAACAGAGTGACGGATTGATCCCATGGAGATCGGAGGTTCGCCAGCCTATCGCCTTGCGGTTGCGTTCAAGAACCTTCATCAGACAAGATTCTTGGTCTTCGGTCAGATGTGCATTAATGATGACCGGATGCATGTTTGGTTCTCCCACAAGAAAGGCATACTTCATATTGGGAGGGCAAGGGTTTTAGCTCTGGTGGGGTCTGAGCTGCTTCAGCGGTGACCTCAGCTATTAGTACAGGTGGTGTTCTTTCAACTGTGCAATGTCACCATAGTCTGCTCTGTTTCTTCTCTCAGATCTGACAGAATTCTGCAATGATGTCATCTTCATCAGAAAATGCTTCAAAACCTGCTCTTGGTTCTGAAGGCACATCACCCCCATGGTAGTATCTTGTACCGCATCAGCGAGTTCCTCATCTTGATCGATACAAGGAAATTCGACTGCGGTCTCCACTTCCTCCTCGAAACGGAGGAGTCCATGGATCTCATTATCATCCAGGAATAGGTTGGTATCTTGAATTTCTGCTAGAAAATCACAGTTTTCATCGTGCTCGATCACCCTTGCACACGATGCAGATGTCGGTTCAGCTGGCGTTCCCTCAGACAGGGTCTCAACTCGGATAATTTCATTGCCAGCTCCAAAAGTGATTTCTCCCGTCCCATAATTCACCACTACGTTTGATGTCCGCAGAAATGGTCTTCCGAGTATGATCGGGGTAAGGAGCAACGGAGCAGGGACGTCCATATCTAAGACCACAAAATCGGCCGGGAATGACTTTCCCTGAACCGTGACGATCACGTCCTCCAACAGGCCCCTAGGCCGCTTGACTGACTTGTCTGCAAACTGCAGAATCATCTTTGTAGGCTTGAGCGGTCCTAACTTGAACTCCGTGAGTAGTGAGGCTGGCATCAGATTGACAGATGACCCATTGTCGAGAAGTGTTCGCTCGAATTCCTGCTCGAACATCTGACAACGTACAAGAGGTGCTCCCATATCTGGTTTTTTATCCGGGAGGTTGCTGATGGCATTGACGGTGGCCATAGTGAGGATGTGTTTTTCGGACTTGCCACCTTTGCTTCTGGAATTATGGGGGGTTGGCCTGCGCTTGGTTGTACATGCCTCTTTAAGACCTTTCTTCACTGCTGGCATGTACTCAAGAGCCTTCATCAACGGCATGTTCAAGACCAGATTTTGAATGATTTCTATGATAGCAGGGTCAGACAAAGCATTTTTCAAATTTTTCATTTTTTTGTGTTTTTTCATTGCTTCAGGAAAAGGAATATTTACAAACTCTTCACCAATATCATTCAAAATAGTGTCTGTGTTGTTGTTACAGGTAGACGACAAAAAGGAATGGATTCATCTACAATTTGCGGACCAAAAATGACAGGCTCGGGCTTCAGGTGCTGGCGTTGGACTCCGCTGCAGGTACGGTGCTCCTCCTGTCAGGAGCTGGCTGTGAGGCAGGTGCAGGCGTCTCCAATGCTGGCTGATCTCCACCGAGGTTGCTGCTATCTTTGTGTGTTTTCTGTTTTCTTCATTTTTTTGTGGTTTTCTGGATGCTGGTGCTGCTCCCAAAATGTTGGCTGGCCCTGGTGTTGGCTGGACTGACGATTCCCCCGACAGATGCTATGGCTTTCCCTTCGCTTGTCGCCGATGGCTAGAGTGTCCTACCGCTCCTGAGAGTAACAACGTTAGATAAAAATAATTAATTTCACCTGATTCGGGTTGGACACTGCCGGCTACCTGCTCCTTGCGTCGTGAAATTGTTAGGGTTAGCTTCGACCTGGGATGGTATGACAGTTTTTGCTGCTGTCAGGTCGTCGATCTTCTGGTTCATCTCAGCCATGTTCTTCATTAACTGCTCCAAACAAGCCAGGGCCGGATTAACCGGTACGATCTCAGAGGATTCCCCTGCTAGGGTCTAGAATGCTGGTATGGCGGCTGAGATTACGACTGGTATCCTTGAGAAAATTGCTGAGGAGGGGGGTTTGAGGAGTACTGTGAGTTGTGCTGATTGAATTGGACAGCCGGCTGTTGGTGGTATCCCTGTCCTCGATATCCGGACTGCTGAGGACCATGTTGGTAATTCTGCCTCCAAGTATTCCCATGTGAGGGAGGCTGGTACTGGTAAGGCTGCTGGAAGGGTCTCCCACCTGCTGTTGCTGATGGAAGGGCCTGTTGCCCCATGTTCTGACCCTGAGAGTGTCCCTGAGGACGGGTCAGCTGCGCTTCATTGTTCCAAATGCCATTGATCTTCTGGATCAGCGCGGGGTGGAGAGAACTGCTCGGAGTATGTGGGCTGGTGCTCTGGTTGGTAGACAACCATCTTCGTCTGAGGCTGCGGTGGTTGCTCCCCGGGGGACCTGCACGTAGTACACGTGCTGGACAGGGCCTGGGGCTGCGGTCGGAGTCGGGCTGAGTCGGCTGAGGGTTTTGCTGCACTGTAGGCTCCTTTTTCTCAGCGTTCGGCTCTGCAGAGGTAGACACGGGCGTTGCACATGTTTGCATTCAATGCTCGGACGAGCTGCTCCAGCTGCTGGGAGATCTGGTCGAGCTTCTCCAGACCTTGGGTCCTCTTCTCTATGACTGCCAGCTTTTCGAGGTCCTGCGACCTCTTCTCAATGAATATCCACTTTGGACAAGTGGCTCCCAATGATGCTCAAGTTGGAGCTCTCATCTTTGTCCTCGGTGTGAGAAGCCATGTTAACTGGCTTGCTGATGGCGGTTGGTGTCTTCATGTAAACTCTAGAGACGAGGATTGGGCTGCTTTCTCCCTCAGCCATTTCTTCAAAGACATTCCATACGACATCCTCGTCTTTGTTGAAATGCGAACCGCCGCAAGCTGCATCCACGAGCTTTTGGCTCTCAAATGATAGCCCCCCAAAGAAGTGTTGTACGAGACTGGTCTTTGGTATTTCATGGTGAGGGCAACTTTTCCTGGAGATCTTTGAATCTCTCCCACGCTTCATGGATAGTCCTCGTGGGGCTGTTGGCAGAAACTGGAGATCCGGGCACGCATCTGATTTAATCTCCCAAGAGGATAGAATTTATGGAGAAAGGCAGATTTCAATTCCTCCCAGGTGGTGATGACCTTCCCGAGATGGTCGACCCAGTAAAAGGGCCTTGTCTTGAAGGCTGAAAGAGAACGCGGTCATCTTGATCACATCCAGGGGAACTCCGGGGTAGTGAGCAGTGGAACAGATACGGTTAAACTTCTTGAGAAAAATATATGGTTCTTCAGTGGTGTTCCCATGAAAAGTGGGAAGCAATGACAGAAACTGCAGCTTTAGCTCGAAGTGAGCATGCATTCGTGGAATTTGAATCCACTCAGTGATGCACCCCGCGCCAGGGTTGTTATGTCTCCTTGAGTGTGGGCTTGGGCTACGGTGGATCTTCTTCTGCTGCTTCATATTCGGGTCCCACTGAAAACTCATCATTGATTTCATGGTCATTGGGATCGTAGTTCGGGTCATCCTCCCGTCGGCCGTCTCTCACATCGGCCCTTCTCCTCAGATCATTCAGCATGTCCTGAAAGGCTGTCTGGGCCAAGGCCTGATCAGTCAACTGCTGCTGAATGGCTTGGAATGGAAGCCAGCAGTTGACTGTTGACCTCACCCTGCGTAGTGTATTGTCCTTCCGCTGTGTTGTCTTCAGGCTCCTGCTGGGGCTGTGGTCCTTTTACCCTTCCTCCTGCCATCTCTGTCTCTGCTTGGTTGACCGGCTCGGGCTCTAAGTCTGCACATGGTAGAATGCCCCGATCAGTCTGAATTGCAGCACCAGATAGAGAGATGCGGTCTGTGTCAAGATCAACACAGAACTTCGTTAAGGATGGCGATGTGTAAGGAGTAAAATCAATGGCCATCCAAAACGGACAGAGTTCGGGACGAGAGTGGTCCCGGGTTATTGAAGAAGGCAGGGAGTCTGGAGGTTGGTTCATAGGGTTTGAACCGGTGTCTCGGGAAATCGCCCTGAATTATTGGAGAAGGCGAGCGAATGGAACCTGATGTGGGTGTGATAACACGAGAACCCGAGCAACTAAGGCAATCAGGTAACTGAGACGGTCGTTGCGACCTCAATCACTCGGATGTGTATATCAAGAAAAATATGAGACCACTAAATAAATCAAAAATCAATCAGGCACGAATAAAGCGGTCCTGCTATATGTTTAACCTGGTATAGCACCCAGGGTCGAACTCAAGGAGCACGGATTGGCCGAAGGCCTACGAAGTAGTAAAAATAAACAAAATTAAAGACAAAAATATTTTTTTAGTGGTTTTTAATTATTTTTATATTTTTTTGGATTTTTAAAATATAAGAAAAAAAAAAAACAAAAACAAGCACACTTCAACAATTTATTTAATGCAACAAAAATCAAGCAAAAATTTAAACAAAAATATTTTTATGTGTTTTATAATTTTTTATGTTTTTGGTGAATTTTTGGGATTTTTCTGATATTTATTTTAATTTCTAAAAATCAAACAGTAACAAAACTAAGTGGTACTGTCCAGCCAAGCCTAAAGTCCCTAGATAAAATACCTAAGGAACTCAAAAAGGCCTGGAGGTAATTTTCCTAGAAAATAGATGATATAAGGAAAATTTAGGTACCAGATTTATTGTTTTTTGGGTTTTTAATGTATTTATTAGAATTTTTATGGGTTTTTGGGGTTTTTAAGTTTTTAAGGTTTTCCAGTGGTGAAAAATAGCCAAAAATGGCTAGAAAATCAAAGTCACTAAACTAAACAGTACATAATTTTTTATAGAATTTTTAGGGGAGTTTTTGTATTTTTTTTATTTTCTAGTCTAGACAGTAACAAAAATGATAGTTATTGAATTTTTAAAAATAACAAATAAACTCAAAAATGTCCTCTAAAATTCTCAAAAATCCTACACCATGGCAGGAGCCATGTGACAATTTTTCATCGAATTTGAAGGTGATTGATATTTTATTCAAAAATCACAAGAGGGTATTGTGCACAGGGACTGAAATGCAAATACCCCAAAGTTCTGGGGGTCCCGGTGCAATTAACCCAGCAAATCACGCACCAAGCGCGTGCCTGGGGTACTCAGGGACCTATATGTAATAAAAATAAGGTCCGGGGACCTATTGGTAACACGTACCAAAAGTCCAGGGGCCTTAGTTGCAATTTACCCACAAATAAACGCACATGCGGAATAAAACCATTCACAGGGGCATAAATGCAAATACTAAAAGATTTCTTTCATTTCAGAACAATCAGAACTACAAGGGCATATATTGCAAATAACCCAAAAATACACGTGACGAAGCACGTGGCTCACACAGGCAGGGGTATATAAGCAAATACACTAAAGTGCAGGGTCCATTGTGCAAATAAACCTAAAACTAAATAACGTGCTTAAATATTTACAAGACTCAAATGAAATAAAACTAAGATAAGGGCCTAAGGGTAATTTACCCTTTATTAACCGGAGCTGATGGATGGCCGCCACGTGGTGATCGGACGGTCAGGAAGGGGGGCGGCTCTGACGTTGCTGCTGCTCTGGTCAATCCAACGGTCCAGGCCAGGACACGTGGTGGATCTAACGGCCTGGATCTGTCTCCTCAGATCTGACGTCCACGTGCGCTCCAGAGATGGACGGTGCTGATCAAAACTGGAGCCGAGGAGGGCAATCCAACGGCTGCTGGAGGTCCTCGGAGAACAAGAGGCCGGCGAACCTTCGCCGGCCCAGTACGCGCACTCCGATCCTCCGCTGCTGCGCCTGAAGATCGGAGGAGCTCCGGCGTGAAGATGCGCAGCTGCTGACGTCCTCCGATGCCCCAGCCGAGCTCGGGAGAGCTCCGACGAGGGTGGCGGAGGTGAAGCTCCTGGGCTGATGTCGAGAGGCCTCAGATGGCCTCCGCTGGTCCTGCAAAACGGCTTAAAAGCTTCGCGGGTCGAGGGCAAAGTGCCTCGACCCAGTTAGGCGACGTGGGGGTGGTCGATGCGTCGGTGCGGGCGAACCCCGGCGATGCGACGGCGAAGGGGTTCGAGCCCCAGCTCCTGTGCGAGCTGGGTTGAACGGAGGGGCGGAGAAGGTGCGCGTGGGAAGGGGCGAACGTGATGGTCGGGTCCGATGGTCGGGAGGTGGTCGGAATCGGGGTGAATCGACAAAAAAGTACGACGGCGAAGATTGGGGGAAAGCTGAAATCAAAGGAAAGGGCGGAGCTAAGGGGGTACCTGGATGGATGAATAGACTGTGCTGGAGCTGGGGGTGCTCCCGGTCGTCGCCTCAAGGGGTGTCTCTGCCCGAGGCTCGAGCTCGCTCAGATGGGCGGAGCTACGGCGGTGGTATCGCCGGATCAGTGGATTCGGCGGCCTTCCTCGCTGCAACAGGCAGGGGCGGCGAGCTGTCACCTCGCTCTCTCTCTGGAGCTCACTGGAAAGCTACGCGAATGGCCAAAGATGCATGAAATGGGGTGGCGGAGCTCGCTTAAGTAGGTTGGAGGGATCCGAGAAGAAAGGCTCGGGTAGGGTCACGGTGGCGCGCGGATCCCGAGGTCGATGCCCGGCGAGGGTGTCGGATGTGGGAGGTGTAAAACGGAGCCGGGGTTTAGGGAAATGGGTATCGGGTTGAGCGGGCGAAATTAGGAGAAGACGGGTCGGGCGCTCGAATCCGTGAGAAGTGGTCCTGGGGGGGCCAGTTGACCGGGCGGTCAACATCCCCAGGACCAATGGGGGTCAGGCCACGTGGCAGGAATTTAGAGCTCAAAATTAAGGTAGTTATGGCCCGATTTTGTAAAAACTCAAAACACAAACTATTTTTATTTTATTTATTTCTATTTTTTGGTGATTTTAATTAATTTTTGGAAATAAAAAAAAGGTATTTACAATATATAGCTATATATAGGTATATATACAATATGTAGGCTTTTGATTTTTGATTTTTATTTATTATTTTTGTATAATTTTATTCCTATTTTATATTTTATTTATTTATAGAATAAAATAAGGAATAAAAGGGTGTTTTTATTTTATTTTATTATTTATATACATAGGTAAAATAAATAGTTAATGTATATCTATATACATGGTATATGTACAAAGTATTTTTGTATTTTTTAATTTTGTTATTTTTATTTGATTTTTGTTTTGATTCTTTTTATTTTCTTTATTTACAATATATAATATAGATTATTTACAAAAAGTTTGGAAAATAACTTTATTTATTTACAAGGTTAAATAAATATAGAAGCATGGTCTATGTACATGATGAAAGGGTCTTTTTAATCTTTTTGATTTTAACTTTTTATTTTGTTTTTATCTTTTATAAATATATACAAGTATTTACAAGCATATTTTTGGGTGAAGAAAACATTTTTATTTTATTTACATAATATATACACATGAGCCCCTATCTCCCTCTACTTGGCTTTTATGCGGTCAGGCCCATGCTGAGCCCTCCCTTGGGCTAGGTTGCTCAATATTTATTCTAAATATTTCCCTCTTTTTCTTTTTAATCTTTATTCTTTTATTTTTGCACCAAAAACATGCTAATTATAGGTTTTTACACAATGCATGCTTTTGCTAATTATTTCTAATTACACTTATCTACATGCATTTGCAAAGGTTTTTGTAGCTAAAATATAAGAATAAAGAGTGATGAATGGGTATTCATCACCCCCCTATACTATACTTTGCTAGTCCCTTAGCAAACACTTATTTGAAAAAGAAGTGAAAAAGAAAGAAAGAAAAGAAAAAGAGGATGTACATGGATCAAGGTTGATTAATAAACTTGCCTTTATTAAATTGAGGTATGGAGCTCAAATCAGATCTTTGGATTATTAATGTGTCGGAACTTTATTTGGACTTAAGCTTAAAACCTAACAGCCTCTAAGTTCCACTACTCTATAACCAAGACTTCTCAATGCTCCAGATCAGAACAAGTCATCAATCACAAACCCTGAAGACCATGAATCTTTTCTTGTCCTGTGAATGTGAAGTCTAAGCTCTCCACCTCAGAAATGGCAACTTGACAACCCCTCCCCAACAAGGTAACTCTATGACCTCAATCTGGCCACTCTTTCCTCGAGGAGCGGGGTATTCCCTTCTAAGTTCAAGTACAGCCGGCTCAAGAAGAGGGGAAGAAGAGAAATGGGTCAAGGCCAGTGTAGCCAAGTACCCTTGGAGCTTGACCAGTGTAGCCAAGTCTCCCTGCTGCAAGCTACAACAGGTGGATCATGAAACCAAGCTTTGCTTATTGCACTTATATACATACTCCGGTGGGATTATCATTTTCTCTAAGACCCACCACTTTTTTGGAGTTCTTTTCTTTTTGCACATTTTTTTTTCGAGTGCATCTATACAACATATACATGTGCAGCATATATACAAAGAGTTTTTCTTCTTGAGCCAGTAGACTATCCCTCTTTTGAAGCTTTATTGCAACCCACAACTCCCGTCGTTAGACCTCATGGCAACCAGACCAAGTTGAGACGCACTTCCTTCACTATAAGAAGAAGAGAGGTTCCGCATAGGAAGTACTACCCTCATATGCTACCCCAAGTCAAGGAAACTGCCTCCTCACCACCTCATCCGTAGAGAGCTCGGTGCATAGTGCTGGTGTCCAAGTAAAGCCCATTGTCTATATGAGTCATGTGTTGTTGTTAAGTGCTCTACTTAGGCTCATTGAGATGACATGTGATCAAAGCATAGTGGACTCAAAGAATTAAGTCACCATGGACCTGAAAAGCCTTAAACCTAAGTCCTATAAGGTTCCTCTTAGAAGTTAGGTGGATTAAGATCTTAATCGAGCTCCATTTCTCAATTTGATTCCAGGCTAGTTTAAAATGTCAACTATCATCCAGAAAAAACTATATACATATGTACAGGAAGATGCTTATTTACACAAATTTTACAATCATGCAAAATTTTTGAAAAATGTTTTGAAATCATGGATGGATGATGCATGAAGTGCAAGTTTTGCAAAAAGATATTTACACACATTTACACAAGATTTTTGCAAACTTTTGATTTTCAAAACATTTTGGAAAAATTTTGTACTATATACATAATTTTGATAAGAAAATATTTACACAAGCTTTACAACAAATATTTTTGAAATCATTTTACAAAAATAATTGCACACTAGCTATGTATGTGCAAATAAAAGAAGATTATGTACATGAAAAATTTTTAATTTTTGTGTTTTTAGCCATTTTATTTATTAACACACTCACACAAAGTACGAGTTATGGCTAAAGTATATATGAAATATATACACACCCCCCTATACTTAGCTCGAACGATGTCCTCAGAGTCAAGAGCGATGAAGAAGACATAACTCGTGCTAGGTATAGGAAAGTGAAAAGAAAGGCTATACAAAAAGAAATGAAAAGTCAGAGAGTCTCAGGTCTTCCCCCTATACTTAGGATCAAATAATCCTAAGTATAGCAGGCTGTACACGAAGGGAAAAAACGAGTGGAGAATGTACAGGGTCTACCCCCCCTATACTTAGGGTAAAATATCCCTAAGTATAGGCAGCAAAACAGGGGTAGACAGAAACAAAAGAAATACCCAAAAGGTCTCACATCCCCCCTATACTTAGGGTAAAGTGCACCTAAGTATAGCATAATCATCAGATGGAGAAAGGGATGTAGGACCTAAAGAATGTAGTGATATGGACATCTGGATCTATATACAGCGGAAGATCAGTGACACTCGGGCGTGAGATGCATTAGATGTGAGTCAAAGACCACCATCTCACGCAAAATGAATCGGGGCAAGATCAACGGACCCGCGGCTCATGATCTAGAAATGGCTTGAGCCGCTGGCCGTTCACTCGGAAGGTACTCTCAGAAGACAACTCAGATATGTCTATGCTACCGTTGTCGTGCACCTTTCCTAACCAGATAAGGTCCCTTCCATTTGCTCTGTAGCTTCCCTGGAAATAATCTAAGCCTCGCATCAAACAACCATACTCTCTGTCCAATCTCAAAATGTTTGTGGCTGATGTGAGAATCATGCCACTCCTTGACTTTCTCCTTATAATGTAGGCTGCTTGAGAAAGCTGCATCTCTAAGCTCCTCCAGGGCAGCTAGCTCTGCCCTCCTCTGGTCTCCCATACCATCTGGATCCATAAGTATGTCTGTGACTACCCAAAGTGACTTGTGCCTCAGCTCAACAGGTAAATGGCATGGCTTGCCATATACGAGGCGAAAGGGAGATGTACCCAAAGGTGTCTTGAAAGACGTCCTATATGCCCACAAGACCGAGTCCAAAAGCTGTGACCAATCCTTTCGGTCAGGGCGGACGACTTTCTGCAGAATAGTCTTGATCTCCCTGTTCGACACTTCGGCTAGACCATTCGTCTGTGGATGGTAAGGTGTAGCAACACGATGGTCTATGCCGAACTCGCTAGCAAGTGCCTTCATCTGGTCGTTGATGAAGTGAGATCCCCCCATCAGAAATCAGCACTCGTGGAACCCCGAACCGCGTGATGATGTGCTTCCTCAAAAATCTGCAAACAGTCCTCGCATCAGCGGCTCGGGCGGGGATAGCCTCCACCCAACGACTCACATAATCAACGGCCAACAGAATGTACTCAAATCCCTGACTCTTAGGGAATGGACCCATGAAATCGATGCCCCATGCGTCGAAAACCTCACAGAAGTGAACGGGCTGCATCGGCATCATATCACGCTGTCCACAAGTGCCCATCCTCTGACAGTCAGTACACCTCTTCACGAACTCATCTGAGTCCTTGAAGAGGGTAGGCCACCACAAGCCGGATTGGAGCACTTTCCTGTGCCGTTCTCCTCCCAGAATGATGCCCTCCTGCCTCAAGCTTGTGGCAGTAAGTGAGGACGCTAATGGTGTTCCTCCTGAGGAATACACCGACGCCAGACGCTATCCCCTCCTTCGTGGTAAAGGATGGGATCCTCCCCAATGGTAGGACTTGGCCTTCGCGAATCTCAAGCCTCTGCCTGGGCCAATCTTGTGGGACTTTCCCAGCAACGAGAAAGTTCACAATATCGGCGTACCATGGAAGTGAGGCGATAGCAAAGATCGCCTCATCTGGGAAGGTATCTCTAATAGGGTCAATCTGCTCAGAATCCTCAGGCTGCTCTAGTCGGGAGAGATGATCTACCACCACATTCTTGACTCCAGGCTTATCCTTAATCTCAATATCGAACTCCTGGAGTAGAAGGATCCATCTAGTCAGTCTGGCCTTGGCATCCTTCTTTGCCATGAGGTACCTGATGGATGTGTGATCTGTAAACAAAGTCACTCTAGATCCAATGATATACGATCTGAACTTATCTAGGGCAAATACTACGGCTAGCATCTCCTTCTCTGTAACCGTGTAGTTCCGCTGGGCGGAATCCAATGTGCGGCTAGCGTAGTGTATGGAAAATGGAACTCCATCCCTCCTCTTGTCCCAGCACTGCCCCTACGGCAAAATCGGAGGCATCCGTCATGATCTCGAATGGGAGAGACCAATCAGGCAGCTGGAGGACAGGAGCCTCAATAACACACTGCTGGAGAGTCGCGAATGACGAAAGACACTTGTCTTCGACAAGGAACTCGGTGTCTTTCGTCAAGAGGTCAGTCAACGGTCGGGCAATCCTGCTGAAATCCTGAATAAATCTCCTATAAAATCCAACGTGCCCCAGGAATGACGTAGCTGCCTCAGATTGGACGGCGTGCGAGTTTCCTAATGACATCAACCTTGGCCGGATCAACCTCCATGCCCCTGTTGGAGATGATGTGGCCAAGCACCATCCCCTTGAGTCACCATGAAGTGACTCTTCTCCCCATGACAGAACCAAATGATACTCAATACATCGCTGGAGTACTCGGTCTAGGCAGTCAAGACAGGAGTCTAATCCGTCGCCGTAGACCGAGAAATCGTCCATGAAGACCTCCAAACACTCCCCTACCATGTCCGAGAGATCGACAACATGCACCTCTGAAAAGTCGCAGGGGCGTTACATAGCCCAAATGGCATGCGTCGAAAAGCATATGTGCCGAAGGGACAGGTAAAAGGTGGTCTTCTCCTGATCCTCAGGAGCGATGGCCACTTGTTGTAGCCCGAATACCCATCCAGGAAAGCAATAATGGCTCTTCCCTGCCAGTCTCTCAATGATCTGGTCAATAAAAGGCAGGGGGAAATGGTCCCTTCTTGGTGGCTTGGTTGAGTCTCCTGTAGTCCAACACAAACCCTCCAAGAGGTGGGTACTCGTGTAGCAATCTCCTCTCCCGACTCACTGATCACAGTCGTGATGCCCGTCTTCTTAGGCACCACATGCAAGGGGCTGACCCACTTGGAGTCGGAAATGGGATAAATAAAATCTGCACTCCACCATTTTGATATTTCCTTCATCACGACCTCTCTCAGGTTGGGGTTCAGACGCCGCTGGAACTCACGCGACGGCTTCGCCCCCTCCTCGAGATAGATATGGTGGGAGCACACTGATGGGCTAATCCCATGGAGATCTGCTACGCTCCATCCGATCGCCTTGCGGTTCTTTTCAAGAACCCCCATCAAACGGGATTCTTGCTCTCCAGTCAACTCGGCGGAGATGATGACTGGGTACATCTCTGGCTCGCCGCAAGGGAATCGATACTTCAGCGAAGTAGGGAGCGGCTTCAGCTCTGGAATGCTCGGTGCGGGCAAATCTGGCTGTGGAAGAAACTGAGTGAAAGCGGCTAAGTCTGGCCAAATCTGCTTGGGAGAGTGAAAGCGTACTCTCGCAAACTGGATCGGGAGAAGGCTGCTCAACTGCACTGTCTCTGCTCGGGCTCTGCATCTACCTCCTCCTCATCTGTAGGCTCAGGTGGAATCAGGTCTGGCATCTGATCATCACAATCGACCCAATCAGACTCTGAATCCGAGGGATCTGTATCAACCGCGATGGCATCAGTACCACCGGAAAACAAGGTGGGCCAAAGCACCACCATCACTGCAAATCGTGTCGCGATCAAGGACCGGGCTCTGCTGCCTCAATGGTATCCTGAACCAGGGCTGTGCTCTCCAGACTCTCCTCTGCTATCATCTCGGCATCAGCTGTATCTGAATATGAGAGGATGGTATGTACTGCAGGATCTGCCCAAGCTGCCTCATCGTCTGTGATCACAAAATCACAGTCCTGGTGGATGTCTGGCTCTGCGTCTGTCAGCTGCTCTGAATCTGTACTCGCATCTGAGCGGGCTCTCTCTCTAGCTCTGTAGTCCTCGACCGTCTCTATTTGTATACTCTCGCCCTTGACGCGAAAGTACACCTTCCCGCTATCATGATCAGTCACCGCCTTGGCTGTGGCCAAGAACAGACGACCAAGGATGATGGGGTATCGTTCACTGACTCAGGGGTCTCCATGTCCAACACTACGAAGTCCACGGGGAATTTCAGGCCCTGAATCGTGACAATAACGTCTCGTAATAACCCCCTCAGCCTCTTGACAGATCGATCAGCGAATTGAAGGACTGTCCTGCTCTGTCGAAGAGTGCCCAACTCGAAGCGGTCGAGAAGGGCTGCCGGAAGAAGGTTGATCGACGATCCGCTATCTAGAAGAGTACGGTCGAACCTCTGCTCACTGATCTGGCATCTGACATACGGGGCCCCTGAATCTGGCCTCTTGGCTGGCAGTCGGTTCTGGATCGCAAAACACGTGGCTTTCGTCAGCACATGTATCTCTGAAATGTGGTTCCTCCTCCTCCTCCTGACTGTAGTCCAGTCTCTCAAAGAACGCTGGAGAAGAGGGATGTGCTGCAAAGCCTCCTGGAGGGTCAGCTGAATGTGGAATCGATCGATCATGCTCTGGCTGAACTCCTCAAGCTCTCTCTTTTTTGGATCTTTTTCTTTTTTCTTCCCCTTCCCCATCTGAAGGGCTCTAGGGAAGGGGATCACAGGGTCCTTCGCAGATGAAGGACTAGGAAAAGGCCTAGACAGTTCGATGACCGGATCCGCACATACATCATGCACCACAGTGGGACCAGAGGAAACTAAACCTTTTCCTTTATTCAAACAAAGTTCTGAGATACATGAACTGAAGGAAAGACAACATCTCTATCACGACAAACACTGGTGGCCTCAGTACCGCCGTGGGCTGGCTCTGCTGCTGCTGCTGGTAGACGTCTCGCGGCATCAGTACCGCGGGCTGGCTCGGCTGAACTGGTGGCGTCAGTACCACCTCCTCGATCTGGTGAAGCGGCGGCCTCAGTACCGCCGGTGGGACCAGCATCCTTGGTGGGCCTCAGTGCCACCGTCATCATCAGGAGCGGCCTCAGTACGCTCTCCTCCTCCTCATGTGGCGCCTCTGAAATATCCTCGTGGTGACGCTCAGATGAGGTGCCGCCGTCTGCTGGGGTCCTACCGCTCCTAAGTGTGATAAAATCAGCATCAAATAGATCCGAAGATGTATCAACAAATGGGTCACTAGGAGTGGCAGACTCAGTGTGTAATACCTGCTCAGATTTCCTCTTGAGGTTATTCGGATTCGGCTCAATCTGGGCTGGAATGGCGGCCTTCCCTCTCAACAAGTCCCGCATCTCCTGGCGGAACTCGTCCATCTCCCGTCTGAATGTGGCCTGCTGGTCCGTGAGGAGGCGGGTGATGTCATCCAAAGCGGGGCTCTCGTGGGAACCCGACGGGTGGCCTCTCTGGGGATGAGGCTGCTGGAACTACTGGTGGTGGTAAGAGGGGTACGAGGAAGGGTGCTGCTGCTGAACTGGGTGAGCCTGCTGCTCACGCCTCCACGACTGTCCCTGCTGCTGATAGGGACGAGGAACGAAGGATGACTGGTGCTGCTGGTAGGCTGGGGGCTGCTGCTGCGGCTGCTGGTGATCTCTCTGCTGGGAGTACTGCCCTCCCTGTCCTGACGGCTGCTGCTGGGGCTGGGTGATGAATCCACATTTCATCATCTTTATTCTATCATTTTGGCATAAAAAACCCTAGCAAATGCCTTTAAATAGCCTTAAAACCATCATCTTAGCATCCATGCATGTGCATTCAGATTGTGTATAAATCACTGTAATTAAGGCCAAAATTATAGAATAAATAAAGAAAAGAAAAAGAATAAAATATTGTAAATATTTTATGACTCAAAACTCCGAGACCTAGGCATCTAGATGAATAGGTCGACAAGGAATAAAGTAGGGGGAGATAAGGGCCAAAACACAGATAAAATACCTGTACAACCTATTCATTCTTTATTCATTTTGGGACCTATTTTTGGTTCCACTTTTTATACATCAAATAAAGAAACTTTGTACATAAAAATTGTAGATAATTTCATAAAGAAAAAGACAAAATTGATTTCACAGAAAAAGAATGTACAGATGAAAAGATATGGTCTGAATAAGAATCCAAAATCCCAACTTCCCAGACCCGTATCTCACAAACGACAACTCCAAATGCAGTGTACTCACCTTTAATTGTATATAGAATAAAATAATCTATCCAATGGTGGTGGTTTCGCATTTGGCGGAGCTACGGTTTGAAAGTTGACTTTTGGACCCCCATTGTACACTTGTACTGAATGAAATATTCAATTTATTCTTAATTCATTATTTATTCATTTTTATATTTTTATAATTTTGTAAATATTACTTATACTATATATGTGCATTAAAATTGAAATAAAATGCAAAGAAAATTAAAAATAAAACACTTGTATATTTTCAATACATTGGTATACTGCCTATGTACATACCTATACAAAATACACTTGTATTTTATTAAATACACAAAACATATCAGAAAAATAAAAGAAAAATAGATTTATGTATCTAAAAGTATTTTATAATTTTTGAAAATAATAAACAAAAAGAATAAAATTGAAAATACCAAAATAAAAATAAAATATCAAAATACATAGGTGTTATACCTATATAGGGTTAAAAATGTAACTTGTAAAAATATAAGTCATAAAAATAAATAAAAATCAGAATTAAATACTACATAATATTTTGAACATTTTTTATTTTACAACTTTTATTTAATTCGGTCGTTTACTATTTTTAATTGAATTAACAAATAATTTTTCCAGGGTTTTTCCTGGTTGGTCCACGTGGACCAACCAGGTGCAAACCCTAGTTGACTTCGGTCAACTAGCTGACCTACCCCCTGTGGACCCTGTCAGACTTGGTTTTTGAGCCATCTTTGTGGCTTTTTCCCAGTCGATTCTTTCATGTTTTCGTGATGATTCCTTCTGCAACATTGCTCACCAACTATCTATCTCACTCGCCCAAGCTTAATCTTGGTCTTTGGACCCAAGATTTGCAAAATATTTCTTGATCTTTGGAGCATCTCAGTCAGGGGTCAAACCACATAAAACCGACCCCCCTCTTTCCCTTTGATTTTGGAGTCCCCTTGGTCCACCCCTCTCCGCCTCTCTAGTGCTAGGATCCTTGCCGGAGGTGACAGCTCCGCCGCGAGCTTCTCAGCCAGGGCGAACGAGGTCGAGGGAAGCTCCAGCACCTCCGCCAACCGCCGGCGTCGAGGTATCTTTCATCCTCTGGCTCCGGCCATTGAGGGCTCGCCCCACTTTCTTGCTTATCCCATTAGGTTCTTGTTAGCTTAATCTTCGAAAACCCTAAAAAATCTCTAAGTTTCATCGCTCATCTCGCCCATTCAAGCATCATCGCCGGAGCGCAACTCCGGCCACCATCGACCACTCCACCTTGCGCTTAGATTAGGTCCTCGCGAGGCCCAGGCAATTTGCCCTGGGCCTTCTCACCACCTTTTGCAGGTCAAACCCACTTGAAGGCGTCTGGAGGCGAGTTTTGACGCTCGCCGGAGCGTGGCTGGGCCCCCCAGCTCCGCCACCTTCGCCAGAGCACCTCGGCCGCCGCCGAGGCATTTTGAAGCCCCCAGCAGATCGACGAAGACCTGAGGAGCCTCCAGCCCCGTTTTGAAGCCAAAAGAGCAATCGGAGAAGGAGCTTGACCTCGGCAAACTTCGGTTCGCCGGAGTTCTTCGCGGTTCTTGCTCCGCCCTTCAGCGTCGTTGGATCGAGGCGGAGCTCCAGTTCGCGTGTTGGCCGTTGGATCATCCTTCGCCCTGACCGTCCGATCCACCAAGGAGATCTAATCTCAGCCACACGAGCCCAACCGTCATCGGCCGTTCCCGTGCTGCCACGTGTTTAAGTGGAACGCCTCCAGCCGCTGGATCACGCCTCGCCGCCCAGCCGTTGGATGCGCGCCACGCGTCTTCATCAGAGCGCCCGGGCGAGGGTATTTTGCATCTCCACCCTCGCCATTTTTTGTATTTAATATTTAGTTTTTAAACTTTGGGCTGTAGCATAAAAAGTTTGTAATATTTGCAAAAAGACCCTCGAACTTTCTTTATTTGCAGTTAGGTCCTCGCCACGTCACCTCACGTGACCAGTTCACGTGAGGGGGTGGGCATTTTGCAGAGGAACCCTCGGTCTTTTGTTTATTTAGTTTTAGTACCAAAACTTTGGCATTAAATGTAATATTTCTGGTTATTTTGCAAGTAGGCCCCCAGGTTTTTGCGATATTACATTTTGGTCCCTCCCAGGCGCGTGCAAGTCACGCGCCCTGGTGGGTAAATTGCCAGGAGGCCCAGGCGTTTTTATTAATTGTCTTTTAGTGCCAAAAATTGAATATAACGTGTAAATTTTTGTGGAAAATTGCTTGTATGCCCCTGGATGTTTTGGATATTGCATTCATGCCCCTGCCAGGCCTGATTATTAATTGGGTGTTTGTTCTAATTATTTGAAATATCATTTTAAGCCCAAAAATTCCACAAAAATAGACTTAAGTTCCTGTGCACCTATACTTTAACGCCAGCTATTTAGTTTTTGATTTTATTTTATTTTCCTATTTATTAAAAATCAAAAACTCCCTATTTGTGCACTGTCTAGCTTAGAAAATACCAAAAAAAATATTAAAACACCTCCAAAAATACCAAAAAAATTACCTAGTGTCTATTTTATCCTATTTGAGTGTCAGTCCAAAAATCATTAAAAATTTCAAAAGAAAAACACAAAAAAATTAAAAACTCTCAAAAACTTCAAAAAAATATAGAAAATAGTAGAAAAATCCAAAAATTGTAAACTCAGCTTCTGTTTCTTCCTTATTTTGTTACTTTTATTTGAAAAATAGTGTGAAACATTTTTGCTACTGGTTGCTATTTTTAGATTACATTTTATTCCCAGCCAGCCCTATCTCCACTGTTTAGCCATATTTCAGTTTTTAAAAATATCAAAAACAACTTGAAAAATCCCCAAAAATCACAAAAATAGTAAAAAACCCTAAAAAGACTAAAAACATTTTATTTCTTAATTTTTGAGTATTTTAGTGCATTTTTATAAATATTTTACTTTGCCTTGTACTACATTGCCTTTACTTTCCAACATTGAAAAAGAAAATAAAAAAATATATATATAAAATATAAAATATAAAAATCAGAAAATCAAAAATCAAATACAAAATTAAAAATCAAAAAAAAATTAAAAACCCACAAAAATTGTAGTTGCTTGCTTGCTTAGTGTAGACACATCACACACTCACACATTTTAGCATTCATTTGCTTGAACTACACTGTTTGCTCCCTGTGTTCGAACTCTCTGCATACTTGCCCTTTACATCATTTGTGCAGAGTTAAAAATAAATTTTAACTCCACATTGTTTCTAATTTATTGATCTTAGTGTGGGTTAATTGTTGATTAATCGCATTTTATTGTGGGTCGCCACAGCGACACATTTAGACCCTCGATAATCTGAGATTATCAAATGGCGCCGTTGCCGGGGAGCAACAGCTTGTAGCTCACATTTTTGTTTTATTGTGTGATTGTTTACCATAGCCTCATTTTTCATCTCTTACATTTTGATATATCTTATTGAGCTATCTGACCATCTTTTGTCTTGTCTTCTTGCGAGGGGGGACCGCGGAGCGAGGCGGATCGCCTAGGCGATACGACGCAACCTTGGGAAGCGGAGCCGGCTTTTCTTTAGCCAAGCCGGTAGGAGAGAGCAAGGAGTGAGAGAGAGAGTGATTAGATAGCTTTTCTTTTATTTGGTGAGAGAGTGATTCATTTAATTTGTAATAATACAGGTACCTTGGACACTTGAACATTCGGGCCTAATTTCCAAGTGATTGTTCACTTGGGGGCTCTCGCGGTTTTTGTCGGCTTTTCATCGCATTTTTTATTTTGTTTTGTTTTTCGATTTTATTTCTTTTGTGTGATTGAGCCCCTAGTTCTAGGATTGTTTGCGATAGACTAAGGCCAAACACCTAATATTTTGCATGCACCTATAGTCTCGTTTGGACTTAGTCAAATTTTTAAACAGTTGATTCATCATCTTCAATCCGTCGCGCCGCGAGCTCTCCCCGCAAAGCGCTTTCTCCTACCCTCAATTTGTTGAGCAGAGGAGGGGTGAGCCTAGACCGGACTCTAGGGTTGAGGATTGACGGTCAACTTGTGGTTCTTCCCGCTAATAGCAATTTTTGAACTTAGGGCGATTTCATCGGCTTTGCATTTGCATATAGATAGGTTTCAATTCTGCTGAGCATCCTTGCATGTAGAGTGCTGGAGGCAAGGTGAGCAATTCTCTTTAGCATTCATCATCGATTGCCGCTTGCATTGCTTTTCCGCCTCTCCCTCTGATTTTGCCAACCTAGGTGCTTAAAGGAATTGAATCCTCGTTAGGCTCGTGCATTTCTAACTAAAAATCCAAAAAAAGTGATAACCAATAAAATCGGGACTGCTAACATTACTCGACCCTAAAATCAATCAAAAAGAAAATATTGTCTTGGGGCGAGTAATCCCCTCATTGTCTTCGCTTCTACTTGCTCGCGCACACACTAAGGTTAGAGCCGAAATCCCATTCAGCCCCCTAAGTGTTTGCGCAATTTTTGACTTCTCACCTAACTCTAAAACAGACAAGATAAAAAGACCGCATTTGTGGTCTTCACCGAGTTGAGTAGGTGAATTGAGGGTTTGACTTGTTTTCATTTTTGTTTGTGATTGTTGCATGTGTGTCCTAGATCATCTCTGCGCATTTGCGCCTTGTTCTTCACTCTCTTGACTTGACTTTCGTGTTCCCCCGAATCACGTCCTTTTGTTTTCGAGATGGACCCCAGGAGTGCATTTTATCCGGACTTTGCAGACCCCTCGCTCGCTCCAGCCGGTCCACCTCCTTTTTATCAGGAGGATCCTCCTCCTTCTTTTTCTGATTTTTGTGCATATCCGCCTCAGCCACAGTATCACGACTCGGACTTTTACCCACCTCCATCCCCACATGTATATTATCCGCCTCCACGTCCACATCCACCCGAGTCTGACCTGTTGGAGTCACTTCCCACGACCTCCATGAGTGCTGTCATGAACCTAATGCTAGAGCACATCAATTTGATGAAGGAAAATCTTGACACTTTGAGAGAATATCGGACTAGTGCTCTTTTCATCGAGGATACAACTTTACTTGTGAAGAATCATCGGAGCTTGCAATCGCCCAAAATACAAAAAAATGAGAAAAATTCAAAAATCCAAAAAGATTTCGGGAGACACTTGGTTGATCAAGATTTTGAGGAGAGAGTCCACTTGCCAGAACCCTGGACCACACTCCCATTCACATCCAGTCCCACCTTTGACCCCGAGGATGCCGCTGTACAGACTGCTCTTGGCATGCCTCGTGTATATGCTGATTCCGACTCCCTCCCTTGTATGGAGGAAGTCCAAAAATTCAAAAAAATGCTATCTGAACCCGAAGTGGTGGCTACTATACATGAGATTATCCGTGCCCCACTTCAGCAGGCCATGACCCAATTATCTGCTCCTCTTCCCAAGAAGAGAAAGCGGAGGAGCAGATCTGAGCGTCACATTCTGACCATGGCCACTGCCCTCGCCATCACACACCGTCCCATCCCCAAGAGGAAGAACACAGCTACACCTTTCATCACTTGCACCATCTCTGACCATACTTGTGATCGCACTCTCCTAGACGGCGGTGCTTCGATTAGCATACTACCCTTCTCGCTGGTACAGTCTCTTCACTTAGGGCCTCTCAAAAAGACCAGGATGATCGTTCAGTTTGCTGATGGATCAATCAAGAGGCCGAAGGGTATCCTTGAAAACGCCGTCATTTCTATTCAGGGCACGAGCCACCATGTTGATTTTGTCGTGTTGCCCATGGAGAACTCCACAGGGGAGCCATCTCCAATCATCCTGGGACGACCATTCCTCGCCTCTGCGAGGGTCGTTATTGATTATGGATCAGGAGAGGTTCGTTTCCGTCCTGTTGACGGGAACGAAGTGTCGATCACCGCACCCACAGTTGAGCAGAGACCTGCACCTGATGCACCTTCACCGATCATAGCTGACTCTGAGGCCCGTGACCGATCTGATGCCACTAGAGATACTTCCTTAGCGACCATTGATGAGACCCGACGGATCCCCCGAAAGGGGAGGAAGTCGGAAAGCATGGACCTCACTGATCCTCCTCCTGGTGTGTGGCGATGTGTTGATGAGATCCAGAGTATTTATGTGATTGAACCATTTGATCAGGGGGCAGACACCAAGATAATTAAGGATGCTTATGATGTTGCCCATTACTTTGAGAGACCTCCTAAGGCAACAAATGACCCAGGTAAGACTAGACAGGACGGACCTAGTTTGACTACTTCCACTGATAAATCCGTTCCTGGCCCTTCACAGGTCAAGATGATTGAGGTCGGTTATGATGTTGCTGTTTATTTTGATAAATTCAGACCTCTTGCTGAAGACAAGGATTCAGGTGAGAATCTTGAGGACGATCTGAGTTCGTATACTTCCACAGATGATTTCGTTCCTTTTGATTTTGACCTAGACGAGGACTCGTAGGATGACTCCGATTACACTTCTTCTGAGGATGATGAGTTTGTCCCATTTCACTTTGATATCGGCGAGACTTCCAAGGCCGGACCTAGTCGTACTTCTTCCACTCACCAGTCTGCGCCTTCACACCATAAGACCACCAAGGGAGAGCCGAGCCATACTGCTTCCATCGATCAGTTCGTCCCTTTCCGTTTTGATTCCACTGAGGGCCTTCACCGTATCGACCCTGATCGGCCTCCGTCCACTGTGGACCCCGATGTCGACATACACCATATCCGATCTATCCCTCAGCGGTCTCGCAAGAAGGTCTGCTTTCCACCTTCTTGATCATATGTACATCCACCGCTGTTGTAGATTCTCTTTTGTGACTCTTTCCATCTCCCGTTTTTGCTCGTCTACCCATTTCTCGTGTTTGCCTTGCTTAGGACGTACTTTGTCCTACGTAAAGGAGGGGTAGATGAGTTGGGTGTTCTTTCTTCGTCCGTCTCATCACTCCTGTTGTTGCCTATACTTAGGGCTTCTTTTACCCTAAGTATAGGGGGAGTGACGTGTACATCCTCACGATCTCTTCTTCCATCTTCATCTCTTTTCTTCTTTTCTTCTTTTCTTCTTTTCCTCTTCTATCTTCTTCATCTACCGAAAAGGTGCCGCCCTTGTAGACAGTTTTCCATACTTAGGACGTACTTTGTCCTAAGTATAGGGGGGCGTGCACCCCGAGTTCATCTATTCTTTTCGATCCTCTCTATTGTCTCCTCTTCTTGTCTATACTTAGGGATATTTTACCCTAAGTATAGGGGGAGACAATCTGAGTACGATCTGTTCATTCCCACCCTTGACCCTCCCTGCGTTGTGTACAGTCTGCTATACTTAGGATTATTTGATCCTAAGTATAGGGGGACGGTCAACTTCTCATTGATTCATTCATTTATTCTTTAGACTTGTCTATACTTAGTACGAGTTATGTCTTCTCTTTTCTCTCCGATCTATGAGGACATAGCTCAAGCTAAGTATAGGGGGGTCGTATATACTACGTATATACTGTAGCCATAACTCGTACTTTCGTATTTTCTTAATAAACATGGCTAATAATTCTTTAAAAATTCATTAAAATTCATTAAAAATTCTTAATAAAAAGATGTGATTATTCCTCAGATTCTTTTTGTATTTTACTGATTAATAAATCAGGTGAAAATGTTTTTTGCAAAATGTTTGAAAAATAGTTTGAAAATCTTTGTGAACATCTATTGAAAACTATTTTGAAAATATTTTGTTTCGTGTTTTCAACCTGTGTGGTTTGTAAAACTTCTTTTCTTTGTGTGAAATAAAAATGTTTGAAAAATGATTTGCAAATGGTTTGAAAAATGGTTGCAAAAATGATTTGAAAAACCTATATATATTGTTTTGAAAGCCTTTGTAAAATGATTTTCAAATGTGTGTCAAATGTTTGTAAAAACTATTTTGGACTATAGTTTTCAAAATTGTGTGAAAAGCTTGTGTCAGATAAGTTTGAGGAATATACACATCACACCAAAATCCACTATATGTATATCTGTATAAAATTGACCACTTACCCTTGTAAATTCTAAAATCCACTTCTTGTAGATATAAGAAGCACTCCCGTGTACATATTTTAACCTAGTTTTCAGCCAAAACTTTTTGTTTTCAAAATTCCCAAAAACATTTGCAAAATTAAAATCCAAAAACATTTGAAAAATCTCTTTGAAAAACACAAAAAATGCATCTGCATGCATCATATTTTCAAAAATCCATAAAAAGTTCAAAATCTTTGAAAATTGCATCACAAAAATATTTTCTGCATAGCATAGCATGAGCATTTTTCGGATCGAGTTTGACAATTGAACAAGTCTAAGTAAAATCCGGAGATTGGAGCTTGATTGGACCTTATAATCTACCTAATAACAGGAACCTTATAGGAACTGGGTTTGAGGTACTTTAGGTCTAGTTGACTTAATTCTTTGAGGATCACGGGACTTAGTTCAATGGATTCTTGACTGCCTAAGTAGAGTATTTCAGAGCACACGCACGACTCTTGTTGATAATGACCTTACTTGGACACCTGCACCTTTCACATGGCTCAACTCAGTTGGAGTGGTGAGGGGATTGGATTTGCCGGTACGAGATGCACACAAGTGGAAACATTTGTCCTCCTCTAGGGAGGGAAGTGCACCCCAACCCGTCCAGTGATTAGGAAGTCTAAAGACAGGAGGCTGTGGGTTGCGATAAAGCTTCAAAAGAGGGATAGTCTACTGGCTCAAGAGGAAAAACTCCTTATGTAAATGCTGCTGTATATAGTATTCGAAAAAAAAAATGTTCAGGCATGTACAAAAATAAAAAGCCTGCAAGTATGTACAAAGTCAATAAGCAAGCTTGAGTTCCAAAGTCATATCATGTGAGCCTGCAGCAGGATGACTTGACTACACTGGTCTTGCATCCAAGGATAGGTAGCTACACTGGCTACCGTCCATTCTTCTCTTCACCCCCTCCTCTTGAGCTGGTTGCCACTTGAACTTAGAAGGGAATACCCCGCTCCTCGAGGATGGAGTTGCTGGATTGGGGAATCATTGGGTTGTCGTACTGGAGAAGTCAGTTTCTTTGTCATTCTAGTTGGGGAGAGCCACCATCACTTACACTGTACGAGTCAGATTCATAGTCGTAAGGGTTTGCGTATGAGTTGAAGTATTTCTGACCTGGCTATTGAGGAGACTTGAGCAGAGTTTTGGGATTCTCAGGGACTGTTGGATTTCAAATTCGGTTCTCATTAAGGTTCCGCCCGCACTAAATTTCCAAAGGTCCGACTTAAGCTCCAAACTTTGATTTTGCGAAGACAAGTTTGATAATCAAATAAAATCCAAGTTCTTCTTTTTCTTTTCTTTCGTTTCTTTTTGCACTTATTGCATAAGTGTTTGCTAGGGACTAGCAAAGGTAAAGTATAGGGGGATGATGAATCCACATTTCATCATCTTTATTCTATCATTTTGGCATCAAAAACCCTAGCAAATGCCTTTAAATAGCCTTAAAACCATCATCTTAGCATCCATGCATGTGCATTCAGATTGTGTATAAATCACTGTAATTAAGGCCAAAATTATAGAATAAATAAAGAAAAGAAAAAGAATAAAATATTGTAAATATTTTATGACTCAAAACTCCGAGACCTAGGCATCTAGATGAATAGGTCGACAAGGAATAAAGTAGGGGGAGATAAGGGCCAAAACACAGATAAAATACCTGTACAACCTATTCATTCTTTATTCATTTTGGGACCTATTTTTGGTTCCACTTTTTATACATCAAATAAAGAAACTTTGTACATAAAAATTGTAGATAATTTCATAAAGAAAAAGACAAAATTGATTTCACAGAAAAAGAATGTACAGATGAAAAGATATGGTCTGAATAAGAATCCAAAATCCCAACTTCCCAGACCCGTATCTCACAAACGACAACTCCAAATGCAGTGTACTCACCTTTAATTGTATATAGAATAAAATAATCTATCCAATGGTGGTGGTTTCGCATTTGGCGGAGCTACGGTTTGAAAGTTGACTTTTGGACCCCCATTGTACACTTGTACTGAATGAAATATTCAATTTATTCTTAATTCATTATTTATTCATTTTTATATTTTTATAATTTTGTAAATATTACTTATACTATATATGTGCATTAAAATTGAAATAAAATGCAAAGAAAATTAAAAATAAAACACTTGTATATTTTCAATACATTGGTATACTGCCTATGTACATACCTATACAAAATACACTTGTATTTTATTAAATACACAAAACATATCAGAAAAATAAAAGAAAAATAGATTTATGTATCTAAAAGTATTTTATAATTTTTGAAAATAATAAACAAAAAGAATAAAATTGAAAATACCAAAATAAAAATAAAATATCAAAATACATAGGTGTTATACCTATATAGGGTTAAAAATGTAACTTGTAAAAATATAAGTCATAAAAATAAATAAAAATCAGAATTAAATACTACATAATATTTTGAACATTTTTTATTTTACAACTTTTATTTAATTCGGTCGTTTACTATTTTTAATTGAATTAACAAATAATTTTTCCAGGGTTTTTCCTGGTTGGTCCACGTGGACCAACCAGGTGCAAACCCTAGTTGACTTCGGTCAACTAGCTGACCTACCCCCTGTGGACCCTGTCAGACTTGGTTTTTGAGCCATCTTTGTGGCTTTTTCCCAGTCGATTCTTTCATGTTTTCGTGATGATTCCTTCTGCAACATTGCTCACCAACTATCTATCTCACTCGCCCAAGCTTAATCTTGGTCTTTGGACCCAAGATTTGCAAAATATTTCTTGATCTTTGGAGCATCTCAGTCAGGGGTCAAACCACATAAAACCGACCCCCCTCTTTCCCTTTGATTTTGGAGTCCCCTTGGTCCACCCCTCTCCGCCTCTCTAGTGCTAGGATCCTTGCCGGAGGTGACAGCTCCGCCGCGAGCTTCTCAGCCAGGGCGAACGAGGTCGAGGGAAGCTCCAGCACCTCCGCCAACCGCCGGCGTCGAGGTATCTTTCATCCTCTGGCTCCGGCCATTGAGGGCTCGCCCCACTTTCTTGCTTATCCCATTAGGTTCTTGTTAGCTTAATCTTCGAAAACCCTAAAAAATCTCTAAGTTTCATCGCTCATCTCGCCCATTCAAGCATCATCGCCGGAGCGCAACTCCGGCCACCATCGACCACTCCACCTTGCGCTTAGATTAGGTCCTCGCGAGGCCCAGGCAATTTGCCCTGGGCCTTCTCACCACCTTTTGCAGGTCAAACCCACTTGAAGGCGTCTGGAGGCGAGTTTTGACGCTCGCCGGAGCGTGGCTGGGCCCCCCAGCTCCGCCACCTTCGCCAGAGCACCTCGGCCGCCGCCGAGGCATTTTGAAGCCCCCAGCAGATCGACGAAGACCTGAGGAGCCTCCAGCCCCGTTTTGAAGCCAAAAGAGCAATCGGAGAAGGAGCTTGACCTCGGCAAACTTCGGTTCGCCGGAGTTCTTCGCGGTTCTTGCTCCGCCCTTCAGCGTCGTTGGATCGAGGCGGAGCTCCAGTTCGCGTGTTGGCCGTTGGATCATCCTTCGCCCCGACCGTCCGATCCACCAAGGAGATCTAATCTCAGCCACACGAGCCCAACCGTCATCGGCCGTTCCCGTGCTGCCACGTGTTTAAGTGGAACGCCTCCAGCCGCTGGATCACGCCTCGCCGCCCAGCCGTTGGATGCGCGCCACGCGTCTTCATCAGAGCGCCCGGGCGAGGGTATTTTGCATCTCCACCCTCGCCATTTTTTGTATTTAATATTTAGTTTTTAAACTTTGGGCTGTAGCATAAAAAGTTTGTAATATTTGCAAAAAGACCCTCGAACTTTCTTTATTTGCAGTTAGGTCCTCGCCACGTCACCTCACGTGACCAGTTCACGTGAGGGGGTGGGCATTTTGCAGAGGAACCCTCGGTCTTTTGTTTATTTAGTTTTAGTACCAAAACTTTGGCATTAAATGTAATATTTCTGGTTATTTTGCAAGTAGGCCCCCAGGTTTTTGCGATATTACATTTTGGTCCCTCCCAGGCGCGTGCAAGTCACGCGCCCTGGTGGGTAAATTGCCAGGAGGCCCAGGCGTTTTTATTAATTGTCTTTTAGTGCCAAAAATTGAATATAACGTGTAAATTTTTGTGGAAAATTGCTTGTATGCCCCTGGATGTTTTGGATATTGCATTCATGCCCCTGCCAGGCCTGATTATTAATTGGGTGTTTGTTCTAATTATTTGAAATATCATTTTAAGCCCAAAAATTCCACAAAAATAGACTTAAGTTCCTGTGCACCTATACTTTAACGCCAGCTATTTAGTTTTTGATTTTATTTTATTTTCCTATTTATTAAAAATCAAAAACTCCCTATTTGTGCACTGTCTAGCTTAGAAAATACCAAAAAAAATATTAAAACACCTCCAAAAATACCAAAAAAATTACCTAGTGTCTATTTTATCCTATTTGAGTGTCAGTCCAAAAATCATTAAAAATTTCAAAAGAAAAACACAAAAAAATTAAAAACTCTCAAAAACTTCAAAAAAATATAGAAAATAGTAGAAAAATCCAAAAATTGTAAACTCAGCTTCTGTTTCTTCCTTATTTTGTTACTTTTATTTGAAAAATAGTGTGAAACATTTTTGCTACTGGTTGCTATTTTTAGATTACATTTTATTCCCAGCCAGCCCTATCTCCACTGTTTAGCCATATTTCAGTTTTTAAAAATATCAAAAACAACTTGAAAAATCCCCAAAAATCACAAAAATAGTAAAAAACCCTAAAAAGACTAAAAACATTTTATTTCTTAATTTTTGAGTATTTTAGTGCATTTTTATAAATATTTTACTTTGCCTTGTACTACATTGCCTTTACTTTCCAACATTGAAAAAGAAAATAAAAAAATATATATATAAAATATAAAATATAAAAATCAGAAAATCAAAAATCAAATACAAAATTAAAAATCAAAAAAAAATTAAAAACCCACAAAAATTGTAGTTGCTTGCTTGCTTAGTGTAGACACATCACACACTCACACATTTTAGCATTCATTTGCTTGAACTACACTGTTTGCTCCCTGTGTTCGAACTCTCTGCATACTTGCCCTTTACATCATTTGTGCAGAGTTAAAAATAAATTTTAACTCCACATTGTTTCTAATTTATTGATCTTAGTGTGGGTTAATTGTTGATTAATCGCATTTTATTGTGGGTCGCCACAGCGACACATTTAGACCCTCGATAATCTGAGATTATCAAATGGCGCCGTTGCCGGGGAGCAACAGCTTGTAGCTCACATTTTTGTTTTATTGTGTGATTGTTTACCATAGCCTCATTTTTCATCTCTTACATTTTGATATATCTTATTGAGCTATCTGACCATCTTTTGTCTTGTCTTCTTGCGAGGGGGGACCGCGGAGCGAGGCGGATCGCCTAGGCGATACGACGCAACCTTGGGAAGCGGAGCCGGCTTTTCTTTAGCCAAGCCGGTAGGAGAGAGCAAGGAGTGAGAGAGAGAGTGATTAGATAGCTTTTCTTTTATTTGGTGAGAGAGTGATTCATTTAATTTGTAATAATACAGGTACCTTGGACACTTGAACATTCGGGCCTAATTTCCAAGTGATTGTTCACTTGGGGGCTCTCGCGGTTTTTGTCGGCTTTTCATCGCATTTTTTATTTTGTTTTGTTTTTCGATTTTATTTCTTTTGTGTGATTGAGCCCCTAGTTCTAGGATTGTTTGCGATAGACTAAGGCCAAACACCTAATATTTTGCATGCACCTATAGTCTCGTTTGGACTTAGTCAAATTTTTAAACAGTTGATTCATCATCTTCAATCCGTCGCGCCGCGAGCTCTCCCCGCAAAGCGCTTTCTCCTACCCTCAATTTGTTGAGCAGAGGAGGGGTGAGCCTAGACCGGACTCTAGGGTTGAGGATTGACGGTCAACTTGTGGTTCTTCCCGCTAATAGCAATTTTTGAACTTAGGGCGATTTCATCGGCTTTGCATTTGCATATAGATAGGTTTCAATTCTGCTGAGCATCCTTGCATGTAGAGTGCTGGAGGCAAGGTGAGCAATTCTCTTTAGCATTCATCATCGATTGCCGCTTGCATTGCTTTTCCGCCTCTCCCTCTGATTTTGCCAACCTAGGTGCTTAAAGGAATTGAATCCTCGTTAGGCTCGTGCATTTCTAACTAAAAATCCAAAAAAAGTGATAACCAATAAAATCGGGACTGCTAACATTACTCGACCCTAAAATCAATCAAAAAGAAAATATTGTCTTGGGGCGAGTAATCCCCTCATTGTCTTCGCTTCTACTTGCTCGCGCACACACTAAGGTTAGAGCCGAAATCCCATTCAGCCCCCTAAGTGTTTGCGCAATTTTTGACTTCTCACCTAACTCTAAAACAGACAAGATAAAAAGACCGCATTTGTGGTCTTCACCGAGTTGAGTAGGTGAATTGAGGGTTTGACTTGTTTTCATTTTTGTTTGTGATTGTTGCATGTGTGTCCTAGATCATCTCTGCGCATTTGCGCCTTGTTCTTCACTCTCTTGACTTGACTTTCGTGTTCCCCCGAATCACGTCCTTTTGTTTTCGAGATGGACCCCAGGAGTGCATTTTATCCGGACTTTGCAGACCCCTCGCTCGCTCCAGCCGGTCCACCTCCTTTTTATCAGGAGGATCCTCCTCCTTCTTTTTCTGATTTTTGTGCATATCCGCCTCAGCCACAGTATCACGACTCGGACTTTTACCCACCTCCATCCCCACATGTATATTATCCGCCTCCACGTCCACATCCACCCGAGTCTGACCTGTTGGAGTCACTTCCCACGACCTCCATGAGTGCTGTCATGAACCTAATGCTAGAGCACATCAATTTGATGAAGGAAAATCTTGACACTTTGAGAGAATATCGGACTAGTGCTCTTTTCATCGAGGATACAACTTTACTTGTGAAGAATCATCGGAGCTTGCAATCGCCCAAAATACAAAAAAATGAGAAAAATTCAAAAATCCAAAAAGATTTCGGGAGACACTTGGTTGATCAAGATTTTGAGGAGAGAGTCCACTTGCCAGAACCCTGGACCACACTCCCATTCACATCCAGTCCCACCTTTGACCCCGAGGATGCCGCTGTACAGACTGCTCTTGGCATGCCTCGTGTATATGCTGATTCCGACTCCCTCCCTTGTATGGAGGAAGTCCAAAAATTCAAAAAAATGCTATCTGAACCCGAAGTGGTGGCTACTATACATGAGATTATCCGTGCCCCACTTCAGCAGGCCATGACCCAATTATCTGCTCCTCTTCCCAAGAAGAGAAAGCGGAGGAGCAGATCTGAGCGTCACATTCTGACCATGGCCACTGCCCTCGCCATCACACACCGTCCCATCCCCAAGAGGAAGAACACAGCTACACCTTTCATCACTTGCACCATCTCTGACCATACTTGTGATCGCACTCTCCTAGACGGCGGTGCTTCGATTAGCATACTACCCTTCTCGCTGGTACAGTCTCTTCACTTAGGGCCTCTCAAAAAGACCAGGATGATCGTTCAGTTTGCTGATGGATCAATCAAGAGGCCGAAGGGTATCCTTGAAAACGCCGTCATTTCTATTCAGGGCACGAGCCACCATGTTGATTTTGTCGTGTTGCCCATGGAGAACTCCACAGGGGAGCCATCTCCAATCATCCTGGGACGACCATTCCTCGCCTCTGCGAGGGTCGTTATTGATTATGGATCAGGAGAGGTTCGTTTCCGTCCTGTTGACGGGAACGAAGTGTCGATCACCGCACCCACAGTTGAGCAGAGACCTGCACCTGATGCACCTTCACCGATCATAGCTGACTCTGAGGCCCGTGACCGATCTGATGCCACTAGAGATACTTCCTTAGCGACCATTGATGAGACCCGACGGATCCCCCGAAAGGGGAGGAAGTCGGAAAGCATGGACCTCACTGATCCTCCTCCTGGTGTGTGGCGATGTGTTGATGAGATCCAGAGTATTTATGTGATTGAACCATTTGATCAGGGGGCAGACACCAAGATAATTAAGGATGCTTATGATGTTGCCCATTACTTTGAGAGACCTCCTAAGGCAACAAATGACCCAGGTAAGACTAGACAGGACGGACCTAGTTTGACTACTTCCACTGATAAATCCGTTCCTGGCCCTTCACAGGTCAAGATGATTGAGGTCGGTTATGATGTTGCTGTTTATTTTGATAAATTCAGACCTCTTGCTGAAGACAAGGATTCAGGTGAGAATCTTGAGGACGATCTGAGTTCGTATACTTCCACAGATGATTTCGTTCCTTTTGATTTTGACCTAGACGAGGACTCGTAGGATGACTCCGATTACACTTCTTCTGAGGATGATGAGTTTGTCCCATTTCACTTTGATATCGGCGAGACTTCCAAGGCCGGACCTAGTCGTACTTCTTCCACTCACCAGTCTGCGCCTTCACACCATAAGACCACCAAGGGAGAGCCGAGCCATACTGCTTCCATCGATCAGTTCGTCCCTTTCCGTTTTGATTCCACTGAGGGCCTTCACCGTATCGACCCTGATCGGCCTCCGTCCACTGTGGACCCCGATGTCGACATACACCATATCCGATCTATCCCTCAGCGGTCTCGCAAGAAGGTCTGCTTTCCACCTTCTTGATCATATGTACATCCACCGCTGTTGTAGATTCTCTTTTGTGACTCTTTCCATCTCCCGTTTTTGCTCGTCTACCCATTTCTCGTGTTTGCCTTGCTTAGGACGTACTTTGTCCTACGTAAAGGAGGGGTAGATGAGTTGGGTGTTCTTTCTTTGTCCGTCTCATCACTCCTGTTGTTGCCTATACTTAGGGCTTCTTTTACCCTAAGTATAGGGGGAGTGACGTGTACATCCTCACGATCTCTTCTTCCATCTTCATCTCTTTTCTTCTTTTCTTCTTTTCTTCTTTTCCTCTTCTATCTTCTTCATCTACCGAAAAGGTGCCGCCCTTGTAGACAGTTTTCCATACTTAGGACGTACTTTGTCCTAAGTATAGGGGGGCGTGCACCCCGAGTTCATCTATTCTTTTCGATCCTCTCTATTGTCTCCTCTTCTTGTCTATACTTAGGGATATTTTACCCTAAGTATAGGGGGAGACAATCTGAGTACGATCTGTTCATTCCCACCCTTGACCCTCCCTGCGTTGTGTACAGTCTGCTATACTTAGGATTATTTGATCCTAAGTATAGGGGGACGGTCAACTTCTCATTGATTCATTCATTTATTCTTTAGACTTGTCTATACTTAGTACGAGTTATGTCTTCTCTTTTCTCTCCGATCTATGAGGACATAGCTCAAGCTAAGTATAGGGGGGTCGTATATACTACGTATATACTGTAGCCATAACTCGTACTTTCGTATTTTCTTAATAAACATGGCTAATAATTCTTTAAAAATTCATTAAAATTCATTAAAAATTCTTAATAAAAAGATGTGATTATTCCTCAGATTCTTTTTGTATTTTACTGATTAATAAATCAGGTGAAAATGTTTTTTGCAAAATGTTTGAAAAATAGTTTGAAAATCTTTGTGAACATCTATTGAAAACTATTTTGAAAATATTTTGTTTCGTGTTTTCAACCTGTGTGGTTTGTAAAACTTCTTTTCTTTGTGTGAAATAAAAATGTTTGAAAAATGATTTGCAAATGGTTTGAAAAATGGTTGCAAAAATGATTTGAAAAACCTATATATATTGTTTTGAAAGCCTTTGTAAAATGATTTTCAAATGTGTGTCAAATGTTTGTAAAAACTATTTTGGACTATAGTTTTCAAAATTGTGTGAAAAGCTTGTGTCAGATAAGTTTGAGGAATATACACATCACACCAAAATCCACTATATGTATATCTGTATAAAATTGACCACTTACCCTTGTAAATTCTAAAATCCACTTCTTGTAGATATAAGAAGCACTCCCGTGTACATATTTTAACCTAGTTTTCAGCCAAAACTTTTTGTTTTCAAAATTCCCAAAAACATTTGCAAAATTAAAATCCAAAAACATTTGAAAAATCTCTTTGAAAAACACAAAAAATGCATCTGCATGCATCATATTTTCAAAAATCCATAAAAAGTTCAAAATCTTTGAAAATTGCATCACAAAAATATTTTCTGCATAGCATAGCATGAGCATTTTTCGGATCGAGTTTGACAATTGAACAAGTCTAAGTAAAATCCGGAGATTGGAGCTTGATTGGACCTTATAATCTACCTAATAACAGGAACCTTATAGGAACTGGGTTTGAGGTACTTTAGGTCTAGTTGACTTAATTCTTTGAGGATCACGGGACTTAGTTCAATGGATTCTTGACTGCCTAAGTAGAGTATTTCAGAGCACACGCACGACTCTTGTTGATAATGACCTTACTTGGACACCTGCACCTTTCACATGGCTCAACTCAGTTGGAGTGGTGAGGGGATTGGATTTGCCGGTACGAGATGCACACAAGTGGAAACATTTGTCCTCCTCTAGGTAGGGAAGTGCACCCCAACCCGTCCAGTGATTAGGAAGTCTAAAGACAGGAGGCTGTGGGTTGCGATAAAGCTTCAAAAGAGGGATAGTCTACTGGCTCAAGAGGAAAAACTCCTTATGTAAATGCTGCTGTATATAGTATTCGAAAAAAAAAATGTTCAGGCATGTACAAAAATAAAAAGCCTGCAAGTATGTACAAAGTCAATAAGCAAGCTTGAGTTCCAAAGTCATATCATGTGAGCCTGCAGCAGGATGACTTGACTACACTGGTCTTGCATCCAAGGATAGGTAGCTACACTGGCTACCGTCCATTCTTCTCTTCACCCCCTCCTCTTGAGCTGGTTGCCACTTGAACTTAGAAGGGAATACCCCGCTCCTCGAGGATGGAGTTGCTGGATTGGGGAATCATTGGGTTGTCGTACTGGAGAAGTCAGTTTCTTTGTCATTCTAGTTGGGGAGAGCCACCATCACTTACACTGTACGAGTCAGATTCATAGTCGTAAGGGTTTGCGTATGAGTTGAAGTATTTCTGACCTGGCTATTGAGGAGACTTGAGCAGAGTTTTGGGATTCTCAGGGACTGTTGGATTTCAAATTCGGTTCTCATTAAGGTTCCGCCCGCACTAAATTTCCAAAGGTCCGACTTAAGCTCCAAACTTTGATTTTGCGAAGACAAGTTTGATAATCAAATAAAATCCAAGTTCTTCTTTTTCTTTTCTTTCGTTTCTTTTTGCACTTATTGCATAAGTGTTTGCTAGGGACTAGCAAAGGTAAAGTATAGGGGGATGATGAATCCACATTTCATCATCTTTATTCTATCATTTTGGCATCAAAAACCCTAGCAAATGCCTTTAAATAGCCTTAAAACCATCATCTTAGCATCCATGCATGTGCATTCAGATTGTGTATAAATCACTGTAATTAAGGCCAAAATTATAGAATAAATAAAGAAAAGAAAAAGAATAAAATATTGTAAATATTTTATGACTCAAAACTCCGAGACCTAGGCATCTAGATGAATAGGTCGACAAGGAATAAAGTAGGGGGAGATAAGGGCCAAAACACAGATAAAATACCTGTACAACCTATTCATTCTTTATTCATTTTGGGACCTATTTTTGGTTCCACTTTTTATACATCAAATAAAGAAACTTTGTACATAAAAATTGTAGATAATTTCATAAAGAAAAAGACAAAATTGATTTCACAGAAAAAGAATGTACAGATGAAAAGATATGGTCTGAATAAGAATCCAAAATCCCAACTTCCCAGACCCGTATCTCACAAACGACAACTCCAAATGCAGTGTACTCACCTTTAATTGTATATAGAATAAAATAATCTATCCAATGGTGGTGGTTTCGCATTTGGCGGAGCTACGGTTTGAAAGTTGACTTTTGGACCCCCATTGTACACTTGTACTGAATGAAATATTCAATTTATTCTTAATTCATTATTTATTCATTTTTATATTTTTATAATTTTGTAAATATTACTTATACTATATATGTGCATTAAAATTGAAATAAAATGCAAAGAAAATTAAAAATAAAACACTTGTATATTTTCAATACATTGGTATACTGCCTATGTACATACCTATACAAAATACACTTGTATTTTATTAAATACACAAAACATATCAGAAAAATAAAAGAAAAATAGATTTATGTATCTAAAAGTATTTTATAATTTTTGAAAATAATAAACAAAAAGAATAAAATTGAAAATACCAAAATAAAAATAAAATATCAAAATACATAGGTGTTATACCTATATAGGGTTAAAAATGTAACTTGTAAAAATATAAGTCATAAAAATAAATAAAAATCAGAATTAAATACTACATAATATTTTGAACATTTTTTATTTTACAACTTTTATTTAATTCGGCCGTTTACTATTTTTAATTGAATTAACAAATAATTTTTCCAGGGTTTTTCCTGGTTGGTCCACGTGGACCAACCAGGTGCAAACCCTAGTTGACTTCGGTCAACTAGCTGACCTACCCCCTGTGGACCCTGTCAGACTTGGTTTTTGAGCCATCTTTGTGGCTTTTTCCCAGTCGATTCTTTCATGTTTTCGTGATGATTCCTTCTGCAACATTGCTCACCAACTATCTATCTCACTCGCCCAAGCTTAATCTTGGTCTTTGGACCCAAGATTTGCAAAATATTTCTTGATCTTTGGAGCATCTCAGTCAGGGGTCAAACCACATAAAACCGACCCCCCTCTTTCCCTTTGATTTTGGAGTCCCCTTGGTCCACCCCTCTCCGCCTCTCTAGTGCTAGGATCCTTGCCGGAGGTGACAGCTCCGCCGCGAGCTTCTCAGCCAGGGCGAACGAGGTCGAGGGAAGCTCCAGCACCTCCGCCAACCGCCGGCGTCGAGGTATCTTTCATCCTCTGGCTCCGGCCATTGAGGGCTCGCCCCACTTTCTTGCTTATCCCATTAGGTTCTTGTTAGCTTAATCTTCGAAAACCCTAAAAAATCTCTAAGTTTCATCGCTCATCTCGCCCATTCAAGCATCATCGCCGGAGCGCAACTCCGGCCACCATCGACCACTCCACCTTGCGCTTAGATTAGGTCCTCGCGAGGCCCAGGAAATTTGCCCTGGGCCTTCTCACCACCTTTTGCAGGTCAAACCCACTTGAAGGCGTCTGGAGGCGAGTTTTGACGCTCGCCGGAGCGTGGCTGGGCCCCCCAGCTCCGCCACCTTCGCCAGAGCACCTCGGCCGCCGCCGAGGCATTTTGAAGCCCCCAGCAAATCGACAAAGACCTGAGGAGACTCCAGCCCCGTTTTGAAGCCAAAAGAGCAATCGGAGAAGGAGCTTGACCTCGGCGAACTTCGGTTCGCCGGAGTTCTTCGCGGTTCTTGCTCCGCCCTTCAGCGTCGTTGGATCGAGGCGGAGCTCCAGTTCGCGTGTTGGCCGTTGGATCATCCTTCGCCCCGACCGTCCGATCCACCAAGGAGATCTAATCTCAGCCACACGAGCCCAACCGTCATCGACCGTTCCCGTGCTGCCACGTGTTTAAGTGGAACGCCTCCAGCCGCTGGATCACGCCTCGCCGCCCAGCCGTTGGATGCGCGCCACGCGTCTTCATCAGAGCGCCCGGGCGAGGGTATTTTGCATCTCCACCCTCGCCATTTTTTGTATTTAATATTTAGTTTTTAAACTTTGGGCTGTAGCATAAAAAGTTTGTAATATTTGCAAAAAGACCCTCGAACTTTCTTTATTTGCAGTTAGGTCCTCGCCACGTCACCTCACGTGACCAGTTCACGTGAGGGGGTGGGCATTTTGCAGAGGAACCCTCGGTCTTTTGTTTATTTAGTTTTAGTACCAAAACTTTGGCATTAAATGTAATATTTCTGGTTATTTTGCAAGTAGGCCCCCAGGTTTTTGCGATATTACATTTTGGTCCCTCCCAGGCGCGTGCAAGTCACGCGCCCTGGTGGGTAAATTGCCAGGAGGCCCAGGCGTTTTTATTAATTGTCTTTTAGTGCCAAAAATTGAATATAACGTGTAAATTTTTGTGGAAAATTGCTTGTATGCCCCTGGATGTTTTGGATATTGCATTCATGCCCCTGCCAGGCCTGATTATTAATTGGGTGTTTGTTCTAATTATTTGAAATATCATTTTAAGCCCAAAAATTCCACAAAAATAGACTTAAGTTCCTGTGCACCTATACTTTAACGCCAGCTATTTAGTTTTTGATTTTATTTTATTTTCCTATTTATTAAAAATCAAAAACTCCCTATTTGTGCACTGTCTAGCTTAGAAAATACCAAAAAAAATATTAAAACACCTCCAAAAATACCAAAAAAATTACCTAGTGTCTATTTTATCCTATTTGAGTGTCAGTCCAAAAATCATTAAAAATTTCAAAAGAAAAACACAAAAAAATTAAAAACTCTCAAAAACTTCAAAAAAATATAGAAAATAGTAGAAAAATCCAAAAATTGTAAACTCAGCTTCTGTTTCTTCCTTATTTTGTTACTTTTATTTGAAAAATAGTGTGAAACATTTTTGCTACTGGTTGCTATTTTTAGATTACATTTTATTCCCAGCCAGCCCTATCTCCACTGTTTAGCCATATTTCAGTTTTTAAAAATATCAAAAACAACTTGAAAAATCCCCAAAAATCACAAAAATAGTAAAAAACCCTAAAAAGACTAAAAACATTTTATTTCTTAATTTTTGAGTATTTTAGTGCATTTTTATAAATATTTTACTTTGCCTTGTACTACATTGCCTTTACTTTCCAACATTGAAAAAGAAAATAAAAAAATATATATATAAAATATAAAATATAAAAATCAGAAAATCAAAAATCAAATACAAAATTAAAAATCAAAAAAAAATTAAAAACCCACAAAAATTGTAGTTGCTTGCTTGCTTAGTGTAGACACATCACACACTCACACATTTTAGCATTCATTTGCTTGAACTACACTGTTTGCTCCCTGTGTTCGAACTCTCTGCATACTTGCCCTTTACATCATTTGTGCAGAGTTAAAAATAAATTTTAACTCCACATTGTTTCTAATTTATTGATCTTAGTGTGGGTTAATTGTTGATTAATCGCATTTTATTGTGGGTCGCCACAGCGACACATTTAGACCCTCGATAATCTGAGATTATCAAATGGCGCCGTTGCCGGGGAGCAACAGCTTGTAGCTCACATTTTTGTTTTATTGTGTGATTGTTTACCATAGCCTCATTTTTCATCTCTTACATTTTGATATATCTTATTGAGCTATCTGACCATCTTTTGTCTTGTCTTCTTGCGAGGGGGGACCGCGGAGCGAGGCGGATCGCCTAGGCGATACGACGCAACCTTGGGAAGCGGAGCCGGCTTTTCTTTAGCCAAGCCGGTAGGAGAGAGCAAGGAGTGAGAGAGAGAGTGATTAGATAGCTTTTCTTTTATTTGGTGAGAGAGTGATTCATTTAATTTGTAATAATACAGGTACCTTGGACACTTGAACATTCGGGCCTAATTTCCAAGTGATTGTTCACTTGGGGGCTCTCGCGGTTTTTGTCGGCTTTTCATCGCATTTTTTATTTTGTTTTGTTTTTCGATTTTATTTCTTTTGTGTGATTGAGCCCCTAGTTCTAGGATTGTTTGCGATAGACTAAGGCCAAACACCTAATATTTTGCATGCACCTATAGTCTCGTTTGGACTTAGTCAAATTTTTAAACAGTTGATTCATCATCTTCAATCCGTCGCGCCGCGAGCTCTCCCCGCAAAGCGCTTTCTCCTACCCTCAATTTGTTGAGCAGAGGAGGGGTGAGCCTAGACCGGACTCTAGGGTTGAGGATTGACGGTCAACTTGTGGTTCTTCCCGCTAATAGCAATTTTTGAACTTAGGGCGATTTCATCGGCTTTGCATTTGCATATAGATAGGTTTCAATTCTGCTGAGCATCCTTGCATGTAGAGTGCTGGAGGCAAGGTGAGCAATTCTCTTTAGCATTCATCATCGATTGCCGCTTGCATTGCTTTTCCGCCTCTCCCTCTGATTTTGCCAACCTAGGTGCTTAAAGGAATTGAATCCTCGTTAGGCTCGTGCATTTCTAACTAAAAATCCAAAAAAAGTGATAACCAATAAAATCGGGACTGCTAACATTACTCGACCCTAAAATCAATCAAAAAGAAAATATTGTCTTGGGGCGAGTAATCCCCTCATTGTCTTCGCTTCTACTTGCTCGCGCACACACTAAGGTTAGAGCCGAAATCCCATTCAGCCCCCTAAGTGTTTGCGCAATTTTTGACTTCTCACCTAACTCTAAAACAGACAAGATAAAAAGACCGCATTTGTGGTCTTCACCGAGTTGAGTAGGTGAATTGAGGGTTTGACTTGTTTTCATTTTTGTTTGTGATTGTTGCATGTGTGTCCTAGATCATCTCTGCGCATTTGCGCCTTGTTCTTCACTCTCTTGACTTGACTTTCGTGTTCCCCCGAATCACGTCCTTTTGTTTTCGAGATGGACCCCAGGAGTGCATTTTATCCGGACTTTGCAGACCCCTCGCTCGCTCCAGCCGGTCCACCTCCTTTTTATCAGGAGGATCCTCCTCCTTCTTTTTCTGATTTTTGTGCATATCCGCCTCAGCCACAGTATCACGACTCGGACTTTTACCCACCTCCATCCCCACATGTATATTATCCGCCTCCACGTCCACATCCACCCGAGTCTGACCTGTTGGAGTCACTTCCCACGACCTCCATGAGTGCTGTCATGAACCTAATGCTAGAGCACATCAATTTGATGAAGGAAAATCTTGACACTTTGAGAGAATATCGGACTAGTGCTCTTTTCATCGAGGATACAACTTTACTTGTGAAGAATCATGGGAGCTTGCAATCGCCCAAAATACAAAAAAATGAGAAAAATTCAAAAATCCAAAAAGATTTCGGGAGACACTTGGTTGATCAAGATTTTGAGGAGAGAGTCCACTTGCCAGAACCCTGGACCACACTCCCATTCACATCCAGTCCCACCTTTGACCCCGAGGATGCCGCTGTACAGACTGCTCTTGGCATGCCTCGTGTATATGCTGATTCCGACTCCCTCCCTTGTATGGAGGAAGTCCAAAAATTCAAAAAAATGCTATCTGAACCCGAAGTGGTGGCTACTATACATGAGATTATCCGTGCCCCACTTCAGCAGGCCATGACCCAATTATCTGCTCCTCTTCCCAAGAAGAGAAAGCGGAGGAGCAGATCTGAGCGTCACATTCTGACCATGGCCACTGCCCTCGCCATCACACACTGTCCCATCCCCAAGAGGAAGAACACAGCTACACCTTTCATCACTTGCACCATCTCTGACCATACTTGTGATCGCACTCTCCTAGACGGCGGTGCTTCGATTAGCATACTACCCTTCTCGCTGGTACAGTCTCTTCACTTAGGGCCTCTCAAAAAGACCAGGATGATCGTTCAGTTTGCTGATGGATCAATCAAGAGGCCGAAGGGTATCCTTGAAAATGCCGTCATTTCTATTCAGGGCACGAGCCACCATGTTGATTTTGTCGTGTTGCCCATGGAGAACTCCACAGGGGAGCCATCTCCAATCATCCTGGGATGACCATTCCTCGCCTCTGCGAGGGTCGTTATTGATTATGGATCAGGAGAGGTTCGTTTCCGTCCTGTTGACGGGAACGAAGTGTCGATCACCGCACCCACAGTTGAGCAGAGACCTGCACCTGATGCACCTTCACCGATCATAGCTGACTCTGAGGCCCGTGACCGATCTGATGCCACTAGAGATACTTCCTTAGCGACCATTGATGAGACCCGACGGATCCCCCGAAAGGGGAGGAAGTCGGAAAGCATGGACCTCACTGATCCTCCTCCTGGTGTGTGGCGATGTGTTGATGAGATCCAGAGTATTTATGTGATTGAACCATTTGATCAGGGGGCAGACACCAAGATAATTGAGGATGCTTATGATGTTGCCCATTACTTTGAGAGACCTCCTAAGGCAACAAATGACCCAGGTAAGACTAGACAGGACGGACCTAGTTTGACTACTTCCACTGATAAATCCGTTCCTGGCCCTTCACAGGTCAAGATGATTGAGGTCGGTTATGATGCTGCTGTTTATTTTGATAAATTCAGACCTCTTGCTGAAGACAAGGATTCAGGTGAGAATCTTGAGGACGATCTGAGTTCGTATACTTCCACAGATGATTTCGTTCCTTTTGATTTTGACCTAGACGAGGACTCGTAGGACGACTCCGATTACACTTCTTCTGAGGATGATGAGTTTGTCCCATTTCACTTTGATATCGGCGAGACTTCCAAGGCCGGACCTAGTCGTACTTCTTCCACTCACCAGTCTGCGCCTTCACACCATAAGACCACCAAGGGAGAGCCGAGCCATACTGCTTCCATCGATCAGTTCGTCCCTTTCCATTTTGATTCCACTGAGGGCCTTCACCGTATCGACCCTGATCGGCCTCCGTCCACTGTGGACCCCGATGTCGACATACACCATATCCGATCTATCCCTCAGCGGTCTCGCAAGAAGGTCTGCTTTCCACCTTCTTGATCATATGTACATCCACCGCTGTTGTAGATTCTCTTTTGTGACTCTTTCCATCTCCCGTTTTTGCTCGTCTACCCATTTCTCGTGTTTGCCTTGCTTAGGACGTACTTTGTCCTACGTAAAGGAGGGGTAGATGAGTTGGGTGTTCTTTCTTCGTCCGTCTCATCACTCCTGTTGTTGCCTATACTTAGGGCTTCTTTTACCCTAAGTATAGGGGGAGTGACGTGTACATCCTCACGATCTCTTCTTCCATCTTCATCTCTTTTCTTCTTTTCTTCTTTTCTTCTTTTCCTCTTCTATCTTCTTCATCTACCGAAAAGGTGCCGCCCTTGTAGACAGTTTTCCATACTTAGGACGTACTTTGTCCTAAGTATAGGGGGGCGTGCACCCCGAGTTCATCTATTCTTTTCGATCCTCTCTATTGTCTCCTCTTCTTGTCTATACTTAGGGATATTTTACCCTAAGTATAGGGGGAGACAATCTGAGTACGATCTGTTCATTCCCACCCTTGACCCTCCCTGCGTTGTGTACAGTCTGCTATACTTAGGATTATTTGATCCTAAGTATAGGGGGGACGGTCAACTTCTCATTGATTCATTCATTTATTCTTTAGACTTGTCTATACTTAGTACGAGTTATGTCTTCTCTTTTCTCTCCGATCTATGAGGACATAGCTCAAGCTAAGTATAGGGGGGTCGTATATACTACGTATATACTGTAGCCATAACTCGTACTTTCGTATTTTCTTAATAAACATGGCTAATAATTCTTTAAAAATTCATTAAAATTCATTAAAAATTCTTAATAAAAAGATGTGATTATTCCTCAGATTCTTTTTGTATTTTACTGATTAATAAATCAGGTGAAAATGTTTTTTGCAAAATGTTTGAAAAATAGTTTGAAAATCTTTGTGAACATCTATTGAAAACTATTTTGAAAATATTTTGTTTCGTGTTTTCAACCTGTGTGGTTTGTAAAACTTCTTTTCTTTGTGTGAAATAAAAATGTTTGAAAAATGATTTGCAAATGGTTTGAAAAATGGTTGCAAAAATGATTTGAAAAACCTATATATATTGTTTTGAAAGCCTTTGTAAAATGATTTTCAAATGTGTGTCAAATGTTTGTAAAAACTATTTTGGACTATAGTTTTCAAAATTGTGTGAAAAGCTTGTGTCAGATAAGTTTGAGGAATATACACATCACACCAAAATCCACTATATGTATATCTGTATAAAATTGACCACTTACCCTTGTAAATTCTAAAATCCACTTCTTGTAGATATAAGAAGCACTCCCGTGTACATATTTTAACCTAGTTTTCAGCCAAAACTTTTTGTTTTCAAAATTCCCAAAAACATTTGCAAAATTAAAATCCAAAAACATTTGAAAAATCTCTTTGAAAAACACAAAAAATGCATCTGCATGCATCATATTTTCAAAAATCCATAAAAAGTTCAAAATCTTTGAAAATTGCATCACAAAAATATTTTCTGCATAGCATAGCATGAGCATTTTTCAGATCGAGTTTGACAATTGAACAAGTCTAAGTAAAATCCGGAGATTGGAGCTTGATTGGACCTTATAATCTACCTAATAACAGGAACCTTATAGGAACTGGGTTTGAGGTACTTCAGGTCTAGTTGACTTAATTCTTTGAGGATCACGGGACTTAGTTCAATGGATTCTTGACTGCCTAAGTAGAGTATTTCAGAGCACACGCACGACTCTTGTTGATAATGACCTTACTTGGACACCTGCACCTTTCACATGGCTCAACTCAGTTGGAGTGGTGAGGGGATTGGATTTGCCGGTACGAGACGCACACAAGTGGAAACATTTGTCCTCCTCTAGGGAGGGAAGTGCACCCCAACCCGTCCAGTGATTAGGAAGTCTAAAGACAGGAGGCTGTGGGTTGCGATAAAGCTTCAAAAGAGGGATAGTCTACTGGCTCAAGAGGAAAAACTCCTTATGTAAATGCTGCTGTATATAGTATTCGAAAAAAAAAATGTTCAGGCATGTACAAAAATAAAAAGCCTGCAAGTATGTACAAAGTCAATAAGCAAGCTTGAGTTCCAAAGTCATATCATGTGAGCCTGCAGCAGGATGACTTGACTACACTGGTCTTGCATCCAAGGATAGGTAGCTACACTGGCTACCGTCCATTCTTCTCTTCACCCCCTCCTCTTGAGCTGGTTGCCACTTGAACTTAGAAGGGAATACTCCGCTCCTCGAGGATGGAGTTGCTGGATTGGGGAATCATTGGGTTGTCGTACTGGAGAAGTCAGTTTCTTTGTCATTCTAGTTGGGGAGAGCCACCATCACTTACACTGTACGAGTCAGATTCATAGTCGTAAGGGTTTGCGTATGAGTTGAAGTATTTCTGACCTGGCTATTGAGGAGACTTGAGCAGAGTTTTGGGATTCTCAGGGACTGTTGGATTTCAAATTCGGTTCTCATTAAGGTTCCGCCCGCACTAAATTTCCAAAGGTCCGACTTAAGCTCCAAACTTTGATTTTGCGAAGACAAGTTTGATAATCAAATAAAATCCAAGTTCTTCTTTTTCTTTTCTTTCGTTTCTTTTTGCACTTATTGCATAAGTGTTTGCTAGGGACTAGCAAAGGTAAAGTATAGGGGGATGATGAATCCACATTTCATCATCTTTATTCTATCATTTTGGCATCAAAAACCCTAGCAAATGCCTTTAAATAGCCTTAAAACCATCATCTTAGCATCCATGCATGTGCATTCAGATTGTGTATAAATCACTGTAATTAAGGCCAAAATTATAGAATAAATAAAGAAAAGAAAAAGAATAAAATATTGTAAATATTTTATGACTCAAAACCCCCGAGACCTAGGCATCTAGATGAATAGGTCGACAAGGAATAAAGTAGGGGGAGATAAGGGCCAAAACACAGATAAAATACCTGTACAACCTATTCATTCTTTATTCATTTTGGGACCTATTTTTGGTTCCACTTTTTATACATCAAATAAAGAAACTTTGTACATAAAAATTGTAGATAATTTCATAAAGAAAAAGACAAAATTGATTTCACAGAAAAAGAATGTACAGATGAAAAGATATGGTCTGAATAAGAATCCAAAATCCCAACTTCCCAGACCCGTATCTCACAAACGACAACTCCAAATGCAGTGTACTCACCTTTAATTGTATATAGAATAAAATAATCTATCCAATGGTGGTGGTTTCGCATTTGGCGGAGCTACGGTTTGAAAGTTGACTTTTGGACCCCCATTGTACACTTGTACTGAATGAAATATTCAATTTATTCTTAATTCATTATTTATTCATTTTTATATTTTTATAATTTTGTAAATATTACTTATACTATATATGTGCATTAAAATTGAAATAAAATGCAAAGAAAATTAAAAATAAAACACTTGTATATTTTCAATACATTGGTATACTGCCTATGTACATACCTATACAAAATACACTTGTATTTTATTAAATACACAAAACATATCAGAAAAATAAAAGAAAAATAGATTTATGTATCTAAAAGTATTTTATAATTTTTGAAAATAATAAACAAAAAGAATAAAATTGAAAATACCAAAATAAAAATAAAATATCAAAATACATAGGTGTTATACCTATATAGGGTTAAAAATGTAACTTGTAAAAATATAAGTCATAAAAATAAATAAAAATCAGAATTAAATACTACATAATATTTTGAACATTTTTTATTTTACAACTTTTATTTAATTCGGTCGTTTACTATTTTTAATTGAATTAACAAATAATTTTTCCAGGGTTTTTCCTGGTTGGTCCACGTGGACCAACCAGGTGCAAACCCTAGTTGACTTCGGTCAACTAGCTGACCTACCCCCTGTGGACCCTGTCAGACTTGGTTTTTGAGCCATCTTTGTGGCTTTTTCCCAGTCGATTCTTTCATGTTTTCGTGATGATTCCTTCTGCAACATTGCTCACCAACTATCTATCTCACTCGCCCAAGCTTAATCTTGGTCTTTGGACCCAAGATTTGCAAAATATTTCTTGATCTTTGGAGCATCTCAGTCAGGGGTCAAACCACATAAAACCGACCCCCCTCTTTCCCTTTGATTTTGGAGTCCCCTTGGTCCACCCCTCTCCGCCTCTCTAGTGCTAGGATCCTTGCCGGAGGTGACAGCTCCGCCGCGAGCTTCTCAGCCAGGGCGAACGAGGTCGAGGGAAGCTCCAGCACCTCCGCCAACCGCCGGCGTCGAGGTATCTTTCATCCTCTGGCTCCGGCCATTGAGGGCTCGCCCCACTTTCTTGCTTATCCCATTAGGTTCTTGTTAGCTTAATCTTCGAAAACCCTAAAAAATCTCTAAGTTTCATCGCTCATCTCGCCCATTCAAGCATCATCGCCGGAGCGCAACTCCGGCCACCATCGACCACTCCACCTTGCGCTTAGATTAGGTCCTCGCGAGGCCCAGGCAATTTGCCCTGGGCCTTCTCACCACCTTTTGCAGGTCAAACCCACTTGAAGGCGTCTGGAGGCGAGTTTTGACGCTCGCCGGAGCGTGGCTGGGCCCCCCAGCTCCGCCACCTTCGCCAGAGCACCTCGGCCGCCGCCGAGGCATTTTGAAGCCCCCAGCAGATCGACGAAGACCTGAGGAGCCTCCAGCCCCGTTTTGAAGCCAAAAGAGCAATCGGAGAAGGAGCTTGACCTCGGCAAACTTCGGTTCGCCGGAGTTCTTCGCGGTTCTTGCTCCGCCCTTCAGCGTCGTTGGATCGAGGCGGAGCTCCAGTTCGCGTGTTGGCCGTTGGATCATCCTTCGCCCCGACCGTCCGATCCACCAAGGAGATCTAATCTCAGCCACACGAGCCCAACCGTCATCGGCCGTTCCCGTGCTGCCACGTGTTTAAGTGGAACGCCTCCAGCCGCTGGATCACGCCTCGCCGCCCAGCCGTTGGATGCGCGCCACGCGTCTTCATCAGAGCGCCCGGGCGAGGGTATTTTGCATCTCCACCCTCGCCATTTTTTGTATTTAATATTTAGTTTTTAAACTTTGGGCTGTAGCATAAAAAGTTTGTAATATTTGCAAAAAGACCCTCGAACTTTCTTTATTTGCAGTTAGGTCCTCGCCACGTCACCTCACGTGACCAGTTCACGTGAGGGGGTGGGCATTTTGCAGAGGAACCCTCGGTCTTTTGTTTATTTAGTTTTAGTACCAAAACTTTGGCATTAAATGTAATATTTCTGGTTATTTTGCAAGTAGGCCCCCAGGTTTTTGCGATATTACATTTTGGTCCCTCCCAGGCGCGTGCAAGTCACGCGCCCTGGTGGGTAAATTGCCAGGAGGCCCAGGCGTTTTTATTAATTGTCTTTTAGTGCCAAAAATTGAATATAACGTGTAAATTTTTGTGGAAAATTGCTTGTATGCCCCTGGATGTTTTGGATATTGCATTCATGCCCCTGCCAGGCCTGATTATTAATTGGGTGTTTGTTCTAATTATTTGAAATATCATTTTAAGCCCAAAAATTCCACAAAAATAGACTTAAGTTCCTGTGCACCTATACTTTAACGCCAGCTATTTAGTTTTTGATTTTATTTTATTTTCCTATTTATTAAAAATCAAAAACTCCCTATTTGTGCACTGTCTAGCTTAGAAAATACCAAAAAAAATATTAAAACACCTCCAAAAATACCAAAAAAATTACCTAGTGTCTATTTTATCCTATTTGAGTGTCAGTCCAAAAATCATTAAAAATTTCAAAAGAAAAACACAAAAAAATTAAAAACTCTCAAAAACTTCAAAAAAATATAGAAAATAGTAGAAAAATCCAAAAATTGTAAACTCAGCTTCTGTTTCTTCCTTATTTTGTTACTTTTATTTGAAAAATAGTGTGAAACATTTTTGCTACTGGTTGCTATTTTTAGATTACATTTTATTCCCAGCCAGCCCTATCTCCACTGTTTAGCCATATTTCAGTTTTTAAAAATATCAAAAACAACTTGAAAAATCCCCAAAAATCACAAAAATAGTAAAAAACCCTAAAAAGACTAAAAACATTTTATTTCTTAATTTTTGAGTATTTTAGTGCATTTTTATAAATATTTTACTTTGCCTTGTACTACATTGCCTTTACTTTCCAACATTGAAAAAGAAAATAAAAAAATATATATATAAAATATAAAATATAAAAATCAGAAAATCAAAAATCAAATACAAAATTAAAAATCAAAAAAAAATTAAAAACCCACAAAAATTGTAGTTGCTTGCTTGCTTAGTGTAGACACATCACACACTCACACATTTTAGCATTCATTTGCTTGAACTACACTGTTTGCTCCCTGTGTTCGAACTCTCTGCATACTTGCCCTTTACATCATTTGTGCAGAGTTAAAAATAAATTTTAACTCCACATTGTTTCTAATTTATTGATCTTAGTGTGGGTTAATTGTTGATTAATCGCATTTTATTGTGGGTCGCCACAGCGACACATTTAGACCCTCGATAATCTGAGATTATCAAATGGCGCCGTTGCCGGGGAGCAACAACTTGTAGCTCACATTTTTGTTTTATTGTGTGATTGTTTACCATAGCCTCATTTTTCATCTCTTACATTTTGATATATCTTATTGAGCTATCTGACCATCTTTTGTCTTGTCTTCTTGCGAGGGGGGACCGCGGAGCGAGGCGGATCGCCTAGGCGATACGACGCAACCTTGGGAAGCGGAGCCGGCTTTTCTTTAGCCAAGCCGGTAGGAGAGAGCAAGGAGTGAGAGAGAGAGTGATTAGATAGCTTTTCTTTTATTTGGTGAGAGAGTGATTCATTTAATTTGTAATAATACAGGTACCTTGGACACTTGAACATTCGGGCCTAATTTCCAAGTGATTGTTCACTTGGGGGCTCTCGCGGTTTTTGTCGGCTTTTCATCGCATTTTTTATTTTGTTTTGTTTTTCGATTTTATTTCTTTTGTGTGATTGAGCCCCTAGTTCTAGGATTGTTTGCGATAGACTAAGGCCAAACACCTAATATTTTGCATGCACCTATAGTCTCGTTTGGACTTAGTCAAATTTTTAAACAGTTGATTCATCATCTTCAATCCGTCGCGCCGCGAGCTCTCCCCGCAAAGCGCTTTCTCCTACCCTCAATTTGTTGAGCAGAGGAGGGGTGAGCCTAGACCGGACTCTAGGGTTGAGGATTGACGGTCAACTTGTGGTTCTTCCCGCTAATAGCAATTTTTGAACTTAGGGCGATTTCATCGGCTTTGCATTTGCATATAGATAGGTTTCAATTCTGCTGAGCATCCTTGCATGTAGAGTGCTGGAGGCAAGGTGAGCAATTCTCTTTAGCATTCATCATCGATTGCCGCTTGCATTGCTTTTCCGCCTCTCCCTCTGATTTTGCCAACCTAGGTGCTTAAAGGAATTGAATCCTCGTTAGGCTCGTGCATTTCTAACTAAAAATCCAAAAAAAGTGATAACCAATAAAATCGGGACTGCTAACATTACTCGACCCTAAAATCAATCAAAAAGAAAATATTGTCTTGGGGCGAGTAATCCCCTCATTGTCTTCGCTTCTACTTGCTCGCGCACACACTAAGGTTAGAGCCGAAATCCCATTCAGCCCCCTAAGTGTTTGCGCAATTTTTGACTTCTCACCTAACTCTAAAACAGACAAGATAAAAAGACCGCATTTGTGGTCTTCACCGAGTTGAGTAGGTGAATTGAGGGTTTGACTTGTTTTCATTTTTGTTTGTGATTGTTGCATGTGTGTCCTAGATCATCTCTGCGCATTTGCGCCTTGTTCTTCACTCTCTTGACTTGACTTTCGTGTTCCCCCGAATCACGTCCTTTTGTTTTCGAGATGGACCCCAGGAGTGCATTTTATCCGGACTTTGCAGACCCCTCGCTCGCTCCAGCCGGTCCACCTCCTTTTTATCAGGAGGATCCTCCTCCTTCTTTTTCTGATTTTTGTGCATATCCGCCTCAGCCACAGTATCACGACTCGGACTTTTACCCACCTCCATCCCCACATGTATATTATCCGCCTCCACGTCCACATCCACCCGAGTCTGACCTGTTGGAGTCACTTCCCACGACCTCCATGAGTGCTGTCATGAACCTAATGCTAGAGCACATCAATTTGATGAAGGAAAATCTTGACACTTTGAGAGAATATCGGACTAGTGCTCTTTTCATCGAGGATACAACTTTACTTGTGAAGAATCATGGGAGCTTGCAATCGCCCAAAATACAAAAAAATGAGAAAAATTCAAAAATCCAAAAAGATTTCGGGAGACACTTGGTTGATCAAGATTTTGAGGAGAGAGTCCACTTGCCAGAACCCTGGACCACACTCCCATTCACATCCAGTCCCACCTTTGACCCCGAGGATGCCGCTGTACAGACTGCTCTTGGCATGCCTCGTGTATATGCTGATTCCGACTCCCTCCCTTGTATGGAGGAAGTCCAAAAATTCAAAAAAATGCTATCTGAACCCGAAGTGGTGGCTACTATACATGAGATTATCCGTGCCCCACTTCAGCAGGCCATGACCCAATTATCTGCTCCTCTTCCCAAGAAGAGAAAGCGGAGGAGCAGATCTGAGCGTCACATTCTGACCATGGCCACTGCCCTCGCCATCACACACCGTCCCATCCCCAAGAGGAAGAACACAGCTACACCTTTCATCACTTGCACCATCTCTGACCATACTTGTGATCGCACTCTCCTAGACGGCGGTGCTTCGATTAGCATACTACCCTTCTCGCTGGTACAGTCTCTTCACTTAGGGCCTCTCAAAAAGACCAGGATGATCGTTCAGTTTGCTGATGGATCAATCAAGAGGCCGAAGGGTATCCTTGAAAACGCCGTCATTTCTATTCAGGGCACGAGCCACCATGTTGATTTTGTCGTGTTGCCCATGGAGAACTCCACAGGGGAGCCATCTCCAATCATCCTGGGACGACCATTCCTCGCCTCTGCGAGGGTCGTTATTGATTATGGATCAGGAGAGGTTCGTTTCCGTCCTGTTGACGGGAACGAAGTGTCGATCACCGCACCCACAGTTGAGCAGAGACCTGCACCTGATGCACCTTCACCGATCATAGCTGACTCTGAGGCCCGTGACCGATCTGATGCCACTAGAGATACTTCCTTAGCGACCATTGATGAGACCCGACGGATCCCCCGAAAGGGGAGGAAGTCGGAAAGCATGGACCTCACTGATCCTCCTCCTGGTGTGTGGCGATGTGTTGATGAGATCCAGAGTATTTATGTGATTGAACCATTTGATCAGGGGGCAGACACCAAGATAATTAAGGATGCTTATGATGTTGCCCATTACTTTGAGAGACCTCCTAAGGCAACAAATGACCCAGGTAAGACTAGACAGGACGGACCTAGTTTGACTACTTCCACTGATAAATCCGTTCCTGGCCCTTCACAGGTCAAGATGATTGAGGTCGGTTATGATGTTGCTGTTTATTTTGATAAATTCAGACCTCTTGCTGAAGACAAGGATTCAGGTGAGAATCTTGAGGACGATCTGAGTTCGTATACTTCCACAGATGATTTCGTTCCTTTTGATTTTGACCTAGACGAGGACTCGTAGGATGACTCCGATTACACTTCTTCTGAGGATGATGAGTTTGTCCCATTTCACTTTGATATCGGCGAGACTTCCAAGGCCGGACCTAGTCGTACTTCTTCCACTCACCAGTCTGCGCCTTCACACCATAAGACCACCAAGGGAGAGCCGAGCCATACTGCTTCCATCGATCAGTTCGTCCCTTTCCGTTTTGATTCCACTGAGGGCCTTCACCGTATCGACCCTGATCGGCCTCCGTCCACTGTGGACCCCGATGTCGACATACACCATATCCGATCTATCCCTCAGCGGTCTCGCAAGAAGGTCTGCTTTCCACCTTCTTGATCATATGTACATCCACCGCTGTTGTAGATTCTCTTTTGTGACTCTTTCCATCTCCCGTTTTTGCTCGTCTACCCATTTCTCGTGTTTGCCTTGCTTAGGACGTACTTTGTCCTACGTAAAGGAGGGGCAGATGAGTTGGGTGTTCTTTCTTCGTCCGTCTCATCACTCCTGTTGTTGCCTATACTTAGGGCTTCTTTTACCCTAAGTATAGGGGGAGTGACGTGTACATCCTCACGATCTCTTCTTCCATCTTCATCTCTTTTCTTCTTTTCTTCTTTTCTTCTTTTCCTCTTCTATCTTCTTCATCTACCGAAAAGGTGCCGCCCTTGTAGACAGTTTTCCATACTTAGGACGTACTTTGTCCTAAGTATAGGGGGGCGTGCACCCCGAGTTCATCTATTCTTTTCGATCCTCTCTATTGTCTCCTCTTCTTGTCTATACTTAGGGATATTTTACCCTAAGTATAGGGGGAGACAATCTGAGTACGATCTGTTCATTCCCACCCTTGACCCTCCCTGCGTTGTGTACAGTCTGCTATACTTAGGATTATTTGATCCTAAGTATAGGGGGACGGTCAACTTCTCATTGATTCATTCATTTATTCTTTAGACTTGTCTATACTTAGTACGAGTTATGTCTTCTCTTTTCTCTCCGATCTATGAGGACATAGCTCAAGCTAAGTATAGGGGGGTCGTATATACTACGTATATACTGTAGCCATAACTCGTACTTTCGTATTTTCTTAATAAACATGGCTAATAATTCTTTAAAAATTCATTAAAATTCATTAAAAATTCTTAATAAAAAGATGTGATTATTCCTCAGATTCTTTTTGTATTTTACTGATTAATAAATCAGGTGAAAATGTTTTTTGCAAAATGTTTGAAAAATAGTTTGAAAATCTTTGTGAACATCTATTGAAAACTATTTTGAAAATATTTTGTTTCGTGTTTTCAACCTGTGTGGTTTGTAAAACTTCTTTTCTTTGTGTGAAATAAAAATGTTTGAAAAATGATTTGCAAATGGTTTGAAAAATGGTTGCAAAAATGATTTGAAAAACCTATATATATTGTTTTGAAAGCCTTTGTAAAATGATTTTCAAATGTGTGTCAAATGTTTGTAAAAACTATTTTGGACTATAGTTTTCAAAATTGTGTGAAAAGCTTGTGTCAGATAAGTTTGAGGAATATACACATCACACCAAAATCCACTATATGTATATCTGTATAAAATTGACCACTTACCCTTGTAAATTCTAAAATCCACTTCTTGTAGATATAAGAAGCACTCCCGTGTACATATTTTAACCTAGTTTTCAGCCAAAACTTTTTGTTTTCAAAATTCCCAAAAACATTTGCAAAATTAAAATCCAAAAACATTTGAAAAATCTCTTTGAAAAACACAAAAAATGCATCTGCATGCATCATATTTTCAAAAATCCATAAAAAGTTCAAAATCTTTGAAAATTGCATCACAAAAATATTTTCTGCATAGCATAGCATGAGCATTTTTCGGATCGAGTTTGACAATTGAACAAGTCTAAGTAAAATCCGGAGATTGGAGCTTGATTGGACCTTATAATCTACCTAATAACAGGAACCTTATAGGAACTGGGTTTGAGGTACTTTAGGTCTAGTTGACTTAATTCTTTGAGGATCACGGGACTTAGTTCAATGGATTCTTGACTGCCTAAGTAGAGTATTTCAGAGAACACGCACGACTCTTGTTGATAATGACCTTACTTGGACACCTGCACCTTTCACATGGCTCAACTCAGTTGGAGTGGTGAGGGGATTGGATTTGCCGGTACGAGATGCACACAAGTGGAAACATTTGTCCTCCTCTAGGGAGGGAAGTGCACCCCAACCCGTCCAGTGATTAGGAAGTCTAAAGACAGGAGGCTGTGGGTTGCGATAAAGCTTCAAAAGAGGGATAGTCTACTGGCTCAAGAGGAAAAACTCCTTATGTAAATGCTGCTGTATATAGTATTCGAAAAAAAAAATGTTCAGGCATGTACAAAAATAAAAAGCCTGCAAGTATGTACAAAGTCAATAAGCAAGCTTGAGTTCCAAAGTCATATCATGTGAGCCTGCAGCAGGATGACTTGACTACACTGGTCTTGCATCCAAGGATAGGTAGCTACACTGGCTACCGTCCATTCTTCTCTTCACCCCCTCCTCTTGAGCTGGTTGCCACTTGAACTTAGAAGGGAATACCCCGCTCCTCGAGGATGGAGTTGCTGGATTGGGGAATCATTGGGTTGTCGTACTGGAGAAGTCAGTTTCTTTGTCATTCTAGTTGGGGAGAGCCACCATCACTTACACTGTACGAGTCAGATTCATAGTCGTAAGGGTTTGCGTATGAGTTGAAGTATTTCTGACCTGGCTATTGAGGAGACTTGAGCAGAGTTTTGGGATTCTCAGGGACTGTTGGATTTCAAATTCGGTTCTCATTAAGGTTCCGCCCGCACTAAATTTCCAAAGGTCCGACTTAAGCTCCAAACTTTGATTTTGCGAAGACAAGTTTGATAATCAAATAAAATCCAAGTTCTTCTTTTTCTTTTCTTTCGTTTCTTTTTGCACTTATTGCATAAGTGTTTGCTAGGGACTAGCAAAGGTAAAGTATAGGGGGATGATGAATCCACATTTCATCATCTTTATTCTATCATTTTGGCATCAAAAACCCTAGCAAATGCCTTTAAATAGCCTTAAAACCATCATCTTAGCATCCATGCATGTGCATTCAGATTGTGTATAAATCACTGTAATTAAGGCCAAAATTATAGAATAAATAAAGAAAAGAAAAAGAATAAAATATTGTAAATATTTTATGACTCAAAACTCCGAGACCTAGGCATCTAGATGAATAGGTCGACAAGGAATAAAGTAGGGGGAGATAAGGGCCAAAACACAGATAAAATACCTGTACAACCTATTCATTCTTTATTCATTTTGGGACCTATTTTTGGTTCCACTTTTTATACATCAAATAAAGAAACTTTGTACATAAAAATTGTAGATAATTTCATAAAGAAAAAGACAAAATTGATTTCACAGAAAAAGAATGTACAGATGAAAAGATATGGTCTGAATAAGAATCCAAAATCCCAACTTCCCAGACCCGTATCTCACAAACGACAACTCCAAATGCAGTGTACTCACCTTTAATTGTATATAGAATAAAATAATCTATCCAATGGTGGTGGTTTCGCATTTGGCGGAGCTACGGTTTGAAAGTTGACTTTTGGACCCCCATTGTACACTTGTACTGAATGAAATATTCAATTTATTCTTAATTCATTATTTATTCATTTTTATATTTTTATAATTTTGTAAATATTACTTATACTATATATGTGCATTAAAATTGAAATAAAATGCAAAGAAAATTAAAAATAAAACACTTGTATATTTTCAATACATTGGTATACTGCCTATGTACATACCTATACAAAATACACTTGTATTTTATTAAATACACAAAACATATCAGAAAAATAAAAGAAAAATAGATTTATGTATCTAAAAGTATTTTATAATTTTTGAAAATAATAAACAAAAAGAATAAAATTGAAAATACCAAAATAAAAATAAAATATCAAAATACATAGGTGTTATACCTATATAGGGTTAAAAATGTAACTTGTAAAAATATAAGTCATAAAAATAAATAAAAATCAGAATTAAATACTACATAATATTTTGAACATTTTTTATTTTACAACTTTTATTTAATTCGGTCGTTTACTATTTTTAATTGAATTAACAAATAATTTTTCCAGGGTTTTTCCTGGTTGGTCCACGTGGACCAACCAGGTGCAAACCCTAGTTGACTTCGGTCAACTAGCTGACCTACCCCCTGTGGACCCTGTCAGACTTGGTTTTTGAGCCATCTTTGTGGCTTTTTCCCAGTCGATTCTTTCATGTTTTCGTGATGATTCCTTCTGCAACATTGCTCACCAACTATCTATCTCACTCGCCCAAGCTTAATCTTGGTCTTTGGACCCAAGATTTGCAAAATATTTCTTGATCTTTGGAGCATCTCAGTCAGGGGTCAAACCACATAAAACCGACCCCCCTCTTTCCCTTTGATTTTGGAGTCCCCTTGGTCCACCCCTCTCCGCCTCTCTAGTGCTAGGATCCTTGCCGGAGGTGACAGCTCCGCCGCGAGCTTCTCAGCCAGGGCGAACGAGGTCGAGGGAAGCTCCAGCACCTCCGCCAACCGCCGGCGTCGAGGTATCTTTCATCCTCTGGCTCCGGCCATTGAGGGCTCGCCCCACTTTCTTGCTTATCCCATTAGGTTCTTGTTAGCTTAATCTTCGAAAACCCTAAAAAATCTCTAAGTTTCATCGCTCATCTCGCCCATTCAAGCATCATCGCCGGAGCGCAACTCCGGCCACCATCGACCACTCCACCTTGCGCTTAGATTAGGTCCTCGCGAGGCCCAGGCAATTTGCCCTGGGCCTTCTCACCACCTTTTGCAGGTCAAACCCACTTGAAGGCGTCTGGAGGCGAGTTTTGACGCTCGCCGGAGCGTGGCTGGGCCCCCCAGCTCCGCCACCTTCGCCAGAGCACCTCGGCCGCCGCCGAGGCATTTTGAAGCCCCCAGCAGATCGACGAAGACCTGAGGAGCCTCCAGCCCCGTTTTGAAGCCAAAAGAGCAATCGGAGAAGGAGCTTGACCTCGGCAAACTTCGGTTCGCCGGAGTTCTTCGCGGTTCTTGCTCCGCCCTTCAGCGTCGTTGGATCGAGGCGGAGCTCCAGTTCGCGTGTTGGCCGTTGGATCATCCTTCGCCCCGACCGTCCGATCCACCAAGGAGATCTAATCTCAGCCACACGAGCCCAACCGTCATCGGCCGTTCCCGTGCTGCCACGTGTTTAAGTGGAACGCCTCCAGCCGCTGGATCACGCCTCGCCGCCCAGCCGTTGGATGCGCGCCACGCGTCTTCATCAGAGCGCCCGGGCGAGGGTATTTTGCATCTCCACCCTCGCCATTTTTTGTATTTAATATTTAGTTTTTAAACTTTGGGTTGTAGCATAAAAAGTTTGTAATATTTGCAAAAAGACCCTCGAACTTTCTTTATTTGCAGTTAGGTCCTCGCCACGTCACCTCACGTGACCAGTTCACGTGAGGGGGTGGGCATTTTGCAGAGGAACCCTCGGTCTTTTGTTTATTTAGTTTTAGTACCAAAACTTTGGCATTAAATGTAATATTTCTGGTTATTTTGCAAGTAGGCCCCCAGGTTTTTGCGATATTACATTTTGGTCCCTCCCAGGCGCGTGCAAGTCACGCGCCCTGGTGGGTAAATTGCCAGGAGGCCCAGGCGTTTTTATTAATTGTCTTTTAGTGCCAAAAATTGAATATAACGTGTAAATTTTTGTGGAAAATTGCTTGTATGCCCCTGGATGTTTTGGATATTGCATTCATGCCCCTGCCAGGCCTGATTATTAATTGGGTGTTTGTTCTAATTATTTGAAATATCATTTTAAGCCCAAAAATTCCACAAAAATAGACTTAAGTTCCTGTGCACCTATACTTTAACGCCAGCTATTTAGTTTTTGATTTTATTTTATTTTCCTATTTATTAAAAATCAAAAACTCCCTATTTGTGCACTGTCTAGCTTAGAAAATACCAAAAAAAATATTAAAACACCTCCAAAAATACCAAAAAAATTACCTAGTGTCTATTTTATCCTATTTGAGTGTCAGTCCAAAAATCATTAAAAATTTCAAAAGAAAAACACAAAAAAATTAAAAACTCTCAAAAACTTCAAAAAAATATAGAAAATAGTAGAAAAATCCAAAAATTGTAAACTCAGCTTCTGTTTCTTCCTTATTTTGTTACTTTTATTTGAAAAATAGTGTGAAACATTTTTGCTACTGGTTGCTATTTTTAGATTACATTTTATTCCCAGCCAGCCCTATCTCCACTGTTTAGCCATATTTCAGTTTTTAAAAATATCAAAAACAACTTGAAAAATCCCCAAAAATCACAAAAATAGTAAAAAACCCTAAAAAGACTAAAAACATTTTATTTCTTAATTTTTGAGTATTTTAGTGCATTTTTATAAATATTTTACTTTGCCTTGTACTACATTGCCTTTACTTTCCAACATTGAAAAAGAAAATAAAAAAATATATATATAAAATATAAAATATAAAAATCAGAAAATCAAAAATCAAATACAAAATTAAAAATCAAAAAAAAATTAAAAACCCACAAAAATTGTAGTTGCTTGCTTGCTTAGTGTAGACACATCACACACTCACACATTTTAGCATTCATTTGCTTGAACTACACTGTTTGCTCCCTGTGTTCGAACTCTCTGCATACTTGCCCTTTACATCATTTGTGCAGAGTTAAAAATAAATTTTAACTCCACATTGTTTCTAATTTATTGATCTTAGTGTGGGTTAATTGTTGATTAATCGCATTTTATTGTGGGTCGCCACAGCGACACATTTAGACCCTCGATAATCTGAGATTATCAAATGGCGCCGTTGCCGGGGAGCAACAGCTTGTAGCTCACATTTTTGTTTTATTGTGTGATTGTTTACCATAGCCTCATTTTTCATCTCTTACATTTTGATATATCTTATTGAGCTATCTGACCATCTTTTGTCTTGTCTTCTTGCGAGGGGGGACCGCGGAGCGAGGCGGATCGCCTAGGCGATACGACGCAACCTTGGGAAGCGGAGCCGGCTTTTCTTTAGCCAAGCCGGTAGGAGAGAGCAAGGAGTGAGAGAGAGAGTGATTAGATAGCTTTTCTTTTATTTGGTGAGAGAGTGATTCATTTAATTTGTAATAATACAGGTACCTTGGACACTTGAACATTCGGGCCTAATTTCCAAGTGATTGTTCACTTGGGGGCTCTCGCGGTTTTTGTCGGCTTTTCATCGCATTTTTTATTTTGTTTTGTTTTTCGATTTTATTTCTTTTGTGTGATTGAGCCCCTAGTTCTAGGATTGTTTGCGATAGACTAAGGCCAAACACCTAATATTTTGCATGCACCTATAGTCTCGTTTGGACTTAGTCAAATTTTTAAACAGTTGATTCATCATCTTCAATCCGTCGCGCCGCGAGCTCTCCCCGCAAAGCGCTTTCTCCTACCCTCAATTTGTTGAGCAGAGGAGGGGTGAGCCTAGACCGGACTCTAGGGTTGAGGATTGACGGTCAACTTGTGGTTCTTCCCGCTAATAGCAATTTTTGAACTTAGGGCGATTTCATCGGCTTTGCATTTGCATATAGATAGGTTTCAATTCTGCTGAGCATCCTTGCATGTAGAGTGCTGGAGGCAAGGTGAGCAATTCTCTTTAGCATTCATCATCGATTGCCGCTTGCATTGCTTTTCCGCCTCTCCCTCTGATTTTGCCAACCTAGGTGCTTAAAGGAATTGAATCCTCGTTAGGCTCGTGCATTTCTAACTAAAAATCCAAAAAAAGTGATAACCAATAAAATCGGGACTGCTAACATTACTCGACCCTAAAATCAATCAAAAAGAAAATATTGTCTTGGGGCGAGTAATCCCCTCATTGTCTTCGCTTCTACTTGCTCGCGCACACACTAAGGTTAGAGCCGAAATCCCATTCAGCCCCCTAAGTGTTTGCGCAATTTTTGACTTCTCACCTAACTCTAAAACAGACAAGATAAAAAGACCGCATTTGTGGTCTTCACCGAGTTGAGTAGGTGAATTGAGGGTTTGACTTGTTTTCATTTTTGTTTGTGATTGTTGCATGTGTGTCCTAGATCATCTCTGCGCATTTGCGCCTTGTTCTTCACTCTCTTGACTTGACTTTCGTGTTCCCCCGAATCACGTCCTTTTGTTTTCGAGATGGACCCCAGGAGTGCATTTTATCCGGACTTTGCAGACCCCTCGCTCGCTCCAGCCGGTCCACCTCCTTTTTATCAGGAGGATCCTCCTCCTTCTTTTTCTGATTTTTGTGCATATCCGCCTCAGCCACAGTATCACGACTCGGACTTTTACCCACCTCCATCCCCACATGTATATTATCCGCCTCCACGTCCACATCCACCCGAGTCTGACCTGTTGGAGTCACTTCCCACGACCTCCATGAGTGCTGTCATGAACCTAATGCTAGAGCACATCAATTTGATGAAGGAAAATCTTGACACTTTGAGAGAATATCGGACTAGTGCTCTTTTCATCGAGGATACAACTTTACTTGTGAAGAATCATCGGAGCTTGCAATCGCCCAAAATACAAAAAAATGAGAAAAATTCAAAAATCCAAAAAGATTTCGGGAGACACTTGGTTGATCAAGATTTTGAGGAGAGAGTCCACTTGCCAGAACCCTGGACCACACTCCCATTCACATCCAGTCCCACCTTTGACCCCGAGGATGCCGCTGTACAGACTGCTCTTGGCATGCCTCGTGTATATGCTGATTCCGACTCCCTCCCTTGTATGGAGGAAGTCCAAAAATTCAAAAAAATGCTATCTGAACCCGAAGTGGTGGCTACTATACATGAGATTATCCGTGCCCCACTTCAGCAGGCCATGACCCAATTATCTGCTCCTCTTCCCAAGAAGAGAAAGCGGAGGAGCAGATCTGAGCGTCACATTCTGACCATGGCCACTGCCCTCGCCATCACACACCGTCCCATCCCCAAGAGGAAGAACACAGCTACACCTTTCATCACTTGCACCATCTCTGACCATACTTGTGATCGCACTCTCCTAGACGGCGGTGCTTCGATTAGCATACTACCCTTCTCGCTGGTACAGTCTCTTCACTTAGGGCCTCTCAAAAAGACCAGGATGATCGTTCAGTTTGCTGATGGATCAATCAAGAGGCCGAAGGGTATCCTTGAAAACGCCGTCATTTCTATTCAGGGCACGAGCCACCATGTTGATTTTGTCGTGTTGCCCATGGAGAACTCCACAGGGGAGCCATCTCCAATCATCCTGGGACGACCATTCCTCGCCTCTGCGAGGGTCGTTATTGATTATGGATCAGGAGAGGTTCGTTTCCGTCCTGTTGACGGGAACGAAGTGTCGATCACCGCACCCACAGTTGAGCAGAGACCTGCACCTGATGCACCTTCACCGATCATAGCTGACTCTGAGGCCCGTGACCGATCTGATGCCACTAGAGATACTTCCTTAGCGACCATTGATGAGACCCGACGGATCCCCCGAAAGGGGAGGAAGTCGGAAAGCATGGACCTCACTGATCCTCCTCCTGGTGTGTGGCGATGTGTTGATGAGATCCAGAGTATTTATGTGATTGAACCATTTGATCAGGGGGCAGACACCAAGATAATTAAGGATGCTTATGATGTTGCCCATTACTTTGAGAGACCTCCTAAGGCAACAAATGACCCAGGTAAGACTAGACAGGACGGACCTAGTTTGACTACTTCCACTGATAAATCCGTTCCTGGCCCTTCACAGGTCAAGATGATTGAGGTCGGTTATGATGTTGCTGTTTATTTTGATAAATTCAGACCTCTTGCTGAAGACAAGGATTCAGGTGAGAATCTTGAGGACGATCTGAGTTCGTATACTTCCACAGATGATTTCGTTCCTTTTGATTTTGACCTAGACGAGGACTCGTAGGATGACTCCGATTACACTTCTTCTGAGGATGATGAGTTTGTCCCATTTCACTTTGATATCGGCGAGACTTCCAAGGCCGGACCTAGTCGTACTTCTTCCACTCACCAGTCTGCGCCTTCACACCATAAGACCACCAAGGGAGAGCCGAGCCATACTGCTTCCATCGATCAGTTCGTCCCTTTCCGTTTTGATTCCACTGAGGGCCTTCACCGTATCGACCCTGATCGGCCTCCGTCCACTGTGGACCCCGATGTCGACATACACCATATCCGATCTATCCCTCAGCGGTCTCGCAAGAAGGTCTGCTTTCCACCTTCTTGATCATATGTACATCCACCGCTGTTGTAGATTCTCTTTTGTGACTCTTTCCATCTCCCGTTTTTGCTCGTCTACCCATTTCTCGTGTTTGCCTTGCTTAGGACGTACTTTGTCCTACGTAAAGGAGGGGTAGATGAGTTGGGTGTTCTTTCTTCGTCCGTCTCATCACTCCTGTTGTTGCCTATACTTAGGGCTTCTTTTACCCTAAGTATAGGGGGAGTGACGTGTACATCCTCACGATCTCTTCTTCCATCTTCATCTCTTTTCTTCTTTTCTTCTTTTCTTCTTTTCCTCTTCTATCTTCTTCATCTACCGAAAAGGTGCCGCCCTTGTAGACAGTTTTCCATACTTAGGACGTACTTTGTCCTAAGTATAGGGGGGCGTGCACCCCGAGTTCATCTATTCTTTTCGATCCTCTCTATTGTCTCCTCTTCTTGTCTATACTTAGGGATATTTTACCCTAAGTATAGGGGGAGACAATCTGAGTACGATCTGTTCATTCCCACCCTTGACCCTCCCTGCGTTGTGTACAGTCTGCTATACTTAGGATTATTTGATCCTAAGTATAGGGGGACGGTCAACTTCTCATTGATTCATTCATTTATTCTTTAGACTTGTCTATACTTAGTACGAGTTATGTCTTCTCTTTTCTCTCCGATCTATGAGGACATAGCTCAAGCTAAGTATAGGGGGGTCGTATATACTACGTATATACTGTAGCCATAACTCGTACTTTCGTATTTTCTTAATAAACATGGCTAATAATTCTTTAAAAATTCATTAAAATTCATTAAAAATTCTTAATAAAAAGATGTGATTATTCCTCAGATTCTTTTTGTATTTTACTGATTAATAAATCAGGTGAAAATGTTTTTTGCAAAATGTTTGAAAAATAGTTTGAAAATCTTTGTGAACATCTATTGAAAACTATTTTGAAAATATTTTGTTTCGTGTTTTCAACCTGTGTGGTTTGTAAAACTTCTTTTCTTTGTGTGAAATAAAAATGTTTGAAAAATGATTTGCAAATGGTTTGAAAAATGGTTGCAAAAATGATTTGAAAAACCTATATATATTGTTTTGAAAGCCTTTGTAAAATGATTTTCAAATGTGTGTCAAATGTTTGTAAAAACTATTTTGGACTATAGTTTTCAAAATTGTGTGAAAAGCTTGTGTCAGATAAGTTTGAGGAATATACACATCACACCAAAATCCACTATATGTATATCTGTATAAAATTGACCACTTACCCTTGTAAATTCTAAAATCCACTTCTTGTAGATATAAGAAGCACTCCCGTGTACATATTTTAACCTAGTTTTCAGCCAAAACTTTTTGTTTTCAAAATTCCCAAAAACATTTGCAAAATTAAAATCCAAAAACATTTGAAAAATCTCTTTGAAAAACACAAAAAATGCATCTGCATGCATCATATTTTCAAAAATCCATAAAAAGTTCAAAATCTTTGAAAATTGCATCACAAAAATATTTTCTGCATAGCATAGCATGAGCATTTTTCGGATCGAGTTTGACAATTGAACAAGTCTAAGTAAAATCCGGAGATTGGAGCTTGATTGGACCTTATAATCTACCTAATAACAGGAACCTTATAGGAACTGGGTTTGAGGTACTTTAGGTCTAGTTGACTTAATTCTTTGAGGATCACGGGACTTAGTTCAATGGATTCTTGACTGCCTAAGTAGAGTATTTCAGAGAACACGCACGACTCTTGTTGATAATGACCTTACTTGGACACCTGCACCTTTCACATGGCTCAACTCAGTTGGAGTGGTGAGGGGATTGGATTTGCCGGTACGAGATGCACACAAGTGGAAACATTTGTCCTCCTCTAGGGAGGGAAGTGCACCCCAACCCGTCCAGTGATTAGGAAGTCTAAAGACAGGAGGCTGTGGGTTGCGATAAAGCTTCAAAAGAGGGATAGTCTACTGGCTCAAGAGGAAAAACTCCTTATGTAAATGCTGCTGTATATAGTATTCGAAAAAAAAATGTTCAGGCATGTACAAAAATAAAAAGCCTGCAAGTATGTACAAAGTCAATAAGCAAGCTTGAGTTCCAAAGTCATATCATGTGAGCCTGCAGCAGGATGACTTGACTACACTGGTCTTGCATCCAAGGATAGGTAGCTACACTGGCTACCGTCCATTCTTCTCTTCACCCCCTCCTCTTGAGCTGGTTGCCACTTGAACTTAGAAGGGAATACCCCGCTCCTCGAGGATGGAGTTGCTGGATTGGGGAATCATTGGGTTGTCGTACTGGAGAAGTCAGTTTCTTTGTCATTCTAGTTGGGGAGAGCCACCATCACTTACACTGTACGAGTCAGATTCATAGTCGTAAGGGTTTGCGTATGAGTTGAAGTATTTCTGACCTGGCTATTGAGGAGACTTGAGCAGAGTTTTGGGATTCTCAGGGACTGTTGGATTTCAAATTCGGTTCTCATTAAGGTTCCGCCCGCACTAAATTTCCAAAGGTCCGACTTAAGCTCCAAACTTTGATTTTGCGAAGACAAGTTTGATAATCAAATAAAATCCAAGTTCTTCTTTTTCTTTTCTTTCGTTTCTTTTTGCACTTATTGCATAAGTGTTTGCTAGGGACTAGCAAAGGTAAAGTATAGGGGGATGATGAATCCACATTTCATCATCTTTATTCTATCATTTTGGCATCAAAAACCCTAGCAAATGCCTTTAAATAGCCTTAAAACCATCATCTTAGCATCCATGCATGTGCATTCAGATTGTGTATAAATCACTGTAATTAAGGCCAAAATTATAGAATAAATAAAGAAAAGAAAAAGAATAAAATATTGTAAATATTTTATGACTCAAAACTCCGAGACCTAGGCATCTAGATGAATAGGTCGACAAGGAATAAAGTAGGGGGAGATAAGGGCCAAAACACAGATAAAATACCTGTACAACCTATTCATTCTTTATTCATTTTGGGACCTATTTTTGGTTCCACTTTTTATACATCAAATAAAGAAACTTTGTACATAAAAATTGTAGATAATTTCATAAAGAAAAAGACAAAATTGATTTCACAGAAAAAGAATGTACAGATGAAAAGATATGGTCTGAATAAGAATCCAAAATCCCAACTTCCCAGACCCGTATCTCACAAACGACAACTCCAAATGCAGTGTACTCACCTTTAATTGTATATAGAATAAAATAATCTATCCAATGGTGGTGGTTTCGCATTTGGCGGAGCTACGGTTTGAAAGTTGACTTTTGGACCCCCATTGTACACTTGTACTGAATGAAATATTCAATTTATTCTTAATTCATTATTTATTCATTTTTATATTTTTATAATTTTGTAAATATTACTTATACTATATATGTGCATTAAAATTGAAATAAAATGCAAAGAAAATTAAAAATAAAACACTTGTATATTTTCAATACATTGGTATACTGCCTATGTACATACCTATACAAAATACACTTGTATTTTATTAAATACACAAAACATATCAGAAAAATAAAAGAAAAATAGATTTATGTATCTAAAAGTATTTTATAATTTTTGAAAATAATAAACAAAAAGAATAAAATTGAAAATACCAAAATAAAAATAAAATATCAAAATACATAGGTGTTATACCTATATAGGGTTAAAAATGTAACTTGTAAAAATATAAGTCATAAAAATAAATAAAAATCAGAATTAAATACTACATAATATTTTGAACATTTTTTATTTTACAACTTTTATTTAATTCGGCCGTTTACTATTTTTAATTGAATTAACAAATAATTTTTCCAGGGTTTTTCCTGGTTGGTCCACGTGGACCAACCAGGTGCAAACCCTAGTTGACTTCGGTCAACTAGCTGACCTACCCCCTGTGGACCCTGTCAGACTTGGTTTTTGAGCCATCTTTGTGGCTTTTTCCCAGTCGATTCTTTCATGTTTTCGTGATGATTCCTTCTGCAACATTGCTCACCAACTATCTATCTCACTCGCCCAAGCTTAATCTTGGTCTTTGGACCCAAGATTTGCAAAATATTTCTTGATCTTTGGAGCATCTCAGTCAGGGGTCAAACCACATAAAACCGACCCCCCTCTTTCCCTTTGATTTTGGAGTCCCCTTGGTCCACCCCTCTCCGCCTCTCTAGTGCTAGGATCCTTGCCGGAGGTGACAGCTCCGCCGCGAGCTTCTCAGCCAGGGCGAACGAGGTCGAGGGAAGCTCCAGCACCTCCGCCAACCGCCGGCGTCGAGGTATCTTTCATCCTCTGGCTCCGGCCATTGAGGGCTCGCCCCACTTTCTTGCTTATCCCATTAGGTTCCTGTTAGCTTAATCTTCGAAAACCCTAAAAAATCTCTAAGTTTCATCGCTCATCTCGCCCATTCAAGCATCATCGCCGGAGCGCAACTCCGGCCACCATCGACCACTCCACCTTGCGCTTAGATTAGGTCCTCGCGAGGCCCAGGAAATTTGCCCTGGGCCTTCTCACCACCTTTTGCAGGTCAAACCCACTTGAAGGCGTCTGGAGGCGAGTTTTGACGCTCGCCGGAGCGTGGCTGGGCCCCCCAGCTCCGCCACCTTCGCCAGAGCACCTCGGCCGCCGCCGAGGCATTTTGAAGCCCCCAGCAGATCGACAAAGACCTGAGGAGACTCCAGCCCCGTTTTGAAGCCAAAAGAGTAATCGGAGAAGGAGCTTGACCTCGGCGAACTTCGGTTCGCCGGAGTTCTTCGCGGTTCTTGCTCCGCCCTTCAGCGCCGTTGGATCGAGGCGGAGCTCCAGTTCGCGTGTTGGCCGTTGGATCATCCTTCGCCCCGACCGTCCGATCCACCAAGGAGATCTAATCTCAGCCACACGAGCCCAACCGTCATCGGCCGTTCCCGTGCTGCCACGTGTTTAAGTGGAACGCCTCCAGCCGCTGGATCACGCCTCGCCGCCCAGCCGTTGGATGCGCGCCACGCGTCTTCATCAGAGCACCCGGGCGAGGGTATTTTGCATCTCCACCCTCGCCATTTTTTGTATTTAATATTTAGTTTTTAAACTTTGGTCTGTAGCATAAAAAGTTTGTAATATTTGCAAAAAGACCCTCGAACTTTCTTTATTTGCAGTTAGGTCCTCGCCACGTCACCTTACGTGACCAGTTCACGTGAGGGGGTGGGCATTTTGCAGAGGAACCCTCGGTCTTTTGTTTATTTAGTTTTAGTACCAAAACTTTGGCATTAAATGTAATATTTCTGGTTATTTTGCAAGTAGGCCCCCAGGTTTTTGCGATATTACATTTTGGTCCCTCCCAGGCGCGTGCAAGTCACGCGCCCTGGTGGGTAAATTGCCAGGAGGCCCAGGCGTTTTTATTAATTGTCTTTTAGTGCCAAAAATTGAATATAACGTGTAAATTTTTGTGGAAAATTGCTTGTATGCCCCTGGATGTTTTGGATATTGCATTCATGCCCCTGCCAGGCCTGATTATTAATTGGGTGTTTGTTCTAATTATTTGAAATATCATTTTAAGCCCAAAAATTCCACAAAAATAGACTTAAGTTCCTGTGCACCTATACTTTAACGCCAGCTATTTAGTTTTTGATTTTATTTTATTTTCCTATTTATTAAAAATCAAAAACTCCCTATTTGTGCACTGTCTAGCTTAGAAAATACCAAAAAAAATATTAAAACACCTCCAAAAATACCAAAAAAATTACCTAGTGTCTATTTTATCCTATTTGAGTGTCAGTCCAAAAATCATTAAAAATTTCAAAAGAAAAACACAAAAAAATTAAAAACTCTCAAAAACTTCAAAAAAATATAGAAAATAGTAGAAAAATCCAAAAATTGTAAACTCAGCTTCTGTTTCTTCCTTATTTTGTTACTTTTATTTGAAAAATAGTGTGAAACATTTTTGCTACTGGTTGCTATTTTTAGATTACATTTTATTCCCAGCCAACCCTATCTCCACTGTTTAGCCATATTTCAGTTTTTAAAAATATCAAAAACAACTTGAAAAATCCCCAAAAATCACAAAAACAGTAAAAAACCCTAAAAAGACTAAAAACATTTTATTTCTTAATTTTTGAGTATTTTAGTGCATTTTTATAAATATTTTACTTTGCCTTGTACTACATTGCCTTTACTTTCCAACATTGAAAAAGAAAATAAAAAAATATATATATAAAATATAAAATATAAAAATCAGAAAATCAAAAATCAAATACAAAATTAAAAATCAAAAAAAAATTAAAAACCCACAAAAATTGTAGTTGCTTGCTTGCTTAGTGTAGACACATCACACACTCACACATTTTAGCATTCATTTGCTTGAACTACACTGTTTGCTCCCTGTGTTCGAACTCTCTGCATACTTGCCCTTTACATCATTTGTGCAGAGTTAAAAATAAATTTTAACTCCACATTGTTTCTAATTTATTGATCTTAGTGTGGGTTAATTGTTGATTAATCGCATTTTATTGTGGGTCGCCACAGCGACACATTTAGACCCTCGATAATCTGAGATTATCAAATGGCGCCGTTGCCGGGGAGCAACAGCTTGTAGCTCACATTTTTGTTTTATTGTGTGATTGTTTACCATAGCCTCATTTTTCATCTCTTACATTTTGATATATCTTATTGAGCTATCTGACCATCTTTTGTCTTGTCTTCTTGCGAGGGGGGACCGCGGAGCGAGGCGGATCGCCTAGGCGATACGACGCAACCTTGGGAAGCGGAGCCGGCTTTTCTTTAGCCAAGCCGGTAGGAGAGAGCAAGGAGTGAGAGAGAGAGTGATTAGATAGCTTTTCTTTTATTTGGTGAGAGAGTGATTCATTTAATTTGTAATAATACAGGTACCTTGGACACTTGAACATTCGGGCCTAATTTCCAAGTGATTGTTCACTTGGGGGCTCTCGCGGTTTTTGTCGGCTTTTCATCGCATTTTTTATTTTGTTTTGTTTTTCGATTTTATTTCTTTTGTGTGATTGAGCCCCTAGTTCTAGGATTGTTTGCGATAGACTAAGGCCAAACACCTAATATTTTGCATGCACCTATAGTCTCGTTTGGACTTAGTCAAATTTTTAAACAGTTGATTCATCATCTTCAATCCGTCGCGCCGCGAGCTCTCCCCGCAAAGCGCTTTCTCCTACCCTCAATTTGTTGAGCAGAGGAGGGGTGAGCCTAGACCGGACTCTAGGGTTGAGGATTGACGGTCAACTTGTGGTTCTTCCCGCTAATAGCAATTTTTGAACTTAGGGCGATTTCATCGGCTTTGCATTTGCATATAGATAGGTTTCAATTCTGCTGAGCATCCTTGCATGTAGAGTGCTGGAGGCAAGGTGAGCAATTCTCTTTAGCATTCATCATCGATTGCCGCTTGCATTGCTTTTCCGCCTCTCCCTCTGATTTTGCCAACCTAGGTGCTTAAAGGAATTGAATCCTCGTTAGGCTCGTGCATTTCTAACTAAAAATCCAAAAAAAGTGATAACCAATAAAATCGGGACTGCTAACATTACTCGACCCTAAAATCAATCAAAAAGAAAATATTGTCTTGGGGCGAGTAATCCCCTCATTGTCTTCGCTTCTACTTGCTCGCGCACACACTAAGGTTAGAGCCGAAATCCCATTCAGCCCCCTAAGTGTTTGCGCAATTTTTGACTTCTCACCTAACTCTAAAACAGACAAGATAAAAAGACCGCATTTGTGGTCTTCACCGAGTTGAGTAGGTGAATTGAGGGTTTGACTTGTTTTCATTTTTGTTTGTGATTGTTGCATGTGTGTCCTAGATCATCTCTGCGCATTTGCGCCTTGTTCTTCACTCTCTTGACTTGACTTTCGTGTTCCCCCGAATCACGTCCTTTTGTTTTCGAGATGGACCCCAGGAGTGCATTTTATCCGGACTTTGCAGACCCCTCGCTCGCTCCAGCCGGTCCACCTCCTTTTTATCAGGAGGATCCTCCTCCTTCTTTTTCTGATTTTTGTGCATATCCGCCTCAGCCACAGTATCACGACTCGGACTTTTACCCACCTCCATCCCCACATGTATATTATCCGCCTCCACGTCCACATCCACCCGAGTCTGACCTGTTGGAGTCACTTCCCACGACCTCCATGAGTGCTGTCATGAACCTAATGCTAGAGCACATCAATTTGATGAAGGAAAATCTTGACACTTTGAGAGAATATCGGACTAGTGCTCTTTTCATCGAGGATACAACTTTACTTGTGAAGAATCATGGGAGCTTGCAATCGCCCAAAATACAAAAAAATGAGAAAAATTCAAAAATCCAAAAAGATTTCGGGAGACACTTGGTTGATCAAGATTTTGAGGAGAGAGTCCACTTGCCAGAACCCTGGACCACACTCCCATTCACATCCAGTCCCACCTTTGACCCCGAGGATGCCGCTGTACAGACTGCTCTTGGCATGCCTCGTGTATATGCTGATTCCGACTCCCTCCCTTGTATGGAGGAAGTCCAAAAATTCAAAAAAATGCTATCTGAACCCGAAGTGGTGGCTACTATACATGAGATTATCCGTGCCCCACTTCAGCAGGCCATGACCCAATTATCTGCTCCTCTTCCCAAGAAGAGAAAGCGGAGGAGCAGATCTGAGCGTCACATTCTGACCATGGCCACTGCCCTCGCCATCACACACTGTCCCATCCCCAAGAGGAAGAACACAGCTACACCTTTCATCACTTGCACCATCTCTGACCATACTTGTGATCGCACTCTCCTAGACGGCGGTGCTTCGATTAGCATACTACCCTTCTCGCTGGTACAGTCTCTTCACTTAGGGCCTCTCAAAAAGACCAGGATGATCGTTCAGTTTGCTGATGGATCAATCAAGAGGCCGAAGGGTATCCTTGAAAATGCCGTCATTTCTATTCAGGGCACGAGCCACCATGTTGATTTTGTCGTGTTGCCCATGGAGAACTCCACAGGGGAGCCATCTCCAATCATCCTGGGACGACCATTCCTCGCCTCTGCGAGGGTCGTTATTGATTATGGATCAGGAGAGGTTCGTTTCCGTCCTGTTGACGGGAACGAAGTGTCGATCACCGCACCCACAGTTGAGCAGAGACCTGCACCTGATGCACCTTCACCGATCATAGCTGACTCTGAGGCCCGTGACCGATCTGATGCCACTAGAGATACTTCCTTAGCGACCATTGATGAGACCCGACGGATCCCCCGAAAGGGGAGGAAGTCGGAAAGCATGGACCTCACTGATCCTCCTCCTGGTGTGTGGCGATGTGTTGATGAGATCCAGAGTATTTATGTGATTGAACCATTTGATCAGGGGGCAGACACCAAGATAATTGAGGATGCTTATGATGTTGCCCATTACTTTGAGAGACCTCCTAAGGCAACAAATGACCCAGGTAAGACTAGACAGGACGGACCTAGTTTGACTACTTCCACTGATAAATCCGTTCCTGGCCCTTCACAGGTCAAGATGATTGAGGTCGGTTATGATGCTGCTGTTTATTTTGATAAATTCAGACCTCTTGCTGAAGACAAGGATTCAGGTGAGAATCTTGAGGACGATCTGAGTTCGTATACTTCCACAGATGATTTCGTTCCTTTTGATTTTGACCTAGACGAGGACTCGTAGGACGACTCCGATTACACTTCTTCTGAGGATGATGAGTTTGTCCCATTTCACTTTGATATCGGCGAGACTTCCAAGGCCGGACCTAGTCGTACTTCTTCCACTCACCAGTCTGCGCCTTCACACCATAAGACCACCAAGGGAGAGCCGAGCCATACTGCTTCCATCGATCAGTTCGTCCCTTTCCGTTTTGATTCCACTGAGGGCCTTCACCGTATCGACCCTGATCGGCCTCCGTCCACTGTGGACCCCGATGTCGACATACACCATATCCGATCTATCCCTCAGCGGTCTCGCAAGAAGGTCTGCTTTCCACCTTCTTGATCATATGTACATCCACCGCTGTTGTAGATTCTCTTTTGTGACTCTTTCCATCTCCCGTTTTTGCTCGTCTACCCATTTCTCGTGTTTGCCTTGCTTAGGACGTACTTTGTCCTACGTAAAGGAGGGGTAGATGAGTTGGGTGTTCTTTCTTCGTCCGTCTCATCACTCCTGTTGTTGCCTATACTTAGGGCTTCTTTTACCCTAAGTATAGGGGGAGTGACGTGTACATCCTCACGATCTCTTCTTCCATCTTCATCTCTTTTCTTCTTTTCTTCTTTTCTTCTTTTCCTCTTCTATCTTCTTCATCTACCGAAAAGGTGCCGCCCTTGTAGACAGTTTTCCATACTTAGGACGTACTTTGTCCTAAGTATAGGGGGGCGTGCACCCCGAGTTCATCTATTCTTTTCGATCCTCTCTATTGTCTCCTCTTCTTGTCTATACTTAGGGATATTTTACCCTAAGTATAGGGGGAGACAATCTGAGTACGATCTGTTCATTCCCACCCTTGACCCTCCCTGCGTTGTGTACAGTCTGCTATACTTAGGATTATTTGATCCTAAGTATAGGGGGGACGGTCAACTTCTCATTGATTCATTCATTTATTCTTTAGACTTGTCTATACTTAGTACGAGTTATGTCTTCTCTTTTCTCTCCGATCTATGAGGACATAGCTCAAGCTAAGTATAGGGGGGTCGTATATACTACGTATATACTGTAGCCATAACTCGTACTTTCGTATTTTCTTAATAAACATGGCTAATAATTCTTTAAAAATTCATTAAAATTCATTAAAAATTCTTAATAAAAAGATGTGATTATTCCTCAGATTCTTTTTGTATTTTACTGATTAATAAATCAGGTGAAAATGTTTTTTGCAAAATGTTTGAAAAATAGTTTGAAAATCTTTGTGAACATCTATTGAAAACTATTTTGAAAATATTTTGTTTCGTGTTTTCAACCTGTGTGGTTTGTAAAACTTCTTTTCTTTGTGTGAAATAAAAATGTTTGAAAAATGATTTGCAAATGGTTTGAAAAATGGTTGCAAAAATGATTTGAAAAACCTATATATATTGTTTTGAAAGCCTTTGTAAAATGATTTTCAAATGTGTGTCAAATGTTTGTAAAAACTATTTTGGACTATAGTTTTCAAAATTGTGTGAAAAGCTTGTGTCAGATAAGTTTGAGGAATATACACATCACACCAAAATCCACTATATGTATATCTGTATAAAATTGACCACTTACCCTTGTAAATTCTAAAATCCACTTCTTGTAGATATAAGAAGCACTCCCGTGTACATATTTTAACCTAGTTTTCAGCCAAAACTTTTTGTTTTCAAAATTCCCAAAAACATTTGCAAAATTAAAATCCAAAAACATTTGAAAAATCTCTTTGAAAAACACAAAAAATGCATCTGCATGCATCATATTTTCAAAAATCCATAAAAAGTTCAAAATCTTTGAAAATTGCATCACAAAAATATTTTCTGCATAGCATAGCATGAGCATTTTTCAGATCGAGTTTGACAATTGAACAAGTCTAAGTAAAATCCGGAGATTGGAGCTTGATTGGACCTTATAATCTACCTAATAACAGGAACCTTATAGGAACTGGGTTTGAGGTACTTCAGGTCTAGTTGACTTAATTCTTTGAGGATCACGGGACTTAGTTCAATGGATTCTTGACTGCCTAAGTAGAGTATTTCAGAGCACACGCACGACTCTTGTTGATAATGACCTTACTTGGACACCTGCACCTTTCACATGGCTCAACTCAGTTGGAGTGGTGAGGGGATTGGATTTGCCGGTACGAGACGCACACAAGTGGAAACATTTGTCCTCCTCTAGGGAGGGAAGTGCACCCCAACCCGTCCAGTGATTAGGAAGTCTAAAGACAGGAGGCTGTGGGTTGCGATAAAGCTTCAAAAGAGGGATAGTCTACTGGCTCAAGAGGAAAAACTCCTTATGTAAATGCTGCTGTATATAGTATTCGAAAAAAAAAATGTTCAGGCATGTACAAAAATAAAAAGCCTGCAAGTATGTACAAAGTCAATAAGCAAGCTTGAGTTCCAAAGTCATATCATGTGAGCCTGCAGCAGGATGACTTGACTACACTGGTCTTGCATCCAAGGATAGGTAGCTACACTGGCTACCGTCCATTCTTCTCTTCACCCCCTCCTCTTGAGCTGGTTGCCACTTGAACTTAGAAGGGAATACCCCGCTCCTCGAGGATGGAGTTGCTGGATTGGGGAATCATTGGGTTGTCGTACTGGAGAAGTCAGTTTCTTTGTCATTCTAGTTGGGGAGAGCCACCATCACTTACACTGTACGAGTCAGATTCATAGTCGTAAGGGTTTGCGTATGAGTTGAAGTATTTCTGACCTGGCTATTGAGGAGACTTGAGCAGAGTTTTGGGATTCTCAGGGACTGTTGGATTTCAAATTCGGTTCTCATTAAGGTTCCGCCCGCACTAAATTTCCAAAGGTCCGACTTAAGCTCCAAACTTTGATTTTGCGAAGACAAGTTTGATAATCAAATAAAATCCAAGTTCTTCTTTTTCTTTTCTTTCGTTTCTTTTTGCACTTATTGCATAAGTGTTTGCTAGGGACTAGCAAAGGTAAAGTATAGGGGGATGATGAATCCACATTTCATCATCTTTATTCTATCATTTTGGCATCAAAAACCCCAGCAAATGCCTTTAAATAGCCTTAAAACCATCATCTTAGCATCCATGCATGTGCATTCAGATTGTGTATAAATCACTGTAATTAAGGCCAAAATTATAGAATAAATAAAGAAAAGAAAAAGAATAAAATATTGTAAATATTTTATGACTCAAAACCCCCGAGACCTAGGCATCTAGATGAATAGGTCGACAAGGAATAAAGTAGGGGGAGATAAGGGCCAAAACACAGATAAAATACCTGTACAACCTATTCATTCTTTATTCATTTTGGGACCTATTTTTGGTTCCACTTTTTATACATCAAATAAAGAAACTTTGTACATAAAAATTGTAGATAATTTCATAAAGAAAAAGACAAAATTGATTTCACAGAAAAAGAATGTACAGATGAAAAGATATGGTCTGAATAAGAATCCAAAATCCCAACTTCCCATACCCGTATCTCACAAACGACAACTCCAAATGCAGTGTACTCACCTTTAATTGTATATAGAATAAAATAATCTATCCAATGGTGGTGGTTTCGCATTTGGCGGAGCTACGGTTTGAAAGTTGACTTTTGGACCCCCATTGTACACTTGTACTGAATGAAATATTCAATTTATTCTTAATTCATTATTTATTCATTTTTATATTTTTATAATTTTGTAAATATTACTTATACTATATATGTGCATTAAAATTGAAATAAAATGCAAAGAAAATTAAAAATAAAACACTTGTATATTTTCAATACATTGGTATACTGCCTATGTACATACCTATACAAAATACACTTGTATTTTATTAAATACACAAAACATATCAGAAAAATAAAAGAAAAATAGATTTATGTATCTAAAAGTATTTTATAATTTTTGAAAATAATAAACAAAAAGAATAAAATTGAAAATACCAAAATAAAAATAAAATATCAAAATACATAGGTGTTATACCTATATAGGGTTAAAAATGTAACTTGTAAAAATATAAGTCATAAAAATAAATAAAAATCAGAATTAAATACTACATAATATTTTGAACATTTTTTATTTTACAACTTTTATTTAATTCGGTCGTTTACTATTTTTAATTGAATTAACAAATAATTTTTCCAGGGTTTTTCCTGGTTGGTCTACGTGGACCAACCAGGTGCAAACCCTAGTTGACTTCGGTCAACTAGCTGACCTACCCCCTGTGGACCCTGTCAGACTTGGTTTTTGAGCCATCTTTGTGGCTTTTTCCCAGTCGATTCTTTCATGTTTTCGTGATGATTCCTTCTGCAACATTGCTCACCAACTATCTATCTCACTCGCCCAAGCTTAATCTTGGTCTTTGGACCCAAGATTTGCAAAATATTTCTTGATCTTTGGAGCATCTCAGTCAGGGGTCAAACCACATAAAACCGACCCCCCTCTTTCCCTTTGATTTTGGAGTCCCCTTGGTCCACCCCTCTCCGCCTCTCTAGTGCTAGGATCCTTGCCGGAGGTGACAGCTCCGCCGCGAGCTTCTCAGCCAGGGCGAACGAGGTCGAGGGAAGCTCCAGCACCTCCGCCAACCGCCGGCGTCGAGGTATCTTTCATCCTCTGGCTCCGGCCATTGAGGGCTCGCCCCACTTTCTTGCTTATCCCATTAGGTTCTTGTTAGCTTAATCTTCGAAAACCCTAAAAAATCTCTAAGTTTCATCGCTCATCTCGCCCATTCAAGCATCATCGCCGGAGCGCAACTCCGGCCACCATCGACCACTCCACCTTGCGCTTAGATTAGGTCCTCGCGAGGCCCAGGCAATTTGCCCTGGGCCTTCTCACCACCTTTTGCAGGTCAAACCCACTTGAAGGCGTCTGGAGGCGAGTTTTGACGCTCGCCGGAGCGTGGCTGGGCCCCCCAGCTCCGCCACCTTCGCCAGAGCACCTCGGCCGCCGCCGAGGCATTTTGAAGCCCCCAGCAGATCGACGAAGACCTGAGGAGCCTCCAGCCCCGTTTTGAAGCCAAAAGAGCAATCGGAGAAGGAGCTTGACCTCGGCAAACTTCGGTTCGCCGGAGTTCTTCGCGGTTCTTGCTCCGCCCTTCAGCGCCGTTGGATCGAGGCGGAGCTCCAGTTCGCGTGTTGGCCGTTGGATCATCCTTCGCCCCGACCGTCCGATCCACCAAGGAGATCTAATCTCAGCCACACGAGCCCAACCGTCATCGGCCGTTCCCGTGCTGCCACGTGTTTAAGTGGAACGCCTCCAGCCGCTGGATCACGCCTCGCCGCCCAGCCGTTGGATGCGCGCCACGCGTCTTCATCAGATCACCCGGGCGAGGGTATTTTGCATCTCCACCCTCGCCATTTTTTGTATTTAATATTTAGTTTTTAAACTTTGGTCTGTAGCGTAAAAAGTTTGTAATATTTGCAAAAAGACCCTCGAACTTTCTTTATTTGCAGTTAGGTCCTCGCCACGTCACCTCACGTGACCAGTTCACGTGAGGGGGTGGGCATTTTGCAGAGGAACCCTCGGTCTTTTGTTTATTTAGTTTTAGTACCAAAACTTTGGCATTAAATGTAATATTTCTGGTTATTTTGCAAGTAGGCCCCCAGGTTTTTGCGATATTACATTTTGGTCCCTCCCAGGCGCGTGCAAGTCACGCGCCCTGGTGGGTAAATTGCCAGGAGGCCCAGGCGTTCTTATTAATTGTCTTTTAGTGCCAAAAATTGAATATAACGTGTAAATTTTTGTGGAAAATTGCTTGTATGCCCCTGGATGTTTTGGATATTGCATTCATGCCCCTGCCAGGCCTGATTATTAATTGGGTGTTTGTTCTAATTATTTGAAATATCATTTTAAGCCCAAAAATTCCACAAAAATAGACTTAAGTTCCTGTGCACCTATACTTTAACGCCAGCTATTTAGTTTTTGATTTTATTTTATTTTCCTATTTATTAAAAATCAAAAACTCCCTATTTGTGCATTGTCTAGCTTAGAAAATACCAAAAAAAATATTAAAACACCTCCAAAAATACCAAAAAAATTACCTAGTGTCTATTTTATCCTATTTGAGTGTCAGTCCAAAAATCATTAAAAATTTCAAAAGAAAAACACAAAAAAAATAAAAACTCTCAAAAACTTAAAAAAAATATAGAAAATAGTAGAAAAATCCAAAAATTGTAAACTCAGCTTCTGTTTCTTCCTTATTTTGTTACTTTTATTTGAAAAATAGTGTGAAACATTTTTGCTACTGGTTGCTATTTTTAGATTACATTTTATTCCCAGCCAGCCCTATCTCCACTGTTTAGCCATATTTCAGTTTTTAAAAATATCAAAAACAACTTGAAAAATCCCCAAAAATCACAAAAACAGTAAAAAACCCTAAAAAGACTAAAAACATTTTATTTCTTAATTTTTGAGTATTTTAGTGCATTTTTATAAATATTTTACTTTGCCTTGTACTACATTGCCTTTACTTTCCAACATTGAAAAAGAAAATAAAAAAATATATATATAAAATATAAAATATAAAAATCAGAAAATCAAAAATCAAATACAAAATTAAAAATCAAAAAAAAATTAAAAACCCACAAAAATTGTAGTTGCTTGCTTGCTTAGTGTAGACACATCACACACTCACACATTTTAGCATTCATTTGCTTGAACTACACTGTTTGCTCCCTGTGTTCGAACTCTCTGCATACTTGCCCTTTACATCATTTGTGCAGAGTTAAAAATAAATTTTAACTCCACATTGTTTCTAATTTATTGATCTTAGTGTGGGTTAATTGTTGATTAATCGCATTTTATTGTGGGTCGCCACAACGACACATTTAGACCCTCGATAATCTGAGATTATCACTGGGCACCACCATTCCCCCACCTGAATCCGGGATGGTCTCGTCGGATCCCAGGCTGGGGACGGTCATACCAAATCCCGTTGACATCCATCAACGGCTCGGCATCGTAGGGGGCTGGCGGGAGTACTGCCAGAGGCTGGTCCGGCTGGTAGACCACCATCTGCATCTCTGGAGATGGTGGGGACTGGTAGGTGGGCTGCGGCTGCTGGTACGGCTCCGCCTGTACAAGGTGAACCTGTCTAGGCTGCACAAGGGTGCTGGAGCGCTGGGACGAGCTGCTGCTGCTGCCGGAGTCACCTCGCGACTGAAGACGGGGCTGAGGAGCCGTCTGTGCCTCCTGAAGACACATGAGCTGTGTCTTCATGTCACTCAGAACCTGTGCCATCTGTTCCATCTGAGTGATGCTCTGGCACTGCTTCTTCTCTATCAGCTCCATGCGGTCTAACTTCTCGCTGATAATGCCCATGTCCGCAGCTGTCGACTCTGCCTGTGCTGCTGCGACTGCGGACGAACTGGATGGACCTGCATCGACCCGTGCTATCCGCTGGTACTGCACGGGTCCTGGATGCTGTGGCTGGGGTCTCTTAGTATACAACCTGGTCTGAGACATCACCATATAGTTCTCATCCATCTCCTCGAAGATGGCCCAGACCTGGTCGTGGTCCTTGGCGAAATAGGACCCGCCGCAAGAAGCATTCACCAGGCCCTGAAGCTCTGGTGTCAACCCGCTGAAGAAGCTCTGCACAAGGTTCGGCTTCGTGATGTCGTGGTGCGGGCATCTATCCGTGAGCTCTCGGAACCTCTCCCATGCCTCGTGAAACTGCTCGTTGGGGAACATGGAGAAGTTGCTGATCAGGGCCCTCGCTGCATTCGTCCGCCCGAGTGGATAGTACTTGTTCAAGTACTCGGTGCGGAGCTGCTCCCAGGTATAGACAAACCTCCCAAGATGCTTCAACCAGGTGGCTGCTCTATCTGCCAGTGAAAACGGGAAGGCTATCATCCGGATCATGTCCTGGTCCACGTGGCGATCGTGGACAGTGCTGCAAATCATCAGGAACTCTTGGAGGTGGAGGTGGGGCTCCTCAGTGGCGAGTCCGTGAAAACGAGGAAGCATCTGCAGGGTGTTCGGGGGGAACTTGAAGTCCCCCACGATAGCAGGTACCACCACCCAATGGTGCATCAGTGTAGATCTGGGGTTGTGCAACTCCCGCATCGGTCTAGGTGGTCCTCCTCCCACGGCTGCTGCCGCTGCGGCGGCGGCTGCGGCTGCTGCTGCTGCTGCTGCGGCTCGTGCCTCTGCATTCGGTATCTCCTCAGGCTCGCTCTGCTCATCTCGCTCTACTCGGAGGTGCTCCAACTCTCTCCTCATCTCAATCATGGATGCTCCCTGATCGCGTAACTGCTGCTGAACTGTCTCTAATGAGGCGATCAAGGTGGAGTTGATAGCTCCCTGATCCATCACAACGTGCTCTGTACGGGAACGATCCTCAGAACTGCCGGCCATGGCGACGTCTGCAAAATCAAACGAGCCCAACTCAGGTGCTGTCAAATCAATCAGTCTCTCCTCGGGCTCGTGTCTCTCAGGTAGAACAGAAAGGGGGTCGAAGGGGAACAGGGTGGAATCGTACTCGGGCTCTGAGAGCGGGTCTGAGCTCTCGCGAGCCAACCTAGATGATGAGGTAGACGTGCCCGAAAGCGGTGCAGCCAGAGGCTGCCTAAGAGACCGTCTACCCATCATCTTGATCTGGCGAGTAGGGCGGATGGGATCTGGAAAAATTATGATCTGAAAACAAACCCCTGGTTCACCAACGCAACGCGAGCTGAAGACCGTGAACGTTCGGTCAAATTATCTTGTCTATTTTATTTTGGTGAAAACACAAAATATCAGAGCGCTTACGTGACCTGTTGGGATATCCGATGCTAACCCAACCGACTGGCCCGCACGGAAAAGTCGGTAATCAGTCGGGACTAGCACCGGGGGGCTCTACCTAGGGTGCGGGTCACTCTCTCGCGCATCCAAACCATACAATGAGGGGGTTGCTCTCCCCAAGACAAAGTTTTTAGGGTGAGAAGATTTTAAGATCAATAATTTTAGCAGTCCCAATTTTATGGTTTCACTTTTTTTAGTATTTTTCAAAGCAAACAAAAGGCCTAACGAATTTTTCGGTTCTCCGGATTATTAAGTCCAAAACAGGGGGGAGAAGACGAAAAAGCCGATGTGCGACAAATCAATGATGCATGCTGAGTAAGAAATGCGTACCTGTCTCCAGCACTCTACATGCAATATGATCCGCGCATAAAAGTAAAGACTGAAAAGAAACTAACCTAAATGATGCAGCGGTAAAGCCGAGTCCTAGATGAGCAAGTCTAGCGAAGAGCCGTCTAACCGGTCACCGACCTCCAAGCCAAAGAGTCCGGTCTTGGCCCGTCCCTCCTCTGTCCGACAAATCGGGGGTAGGAGTAAGCGCTTTAAAGGATGGGTTGCGGCACGTAGGCTATGAAGGCAAATGAATCGGTTATTTTTATTAATTATTTTTAAGTAGGTCCAATTAACGATCTATGGGAACAGATAAGCAGTTAGGTGTGTGGATCCTACTAATTACGGCACAATCACCAGAAAATCCTAAGTCTAGGGGCTCGAGCAAAAACCGCGAAAAACCGGAAAAGACAGAAATAAAAGAAAAAGAAAGCCGCGAAAAAGCCGCGAAAAACCGCGCAAGTCCTAAGGGTCCCCCGAGCACACCGGTGCTCGGCGAAACAGACCCGCTACGGTAGAAGAGTCCAAGTCCAGAGAATGGTCCTGTATTATTACAATAATAATGGAAATAAAATAAAAACCTAGTCTAACCTCACCCACTCAACTCTCTCCTTCTCGCTCTCTCCTGTGGCTTCGTAGAGAATGAAGCCGCCTCCAAGTTCCTCGGTTGCACCGGCTCCTCGAAAGTCGCCTCCGCGGTCCTCGGACCCTTGCAAGAAAAAGAGATGAGTGGTCAGACCAACAAAAATAATCAAATAATAAGGAAAAAGAAATGAAAATAAAAGTGAGGGTATATATGCAGAAATGTAAAATAAAATAAACACAGAAAAGAAAACAAAAATAAAAATAAAAGAAAAAGAAAATAAGGCAAAATAAAACAAAAAGAAAATATAAACAAAAGCCGCGAAGAGCCGCGAGCTCTGAAAGAGCCGCGAAAAGCTGCGAAAATAAAAACTAAAGGAAAAAGAAAACTACTAAGTCGTGCTCCCCGGCAACGGCGCCATTCTGATAACACGAGAACCCGAGCAACTAAGGCAATCAGGTAACTGAGACGGTCGTTGCGACCTCAATCACTCGGATGTGTATATCAAGAAAAATATCAGACCACTAAATAAATCAAAAATCAATTAGGCACGAATAAAGCGGTCCTGCTATATGTTTAACCTGGTATAGCACCCAGGGTCGAACTCAAGGAGCACGAATTGACCGAAGGCCTACGAAGTAGTAAAAATAAACAAAATTAAAGACAAAATATTTTTTTAGTGGTTTTTAATTATTTTTATATTTTTTTTGGATTTTTAAAATATAAAGAAAATAAGAAAAACAAAAACAAGCACACTTCAACAATTTATTTAATGCAACAAAAATCAAGCAAAAATTCAAACAAAAATATTTTTATGTGTTTTATAATTTTTTATGTTTTTGATGAATTTTTGGGATTTTTCTGATATTTATTTTAATTTCTAAAAATCAAACAGTAACAAAACTAAGTGGTACTGTCCAGCCAAGCCTAAAGTCCCTAGATAAAATACCTAAGGACCTCAAAAACGCTGGAGGTAATTTTCCTAGAAAATAGATGAAATAAGGAAAATTTAGGTACCAGATTTATTGTTTTGGGGTTTTTAATGTATTTATTAGAAATTTTATGGGTTTTTGGGGTTTTTTAAGTTTTTAAGGTTTTCCAGTGGTGAAAAATGGCCAAAAATGGCTAGAAAATCAAACTCACTAAACTAAACAGTACATAATTTTTATAGAATTTTTAGGGGAGTTTTTGTATTTTTTTTGATTTTCTAGTCTAGACAGTAACAAAAATGATAGTTTTTGAATTTTTAAAAATAACAAATAAACTCAAAAATGTCCTCTAAAATTCTCAAAAATCCTACACCATGGCAGGAGCCATGTGTCAAATTTTCATCGAATTTGAAGGTGATTTGATATTTTATTCAAAAATCACAAGAGGGTACTGTGCACAGGGACTGAAATGCAAATACCCAAAGTTCTGGGGGTCCCGGTGCAATTAACCCAGCAAATCACGCGCCAAGCGTGTGCCTGGGGCACTCAGGGACCTATATGTAATAAAAATAAGGTCCGGGGACCTATTGGTAACACGTACCAAAAGTCCAAGGGCCTTAGTTGCAATTTACCCACAAATAAACGCACATGCGGAATAAAACCATTCACAGGGGCATAAATGCAAATACTAAAAGATTTATTTCATTTCAGAACAATCAGAACTACAAGGGCATATATTGCAAATAACCCAAAAATACACGTGACGAAGCACGTGGCTCACACAGGCAGGGGTATATAAGCAAATACACTAAAGTGCAGGGTCCATTGTGCAAATAAACCTAAAACTAAATAACGTGCTTAAATATTTACAGGACTCAAATGAAATAAAACTAAGATAAGGGCCTAAGGGTAATTTACCCTTTATTAACCGGAGCTGATGGATGGCCGCCACGTGGCGATCGGACGGTCAGGAAGGGGGGCGGCTCTGACGCTGCTGCTGCTCTGGTCAATCCAACGGTCCAGGCCAGGACACGTGTGGATCTAACGGCCTGGATCTGTCTCCTCAGATCTGACGTCCACGTGCGCTCCAGAGATGGACGGTGCTGATCAAAACTGGAGCGAGGAGGGCAATCCAACGGCTGCTGGAGGTCCTCGGAGAACAAGAGGCCGGCGAACTTCGCCGGCCCAGTACGCGCGCTCTGATCCTCCGCTGCTGCGCCTGAAGATCGGAGGAGCTCCGGCGTGAAGATGCGCAGCTGCTGACGTCCTCCGATGCCCCAGCCGAGCTCGGGAGAGCTCCGACGAGGGTGGCAGAGGTGAAGCTCCTGGGCTGATGTCGAGAGGCCTCAGATGGCCTCCGCTGGTCCTGCAAAACGGCTCAAAAGCTTCGCGGGTCGAGGGCAAAGTGCCTCGACCCAGTTAGGCGACGTGGGGGTGGTCGGTGCGTCGGTGCGGGCGAACCCCGGCGATGCGACAACGAAGGGGTTCGAGCCCCAGCTCCTGTGCGAGCTGGGTTGAACGGAGGGGCGGTGAAGGTGCGCGTGGGAAGGGTGAACGTGATGGTCGGGTCCGATGGTCGGGAGGTGGTCGGAACCGGGGTGAATCGACGAAAAAGTACGACGGCGAAGATTGGGGGAAAGCTGAAATCAAAGGAAAGGGCGGAGCTAAGGGGGTACCTGGATGGATGAATAGACTGTGCTGGAGCTGGGGGTGCTCCCGGTCGTCGCCTCAAGGGGTGTCTCTGCCCGAGGCTCGAGCTCGCTCAGATGGGCGGAGCTACGACGGTGGTATCGCCGGATCAGTGGATTCGGCGGCCTTCCTCGCTGCAACAGGCAGGGGCGGCGAGCTGTCACCTCGCTCTCTCTCTAGAGCTCACTAGAAAGCTACGCGAATGGCCAAAGATGCGTGAAATGGGTGGCGGAGCTCGCTTAAGTAGGTTGGAGGGATCCGAGAAGAAAGGCTCGGGTAGGGTCACGGTGGCGCGCGGATTCCGAGGTCGATGCCCGGCGAGGGTGTCGGATGTGGGAGGTGTAAAACGGAGCCGGGGTTTAGGGAAATGGGTATCGGGTCGAGCGAGCGAAATTAGGAGAAGACGGGTCGGGCGCTCGAATCCGTGAGAAGTGGTCCTGGGGGGGCCAGTTGACCGGGCGGTCAACATCCCTAGGACCAATGGGGTCAGGCCACGTGGCGGGAATTTAGAGCTCAAAACTAAGGTAGTTATGGCCCGATTTTGTAAAAACTCAAAACACAAACTATTTTTATTTTATTTTTTTTCTATTTTTTGGTGATTTTTAATTAATTTTTGGAAATAAAAAAAAGTATTTACAATATATAGCTATATATAGGTATATATACAATATGTAGGCTTTTGATTTTTGATTTTTATTTATTATTTTTGTATAATTTTATTCCTATTTTATATTTTATTTATTTATAGAATAAAATAAGGAATAAAAGGGTGTTTTTATTTTATTTTTATTATTTATATACATAGGTAAAATAAATAGTTATGTATATCTATATACATGGTATATGTACAAAGTATTTTTGTATTTTTAATTTTGTTATTTTTATTTGATTTTTGTTTTGATTCTTTTTATTTTCTTTATTTACAATATATAATATAGATTATTTACAAAAAGTTTGGAAAATAACTTTATTTATTTACAAGGTTAAATAAATATAGAAGCATGGTCTATGTACATGATGAAAGGGTCTTTTTAATCTTTTTGATTTTTAACTTTTTATTTTGTTTTTATCTTTTATAAATATATACAAGTATTTACAAGCATATTTTTGGGTGAGGAAAACATTTTTATTTTATTTACATAAATATATACACATGAGCCCCTATCTCCCTCTACTTGGCTTTTATGCGGTCAGGCCCATGCTGAGCCCTCCCTTGGGCTAGGTTGCTCAATATTTATTCTAAATATTTCCCTCTTTTTCTTTTTAATCTTTATTCTTTTATTTTTGCACAAAAACATGCTAATTATAGGTTTTTACACAATGCATGCTTTTGCTAATTATTCCTATTTACACTTATCTACATGCATTTGCAAAGGTTTTTATAGCTAAAATATAAGAATAAAGAGTGATGAATAGGTATTCATCAGGGTGCCGACAGAGCCTCGACTAAACTGTCCATTCGTCGCCATCCCGAAGATCAAGAGGAAGATCGATGTGGATGAAAGATACGGAGGTCAACAAGAAACAAATGGAGTGCAAAACAGTAGAAGGCTCACAATGAGCGAGGGTCAACTGGAGGGAGTACAAAATTGCGCAACGGCGCGATATTTTTGATCTTGACCTAAATGTGATTAGCAATCAAACACAAGACAAGGGAGTTCACCAACTCAACGCGTGAAGCCGTGAAGGTTCGGCTTTTATCTTTGTAATTTTTATCTTGATTTCAGGAATTTATCTTTCAACGAGTCCTTAGAGCGCTACGCCTATAGGAACGAGAGTACTGCCGGAAAAGTATTCCCGTACTTGTCCTCCTCCTGTGTAACCTGTAACTTGCGCTTTTTAAGGTCCTTGTAACCCTTCCTGGATCCCTACTCAGCCAAAGAAATAGAGGGAGGAAGCCGATAGGCGAAACCGATACTTCGGATCTCGCTCGCAACGGAATCACCCGTGAGCGTGCAAGATCCTACTCGGACGCAGCCAGTGAGACAGACACCCCCGTGAAGGTGTGGCCTATGCTCGGTACTTCGGACAAGGTCGATGCTCACACAATAGTGAGTCACCAATGGCGACCAAGCCCTACTCGACTACGTACGATAGTAGCGCCAATACTTCGGTAATCCAGGCGATACACAAGGCAGCCACAAGTTGGGTTTTGGGCTCTAATCCTTACGAAGCGCTCACCTCACTTGGAAGGAGACCTTCCCATGCAACCTGAAAACAAATGAGGGTGTTACTCTCCCCAATCAATGAGTCCAATTACCAATTTTATTTAGGTCAAAGTTTTCTTAGCAGTCCTTTTTTTAATTTTTTTTGTGTTATCGCTTCTTTTGAGTAGATTCAAACAAGCACCTAACGATTTTGTATTTTCTTTATCCTAATTTATCCAAAATCAGAGGGAGAAAAGAGTCGGGAAAAGCCAATGCAAGTCGACACCAAGATGGAAATCTCACCTTTGTGCCTAAATGATGGACGCAAAGTAAGAAGACTTACAGCGAATCCCAGCTCTCTCCATGCGGGATGCAAGGCAGAAATTTATAAACCTAATCTATATGTCGGTATGCAAACGGAAATCGTCCTAAGATAGGCAACTGCTAGCGTGAAGAACCACGAGTTAACCGTCAACTCCCAATCCTAATGTCCGGTCTAGGCTCACTCCTCCTCTGCTCAACACATTAGAGTTAGGAGAAAGCACTTGTGTGGAGTGAGCTCGCGGCGCGCGGATCGAGAGCCAATGATCAACTACTTAATTAATCTAAGTCCAAATACGAACTATAGGAACATGCAAGAGTTATTAGGGTGTTTGGACCTAGGCTAATCGAATCAAGCAGGACCTAATCTAAGAGCTCAATCCACAAAAGAAATAAAAAGAAAACAAAACCGGAAAATGACAGTCGATCAAAACACGAAAAAGCCGCGGTAAGCCCCCGGATGAACAAACACCTGAAAATTAGGCCCGAAGTGTTCAAGTGTCCAAGTCCTGTATTATTACAAATTAATCAAATACTCTCTCTCACAAAAATAAAAGCAACTCTCTCTCTAGTTCTCCTGCTCTCTCCTGCCGGCTAGGGTAGAATAGCCGGCTCCTCCTCCCAAGGCTGCTCAGGATCCCCTAGGCGATCCTCCTTGGTCGGCGGTCCCTCGCAAGAAAACAAAAGAGATGTCAGACAATTCAAAACAAATGGTAAACAAGAGGCAAGTAAGCAAAAATGGCTAAGTAACTAAAAAGACCCAAAAGGTACTCTACAAGTCGATGCTCCCCGGCAACGGCGCCATTTGAAAAGCGAGATTGCGAGAGCCGCTAAATAGTGGTCTGACAAGTCAGACTCACTGTCGCTGATGCGACTGCTCAAACCACCTCGGTCTTCAACAATTAACCCACACAATCAATAAAGCAATCAAGAGCAAGGATTAAAATTTATTATACCCTACTAACAATGTATAATGGCAAGCAAGTAGGGGTCGAACACAGGAAACAACGGTGCAGAGTGTAGATAAAGATCCAAACCCTAGGTCTAATGAATCACTTAGCCAATTTCTTTTTGTGGGTTTTTAATTTTTTTAATTTTTTTGTATTTAATTTTTAATTCTTAATTTGTATTTTGATTTTTAATTTTCTGATTTTTATAATTTTATATTTTTTATTTCTTTTTCAATATTGGAAAATAAAAACAAAGGAATAAAAGACAAGGTCAACTATTTATAAAAATGCATAAAAATAACCAAAAATTCAGAAATTAAATGTTTTTAATATTTTTAGGATTTTTACTGTTTTTATGATTTTTTGGGGATTTTTCTAGGTGTTTTTGGTATTTTTAAATACTGAAATAATAGAAAACAATGGAAAATGGGCTAGCTGTAAACAAAATGAAGTTTAAAAATAGCAAACAGCAATCAAAATTTTTCACACTATTTTTGAAATAAAGAGAGCAGAATAAAGGGCAAACAGGAACTGAGTTTGTATTTTTTAGAGTTTTCTTTGATTTTATATATTTTTTTGAAGTTTTAGAGTCTTTTTAAATTTTTAAGGTTTTACTTTTGAGATTTTTAGTGAATTTTGGTTTGAAACTAAAATATAGTAAAATAGACACTATGGAATTTTTTTGGAATTTTTCGAGACTTTTTAATATTTTTTTGGTGTTTTCTAAGCTAGACAGTGCTGAAACAACATGTTTTTGATTTTTAATAAATATAAAAATATAATAAAATTAAAAACTAAAAATATAACGTGAAAATAGAAGCTCACAGGAGCTTAAACCTAATTTTAAAAATGTTTCGCAATTAAAAGAGGTGTGAAATAAATAAGTTAAGCACACAAAATTCCTAAGCCTGACAGGGGTATAAATGTAATTATAAAAACATCCAAGGGCTCAGCTGCAAATTTCACCAAAAAGCCACGCACAGGTCACGTGAAACAACATTCACAGGGGCATAATTGCAATTAATGAAAACCGGCTGGGCATACATGCAATATTTCCCAAAAACATATTATATTTCCTACGCACAGGGACGAAATTGCAAATAACCAAAAGTTCTGGGCCTAACATGCAAAATACCCAAAGGTCACGCGCCCCAGTCACGTGAGGTGACGTGGCGCGGACTAAAGTGCAAATAGTGAAACTGTGAGGGTCTACGTGCAATTATTACAAAACTTTTTAAACTACAAATGAAAGTTACTGGACTAAACGTTAAAAACAAAAAGTCGTGGGTTAAGAATGCAAAATACCCACGAGGTTCGATCGTTCGGCCGATGGCGTCCCACTTATCCACGTGGCGTGCATCTGACGACTGATACCCCTTCGTCGCGGACGGCTGAGATTAGATCGTGGACGGTCGATCCAACGGCAGAAAGGCACATGCGATCGGACGGCTGGCGATGCGTCTGGAGGAGGTGGTCGATCCAACGGCAGGGAGGGGTTCACGAAGAACACCTCCCCGGCGAACTTCGAGCGGCGATTGCGGCCGACACACGGCCGCTCCGGCCCCCGGATCAAGGGCAAAATGATCCTGGGGCCCTTCCGCGTCAGCAGGTGGTCTCAGGCAAGGCAGGGACGGCGCGAGGTGCTCGGACGGCGGAGGTGACCTGGACGGCTGGTCATGGGGTCGTCGAAGGTCGATTGAGCCTTCTCTTGGGCTCAGACCTGCAAGGTTAGGCACACAAAATCCAGGCGAACAAAATAGTGGGGTTCGATGGTTCAGATGAGGCGTAAGGTGGTGCGGGCGAAGAGCTCCGGCGAGCGGCGAAGAGGGAAGCTCGAAGGCTCGATCTGAGCGAGATCGAGGGATCTGGAAGGGTGCGGCGTGGTGACGGAGCGGAGAGGAGAAGGATGGAGGTGTTTAGGACGGCGGAGGATCGCTGGAGTGGTCGGAAACAACGGGCGGAGCTCAGCTCCGTCGTGGCTTTGATTGAGATTTCACGGCGATCGATTAAACGAAACTCAAAACTGTTATAGATCTAAGCTATGCTAGGCTAAGGCTACAAGGAAATGGAAAGAAAAGAGGAAGAAACTCACCAGAGACGACGGGCGATGAAGCACGGCGGAGCTCCGGCGAGGGTCGAATCTCTTCGATTCAACGCCAAACGATTCAAACCCAGGCTCGATTCGACGCCTGCTGTCACCAGGAACACGAAGGGCTAGGGGTTTGAGGGTGAAAATGGCGGAAGAAGGATTAAAATTTGAATCGAAGTCGGGGGCTCTTTTTGTAGGGTTGACGAACGGCGTGGAAGACGAGGGTCCAGCGGTGGCTACAGTGGTCCTTCGTCCAAGATAACGCGAGGGCGGGCATGCCCATAGATCGAGGCATAGATTCGCAAGAGGAACCATCACGAAATGATGCAAGGAATAGCCGCGAAAAAAGCCAAGAAGATGGCTCAAAAACCAACTTCTGACAGGCGCAGGGGGTAGGGCGTCCAGTTGACCGAGGTCAACTGTTGACCCCTCCTGGTTGGTCCACGTGGACCAACCAGGAAAAACCCTGAAAATTTAATTTATAAAATCAATAAAAAATAGAATGAGGTCGAATTAATTAATAGTTAAAAAATAAAAAATGCTTGAAATTTTATGTAGTATTTTATGATGAATTTTAATTATTTTTATGAAGTGTATTTTTATAAGCTCATATTTACACCCTTTATAGGTATAATACCTATATACTTTATTTCTTTATTTTTCTTTTGTGTATTTTAATTCTATTATTTTTATTTATTATTTTCTAAAATTATAAAGTACTTTTATGTACACAAATATATTTTTATTTTATTTTTATGAAAAGTTTTGTATATTAAATAAAATATAAAGGTATAATGTATAAGTATGGATATAGGTAGTGTATCTATGTATTCTATATATGTTCATTTTTTATTTTTATTTTCTTTGCATTTTTATTCTGATTTTGATACACATAATTATTATAAGTAATATTCACAACATTATAAAAATATAAAATTATAAAATAATAAATAATTAATAAATTGAATATTTTATTCAATACAAGTATACAATGGGGGTCCAAAACTCAACTTTCAAACCGTAGCTCCGCTAAATACAAAACCACCTCCATTAAATAGATTATTTTATTCTATATATAAAGGTGAGTTTAATGCATTTGGAGTTTTCATTTGTGAGATACAGGTCTGGGAAGTTGGGATTCTGGATTTTTATTCAGACCATAACTTTTTATCTGTGTATTATTTTTCTGTGAAATCAATTTTGTATTTTTCTTTATTAAATTATCTACAACTTTCATTTACAAAGTTTCTTTATTTGATGTATGAAAAGTGGAACCAAAAATAGGTCCCAAAATAAATAGAGAATGAATAAAAACTAAAGGTATTTTATCTGTATTTTGGCCCTTATCTCCCCCTACTTTATTCCTTATCGACCTATTCATCAAGATGCCTAGGTCTCGGGGTTTCGGGTCATAAAATATTTACAATATTTTATTCTTTTTCTTTTCTTTTCTTTATTCTATAATTTTGGCATTAAAAACCGCAATTTATACAATATTTACACACATATGCATGAATGCTAAAATGCCCATATTAAGCCTATTTACACGCATTTACTAGGGTTTTTAAGGCCAAAATGATAGAATAAAGATGATGAAATGTGGATTCATCAATGAGGCGGTGAGGAGACAGTCTTCCTTGACTCGGGTAGAATATGAGGGTAGTACTTCTAGGCGAAACCTCTCTTCTTCTTTTAATGAAGGAAGTGTGTCTCAACTTGGTCTGGTTGCCATGAGGTCTAACGACAGGAGTTGTGGGTTGCAATAATGCTTCAAAAGAGGGATAGTCTAATGGCTCAAGAGGAAAAACTCCTTATGTATATATGTTGCACTTTGTAGATATGTTGTATATATGCACATCAAAAAAATGCAAAAAGAAAACAACTCCAAAAAAGTGGTGGGTCTGATAGAAAATGTTAATCCCACCAGAGTGTATATAGTGCAATAAGCAAAGCTTGAGACTCATGTTCCATCTTATGAAGCTTGCAGCTGGGAGACTTAGCTACACTTGTTGAGCTCCCAGGGATACATGGCTACACTGGCCATGGTCCATTCTCTTCTTCCCCCTCTTCTTGAGCCGGTTGAACTTGAACTTAGAAGGGAATACCCCGCTCCTCGAGGAAAGAGTGGCCAGATTAGGGTCATAGAGTTACCTTGTTGGGGAGGGTTGTCAAGTTGCTACTTCTGAGGTGGAGAGATATACCTCACATACATTGTACAAGGAAAGATTCATGGTCTTCAGGGTTTGTGTATGTAGACTTGTTCTGATCTGGATTATTGGGGAGTCTTGACTATAGATTAGTGGATCTTAGAGGCTGTTAAGTTTTAAACCTGAGTCTAAATAAGGTTCCGACACATTAATAATCCAAAGATCTGATCGAGCTCCATATTTCAATTTAATGAAGGCAAGTTTAATAATCAGCATTGATCCATGCATTCTCTCCTCTTTTTCTTTTTCTTTTTCACTTCTTTTTCAAATAAGTGTTTACTAAGGGACTAGCAAAGTTAAGTATAGGGGGGTGATGAATACCCATTCATCACTCTTTATTCTTTTATTTTAGCTACAAAACCTATGCAAAACACATGTAGATAGTTGTAAATAGCAATAATTACCATTTAGCATGCATTGTGTAAATATGCATAATTAGCATGTTTTTGTGCATAAATAAGAGAATAAAGAAATAAAAGAAAAGGAGGGAGATATTTAGAATAAATATTGAGCGACCTAATCCCAAGGGAGGGCTCAGCATGGGCCTGACCGCAAAAGAACCCAAGTAGAGAGAGATAGGGAAGCTCATGTGTTTGTACATATACCTATGAATAAATAAAAATTATTTTCCTCTTATTCAAAATAAAAATAGGTGTGTATTTATTTGTATATATTTGTAAATATTAAATTAAAATAAAATTGGGAAAAACAAAATAAAAATAAAAATAAATAAAAATTCCCTTCATTATTGTATATATGCCATGTACATAGAACCACTCACCTAATTATTATCACCTTGTAAATAAATAATTAAAATCCCATAAAAATGTTTTCAAATTCCATATTTCATAATGTAAATAAATAAAATAAAAATTAGAAAAATAAAAATAAAAGAAATAAAATAAAATAAAATAAAATCCAATTCCACCTTGTATATATACCATGTATATATGTGAATAAAAGTATTTATTTCACCCTTGTAAATAATTAATAAAAATAAAATAAAAATACCTCTTTATTCCAAATTTTATCTTATAAATAAATAAAATATAAAATTGGAATAAAATGTATAAAAATAAATAATCAAAAATCAAAAATTCATATTGTATATACCTATATATAATAATAATATATTGTAAATACATTATTTTTATTTCAAAAAATAAATAAAAATCACAAAAAATAATTTAAAATAAATAAACATTTTTCATGTTTTGACTTTTTTGAAATAAGGCCATTTATTATTTTAAAATGAATTTACAAATCTTTATTGCTTGGTGGCCTGTGATTGGTCCACGGGGGATTGTTGACCCCCGGTCAACTCTCCCCCCTGGACCAGTCAACTCGGATCCACTCGCCCGACCCGCTTTTCTCCAAATTTTCCTCGAGTGATCCGAGCCCCAAATACCCAAACCTCGGGTCCTAATCATTCTAGATCCGTTCCTAATCCACGCCCGGGGATCTACCTAGGAATCCGAGCTCCGACCACCTCGCCCGACCCCATTCTTCTCGGACCCATAGCCATATTTAGCTGAACCTCGGCCGCACTTTTCACTCCATCTTTGGCATTGCTTCTTCATCCCAGGACCTCCACCCTAATCCCTAGAGTGACAGCTATCGATTGGTGTGTTGCAGAGAGGAGGAGGAGCCCTCCGCCACTGATCCGGCGACGTCAGCTGCCGTGCACCGCCGCGAGGAGCGCTTAGCCTCGGAACTCGATGCTTCCTTGAGGCCAGAACCCCCAGAGCTCCGCGAGCTCACCCACAGTTGACTTCATCCATCAGGTAGACCCGAATCCTTCTGGTTTTCCTTAATTTTCGATTACGCCCAATTTGACCCATCTCCATCTTTCATCGATTACTCCCGCTCCGATCATCCATTCCATCGTCCGACCCGACCGTCATCTTCACGAGACTTCTACCCACCTTCGGCACCCACTCGCTCCCCTTGGTTCACCCCGGAACCAAGGCCCGACCTCCACCGCCATCCCATCGCCGGAGGTCGCCCATATCGACTCGCTAACCACCCATTCCACCTCTAACCGGGTCGAGGCAGTTTGCCCTCGACCCAGGAAGCTTCCTAGGTTGTTTTGCAGGCCAATGCGACCCATCTGAGGGTCGTCGAGTTCGAGCCCAGGAGCTTCGAGCTTCCGACGTCGCCGGGCCACTCCGGTGGTCTCCGACCTCATCGGAGGATCCCAGTCGCTGCGGAGCATCACGGCGGAGCCTTTCCATATCTCAGCAGGCGGAGAGGAGGCCTCCACCGCACGCACGGAGCCGGCGAAGCTCGCCGGTGAAGTGTTCTTCCAGGACCTTCCTCCGTCGTCCGATCATCCCCGACGTCCCAGATTCGATCCCAGCCATCCATTTAAAGGGACCCAGCCACCGTCAGATCTTCTTGGGGTGATCCGGACCGCACGTTCAGACGAAGAGGAGCCCTTGATATATCACTGTCCGATCTCCACGTGGCTTCCTCCTCGTCGTCCATCCAGACGAAGGGTTGCCCTTGCTCCAGCACCGTCAGATCAGCCACGTGGCACGCCCTCGTCCCTCCGATAATAAGGGGTAATTTATACGTAGGCCCCTCTTGTTTTTGCATTTCTTATTTAGTCCTGTAAATATTAGATATAGTTGTTTTAATTTTGGTTAAATTGCATAGAGGACCTGGATGCTTATTGTATTTGCATATTAGTCTGTGTGAGTGTGGACCACGTGCTTCGACACGTGAGGACCTGGCATTTTTGCATAATCTATCCTGTAGTTCTTGCGTGTTATGGACTGAACGTTATAAAATAGGAATTACAAGTAGGTCCTTCCGTGCCTGAAGCACGTGCATTGTGCGTGTATTGTGGACTTTTTGCACTTTGGTCCCTGGGTTTTCCTGCCGTGTTACTGTTTAGCCCTTGCAACTTGTTTTCTTTACATATAGGTCCCTGTGCACTGTATGCTTTCTTTTATTTAAATAAAATAGCAAAATTAACCCAAATCGTGTGAAATTTGGACATGTGGCTCCTGCCACTGTGTAAAAATTTCTCTAATTTCTGAGGTATTTTTTATATTTTTAAAATTTCAAAAACAGTTGTTTTTGTGTCTGTTTGAGTTAGAAATTCCAAAACAAATATAAAAACTCTTTTAAAAAATCTATAAAAATTAGATTTTGTTTGTTTTGTTGTGTTTGATTTTCTGTGCATTTTTGGCGATTATTGGATGTAGAAAAACCTGAAATATTAAAAAACACCTAAAAACTCATAAAAATTCTAAAAAATTATAGAAAACTCAAAAATTTATAAACTCTCTTTCTGAATTTTCTTTTTTATTTGTATTTTTCATGAAAATTACCTCCAGGCTATTATAGGACCATTTGATATTTTTCATGGCCCTTTGAAGCCTGGCTGGACAGTACCCCACTGTTTCTGCCTTCTTTGATTTTTAGAAAATTCTATAAAAATCAAAAAATCTCAAAAATTCACCAAAAACAGTAAAAAACATAAAAATCTTAAAAACATTTTATTTGAATTTTTGGAGCTTTTTAGAGTGATTAATAATTTGTTGATTTGTGCTTGTCTTTGTCTTTTATTATTTTCCTTATTATTAAAAATCTAAAAAATATAAAAATAATTAAAAACCACCAAAAATATTTGTTTTTGCTTTGTTTTATATTTTGACTACTTCGTAGGCCACGAGGCCAACTCGTGCTCCCTGAGTCCGACCCTGATCGTACACCATGCTAATCTCATAGCCAGGGCCACTATTTTACTTTTAGTGATTTTTATGTCTCGATTTGGTGGTCTGATCTCTATTTTTCTTGATTGACTGATCTATCTCCGAGATCCGGGTCGCGACGAACCTAGTTCTATTATATTCACCCGAGTCTTGGTGAAGTTTCAGTCATCATCAGGCAGGGACAGAGGCACGGGAATGGGAACGAGCACGGCTATGGGCTCTAGCTCAAGCTCGTGCACGAGCATGGGTTGCAGCGTGGCATGAAACAAAGACCGGGTCAGTTTTGTGTTAGCGTAGATTGGTTTGAATTCCAATGGATGTATCCCTTAATCCTATCATGTTACGTAACCGCCCCGACGGCTTTAAGTATCACTCTAAAAGTTGCGGACTACGTTACGAACACTTATGGCTTTCATTCCCACCGCCTCTCTTCTCCCTCTCACGATCTCATGTTTCATCTACGGAGGTGACTTTCAAGGACGCTTAGGAACGGTGCACGCTGTCGACGAGCGTGGAACCGTCATACCCTGGGATCGGCACGTCATGGTCTTGTGCGGCGGTAAAGTGCGGGCCATTGTCTCTTTAAGGGGAGTCCTACAACAGTATGCTTCAGTTGTGATATCTAATTCTCTATTTCTTTGTCGCAATTTGCTATGATGCTAGTTTCTGAATTTTTTTCCTTACTCTAATATGCATATGTTTTCAAACAGATATTGTTCTTATCAATAATGATTTGGATGCATGCATATGTTGATTTAAACAGGAAACATGTTGTAAATCTGATTTTTGTATGTATAAGCTTGCCACATTTTCAATAGTGGAGGATATTGCCAGCGATGAGGATGGAGAGGAATGCAAAGGTAATAGGAGTGGTGGTATGTGTCGATGGTGGGTGGAGATAACAAGCCATACAAAAACAAACTAATAGTATGGAACGCCACTGAAGACCAGTCTTGACTTTGAACTAAATAGATGACAAGTTACTAATCTTATAATAGTTGACCCGAAGACATTCCATGAATAAATGAGATCGATTTCACGATTTGATACGATGGTTCTCAGATGTTGTCAAAGTTCTAATGCATCTGCCATCATCACTAGCATGGCGATCGTATGTGGTAGTTGAGGCATCATGCCACGTAAGATGGACAAGATTTTAGATATTGAAATTTACATGACACTTATAATATTGTAAATTTACATGGATATTTATGTAAAATCCTCAACTATAAATGGAACCATATTTAGGTGGACATATATGAGAGCCACAAGAGCATAAATGTGGCATTGAATGTTTATATAGAGAGACATCTATGGGGGAAGGGCTCCTTTTAAGATGCTCGGCTATTTTCCAAATACAATAATAATGCCTCTTCATTAGCCCTACCAAAGTACCATTATTGATGTGACAAATGCTTTGAAATGACCTCAATAATTCCCATATTTGACTTGCATTCATTTGCATATAGAATAAATATCACAAGTGCAATGCTTTGCCCATTTCCATGCCTAAGAGTTAATAAAATATGATGGGAAAATGTGCAAAGTCTATTAATTCATGGCCTTGTGCTTTCATGTCTATGTCTTGAACCATTTAAGTTGGACATTAATATAGCTTTTCACCTAAATAGGGATACTTTGCACCATTTTTAGTTTTTTGTTTGACATTAATATAGATTTTATGGTTATAGGAATTTTACATGCATATCTTTGGAAACTTATATAATTACGTATATGTCTATGGAAACCTTGTTATTTAGGGATGCAAACGGATAATATATATATATATATGGACGTATGTATGTGTGTATTTGTTCCGTTTGTATCTATTTTATACAAATTTAGACATCCACATCCATGTTTGCTTTAAAATAGCTACATATATGGATATCTCATTGATATCCGCAAACATATGTATCTGTATATCCAATTTTCACTACAAAAAAATTAAGCTATAGTGACGGTTTTTTCCAAAATCCGTCACTAAATTAGTCGTTGTTAAGTATATAACGATGATATTGATCATTGTGAAATGATTTTTCGTACTCAAAATTGGCAACGAATATCATATATGTCGTTATATCATTAGCAACGGTTCACATAGCGACGCTTATTCGTTGTAATTTTTCAAACTTCTAATTAATCGTCGCTAAATTTTGAACTTGAAAAATAGCGACGATTAGGTGATATTTTAAAAAATAGCAACGGATAAGCGTCGCTATATGGACTGTTGCTAATGATATAACGACAGATATGATATTCGTTGCTAATTTTGAGTACGGAAACTCATTTCGCAATGAATAATATTGTTGTTATATATTTACAATGGGTAATTTAGTGACGGATTTTGAAAAAACTGTCACTATAGCTCAATTTTGTTGTAGTGTTTATATATAAATATTGGTATACAATTATTTGTAACCATATATAGCATAATTTTACATCTTCTTTAATCATATTTGGTATCTCTGTTGCAATATAAATACATTTAGTATTTTTATATAATATGTATTTCATCTAGTGCATGTATATATAAGCTTATATATAGAGTATTAATAATATTATTTGTATGCAATCAATATCTGTTTTATATTTGTATCCATTTTTAAGGATATGGTAATGTAGTTTTTATATATGTCAATATTCGCATATGCATCCTATTCATATTTAAAAATCGATAAAGATATGGTAATGCCTATATCTGTATTTGTATCTGTTCGTTTGCATCCATATTGTTATTACATGTACTTGGAAACACTACCGTGTTTCGTTAACGAAAAAGAATCTATTTATTGTGAATATCTAAAGCAATTACGTACAAACACAATCAAGCAAGATGCAAACACACATGGTTCACCTGTAACTGGGCGTATACATGGTCAAAGCGCGGGTCGGGCCTAGCCATGGGTCGGGCCGAACAGGCCGACGTTCTAAAACCCCATGTCCAAGGCCCAGCCCAGCCTAGTCCATGGGCCATACTTCAAGGCCTAAGCCCGATCCAAGTCTGGCCCGGACTGGGCCGACCCATGGGTCGAATGTAAAGTTTTTTTATTAATTTTTAATCAAATTTATGGAGAAAATTAAGTTTTGCATCTATTCTTTCTAAATTCAAATAACCATAATATGTATTACTTTGCATGTAAACTATAAAATAAGAGTAATATTGGTAATGTAAAATAAAAAAACTTGAAGTGTATTATATTAAATGTATCTAAAATATAATTTTTAAACCTACATTTTTATATGTGTGGGTCGGGCCGGGCTTTATGGCATATGCCCATGGCCGGCCCAGTTGACGGGCGAGTCAAAGAACGGGCCGAGCCGGCCTATTTCTGGAATCTCTTGGTCCAAGCCCGACCCATGAGCGAGTTAGACGGGCAGGCCCCCAGCCCATTGGCCAGGTATAACTGGGCTACATCCTTAAGCGATGATGTGGTGAGAAAGAAGAATACAAAGGATATAGAGAGCCCTAATCTCAAGGAATTTATATACTACTCCCTTACAAATAGACTCAGGATAAAGTCAAATCTGAATAGTTGTATAAAGCTCAATGGTAGAGCAGTCGTCTGTTAAGTGATTGGTCTTAGGTTCGAATCCTACTTGGGGAGATTTAATTAATTCTTAATTAAAAAAAGAAGAATGAAAGGGCTCGCTCTGACCATCAAGAGTTAGGAGTGTGTAATCCATTCTCTGTTTTTCTTTGTTTCTATTGCATTCTATCCCGTTGTATCACATTCTGTTATCAATAAAAATATTGCGGGATGGTGGTGCCACCCCATACAGCCCCACAAGGTGGCAGGCTCATCGATCAGACAACCATACTCTTGCACTGATAGAATATGGTGGCACAGAAGGACATTAAATAATTCTTCAACTAAATTCAGCAGAACAGATGATTATGATTCAAAGCATATCAATACTATTTATATATATTAGAACATATATACTCTTCTGTCATGATCCGGACCATGTATATAATCTTAATGGACTATCTTGGCACAAGAATCTTTGAGAATATATATATATATATAGGAGAAACTTCAAATGAGGCGGGGTCTCACCATATATATGGTGAGCCACCCTCAATTTAGGCATCTTTCTAATATATTTTACAATTTCTTATTTCATACATATAATAATAAATATTGACACAACATGTATAATGAAATAAAATTATGAAAATATTATTATAATGGATGGAAATATTGATTTGAATTTAGATGCTATATTTTACAAAATTCATTTTTTTACAATGTACAGTTTATATTTTACAAAACTGTTACAGAGTTTTTACTGAATTCGCAGTGGCTTTTACAATTTCAGAAAAGCCCCCATCTCATTTGAAAGGTCCCCTATATATATATATATATATATATATATAGGGAAATTATCCAATGAGCCCTATATATATAGGGGGCCTTTCATATTAGACTTGGTCCTTCCATTCAATTAGAAGGCCAAGCATTCTAGCCATCGGATGTAAAATCAACGAATATGGTTAAAACCGCCCTATTTTACAAAAACCAGATCAGCAAAGACTATCGTTTCCTAAATTAAGGAACTCCTAATAAAGAAGTTACGCATTTAATAACTGACAAAAATGGCAAAAAACGTGTGTTTTAGAATACAAAACGATGTATGTATCCTACAAATCAACAATATACAATACTAAAAAAAACCTAATTCAGAGAAATGAAGTACATAAAATACAAAAGATGGAAATACGGTTAACATTGTAAGCTATTTTTAAGGAAAGGCTTGTGCAGTTTGTTTCTATAAATATGGGTGTTCCCATAATTACGAAATTTCAGGTAAAGATATTTACCGATATTTAATAAATAAGAATTCGATACTAGAGATTTTGGAAAAAGATTCAAACACAGCGTATCTAAAATACAAATAATCATGATTATTATACAAAACAATCATATTAAATACAAAAGACGAATGTATGTCTTCTAAAACAAATATTGTTAAATACAAAAAACTTGCCACGAATTATGGAAAAGAGTTTTTGAAAGTAATGATAACAAACAACCACTATAATTAACATATTATTTTACATGGAATTAAAACAGTGGAAATCCACATTTTAATATTACATTCGACGTACTGAATTTAGTAATAGAAAGGATATATTATACAAAATGATGTTTTAAAATACAAAATCATATAATAAAAATACATGTTTTGATATAAAATACAAAATATAATCTTAATAATTTACGTATTTTCGTTTTAATAAATTAACTAATAGCCCTATAAATGCAAACACATTAAATTTAACCATATTATTGTGAATACAAAAAAAATCTAAAATACAAATAATATTGGAAAAACCTAACAATAACCCTTATAGACATATGCGGCGGAACTCCTTAAAGAGAAACTTTATTACCTCCGTAAAGTCCGTCGCTTCGTGACGATCGCGCTCGCTAACAGCAGGGAGGGCGAAATTGAAGGAGCGATTTACTACTCGCCGGAGAAGAAGGGAACACTACGAACTCTGGGGAATCGACGAAAAGGATCTGAATCAAGAAGGAACAACGCGGTTTGTTAATCATCTGTTCGCCATTAAAGGGTTCCAGGAAGCGAAAAACCCTTCGCTGTCGTCGGCACGGCATAGAGGTAAGCATTCCGTCTTCCTTTCAGCCCATCGATCCTTGATAAAAAAAATTTCTACGGATCAAGTAAAATAAAGTTTTTCGTTTGTTGTGTGTATGAAGAAAATGATTTTGTTTTTGTTAATAATTAGTAAAGTTACCGTGTTGTTAGGTTAAAAAAAGCATAATATCATAAACCTAGAAAAATTTAATATTTTTATTTGAAAAAAATGTTTGATATAATCTCACATTACATCTTTTCTTGTAAAAATACTATAGCAGATAAAAAATTTCATGCACAATAGTATGTTAATAGGGACAGAATGAGCAGCACAGACTTTGATTGTGATGATCCAAGCGGGGATAGTAGTAACGAAATCAACCCATCTGTAAGTACACTATCGAAACAGAGGAAGATCATCCCAGACAAAGGTACAAATATTAAGTAATAAAAAGTTTTCGATATTTAAAGAGTTTACTAATTTTCTTATATGCCAAACTCCATTGTATATATCAGAAAAAATTTCTACTAAGGTGATTAAAGGGAGAAGAACACAAATGGAATCAAACACTGATGGATGTGATGGCACTTCTGAAAATTTTAGATGTAAGAGATAAATGATCATTTCATTAATTATAATTTAATTATAATGAATAAATATAAAAAAAATTCTTTTTGTACAGGTAAGGGGTACGTTCAACATAGATGTTTCATAGATCACTTCGTACAATTCATTGATAGCCATCGCCCAACTCCAAAGCAACAAGCATTACTTAACAAGACTGCATTTGCTAGACTTATTAATATCGGGAGCATTGACATCGAGAAAAAAATCTTCAATGGATTGTAGAACAGTATCAAGGAGGGAGAAGTTTCAGATTTGGGAACAAAATTTTGAACTTTAGTGATGACGACATTGGAGTTATACTTGGTATTCCAAGTTCAGGGTATACAATTTCAGTACGTGGAAAACATTTGCAGTGGAGAAGCTATATAGCAAATGAAATGTTTGACAAAGGCATGATTTTCAACCGGCGTAAACTTGTTAGCGTACTGACTGAATACTACCACTACGACGATGATAACTCAGTCGCTATTTACGTCACGTGCCTAATTCTGTTAATGTTTTGCACATTTCTTTTCCCGGATTCAACATATTCATTTCCAAAAGATCTTTTGCACTATGTGGAGTCTCTGGAAGATACAAAGTTTTTTAATTGGTCTGATGCAGATGCACGATTGATTCTATTTAACATAGAAGATATCATCAATAGAATAAATCAGAGACGTCGTGGTGCAGCACGTATCACCCTGGGATACCTTACTTGATGTGTATCTTGCCTCTATGTAAGTCTTTATACATGAAGATAGTCAATATTCTTTAATAAATTATTCTTAATTTCCTACTATTAGGTTTGGATGCTAGAGTACTGTTGCAAAGATATGGTCATAAGCCGTGATCTTCGACCAAGAATAAGGAAATGGTCTGGCTCGATAAAAGGACTGACAAGACGATTGGTATCTTTGACAAATGAACATGTAATTCTAGAAATCATTTATATTAAGAATAGCATAGTAAAATTTTCCATAAATATTTTGCATATACATGAACAGATACAAGTTTCAATGCATCATGAGAAAACTGAAGTAGTGAGAATTAGACATGATGAATACGTATTTCCTTTTGAGAAGTTCACAATGAATGGGTTTTCAATACGAAAACCAAATATTGTTATTGATACACCCATTCCACTGCCCGAAGATGGTCCTTTGAAAAGAGGACGACTCAAAAAGGAACAAAAGTTTGAGGTGATAGAATGGAAAAGTCCAAAAAACAAGATATTGAATATAGAAAAAAAACCACTGAGAATTGCAACTGCAGTGAATATAAGAAGGAAATTGAATTTCTGAAAGGAAAGGTTTTGGAATTGGAAGCTTCAGTATTGAGTAATGCAACAATACATATGGTTTCCAATAACATTGACCAATTAAGGAGTCTTGAGAACGAGAATAAACTGTTGAAAGAACTGCTACAATCAAATGGAATTCAGTTTGGAGAAAATGACAAACAGAGCTTTGCAGAAAAGCATGGAATTTGCATGGATGGTGCATCAATAGCACACAACGATGAGCATGAAAAAGAAAAAGAAGAGCATGCTAATAACAACACTTCACATTGCGAAAGCGAACATTTTGATGAGCTTGCTTATGTTCAAAAAAGAAATGAACATAGCCAGATTGAGATTACTCATCATGAAAATGAAATTGACAATATTGGGGAAAAGCCTGAAACCGAGAATGAGACCATGAACGTGGATGTTGAAAAGATAACAAACAATGGAGAAGAAAATAGCAGACCTGTGATAAATGAAGGCCCTACTTTTGATCTTGGAATTGAACTTGATTCTCAACAAGCCAATGAGGAGGAAAAAAACACAGCAAAGAAGCGCAAAAAGCATAAATCTGCTATCAGTCCAAGTTCAATGGCAAAGAGAGTTAAGGCAAGGAGTGAAGCACGACGATTTGGAGTTGAAAGCACAACAACATTCAGGAAGAAGAAAAGAGATACAAAGAAGAGCAATGTTTCAAGTCATATTGTTGAAAGCGAAACAGAGGTTAGATATAAAATATATAATGAAAAAACCTTCTACATTATAATACTAACAAATTCAATTTCCAGTATCTATGCGATCCACCGACAGATTTTATTGGATACGAAGACAGCTCTGAAGACGTTCGATCAAGACTTCAGAGCTTTTTGAGAGATCCAGCAGACAAGTACTTATATTTCTTGTTTAACATTAGAATTATTTTATGGCATATTAACACAAACTATAATGTATTGATTCTTTTTTTAGATTGAACGCAACATATTTTTCTCCATTAAGAAACTACTGCAAAGGACTTGAAATACACAACTTCTTGTACGAAAGAATGGTCGAAGATTCAGTAAGTATCAATGAATTAAACTAAGTAAATCTAATCATTTTTTATTACTACTGACATGTAACTGTATGCAGATAATTGTGATGTTCATGGATATATTGAGTCATAAACATTGCAAAGAAAACGAACCAGTTCCATATTTGTTCACTCCATTGTACAAAATGGTGAGAATTATAATTTACTGAATAAATTTCATTTACATGTACATTTGTTTATTGATTTTAACTATCTCGTTTCAGCAATACTTTCTCAACAATATAGAAGCCGGCACAGATGATGACTTTGAACATTTGGAGAGATTATTTGACATCAAGGAAGAAAGAATGATGGGAATCTTGAAGGTGTTCACAGTGATACACAAAAAAAATCACTGGCATCTTCTAGTGACAGATTTTAGAGCCAAAAAGCATTTCTCGTTCAATTCCATGAATGGAAATAAGCAACACAAAAAGGATCTCTTCAAATGGGTAAGGATAAAATATGTTTGATAAGTTTGAGTTTATATGTTGAATAGATTTAACAGTATATAATCAATAACACAATTTAAAAATACAGGTTGGATGGATATCTGAATATTTTAGCGCAAACATAGTGGAAGACTTCTTAGTACACTGGGAAACTCTGTTTGTAAAAGATTGTCCACAACAACCTGCTCAAAGTCTAGACTGCGGTGTATACGTGATGAAGATGATGGAACTGCTTTGTGAAGAGAGTCCCCTAGATTTCGAATATGAAGATGTGCACAAGATTAGAGCAGAAATAGCCTACAGAATCCTATGTACTAGTCATGTTGAGAATGCTAGTACACCTTAGTATGTAATGATATAACATGTTCTGTTAGAAACAACTAAAACTGCAATAGAAGTTATTAACTTTTTGGGTTGTATGGATAGTGGTTGATATCATGTTTGTTTTGCAAATGGTATATGATATTAGGATTATGTTTATCGCAATGTTATGCTACTACATATGTATGGATAGTAATGTTAGTTTTACAAAAAGATGACTACATTATAATTTGCACCTATCATATTGAAGTTTTAAGCATGATAATGCTTTACTGCTCCCGAAGATAAGCAATTTAAATATGATTCAAATTGTGAATGTTTTAATGTCAATGTTAGCTTATTATATGTTGTCCAAATGATATGTGATATTGAGATTTACAGGATGATGCTTTATCAATAAAATAGGAAACCTATCTTCCAACGGATATGGTAAATGATGAGTGTCACATTTGAGTCTAAATTTTATCAAATAGATGTATGGATTATTGTTTACATTTATCAAATTGAATATTAAAGTTTTGGCAATCCTTACTTGCTCACACATTATAACAATTTCCAGATGATTAAAATTCTGACTGTTTTAAAGTAAATGTTAGCTGACTATATGTTCTTCAAGAAATCTGTCATACTTACATGAGTATTGTTTGGAAAGAAAATATCACATAAACATGAGTGTTACCTTATAACACAATATCACAAAGACATGAGTGCTTTCTTTGAACACAATCAAACCAATCATCTAAAGGACACATAAAGGACACAATAAAAATAATCATCTGAAGGACCAAACAGTTTAACATAGAATTTATATACTAACATCGTAGGGACCAAAAGAACTGCATTATAAATGTGATCGTTTACATAGAAAAAGGAACATAAATTTTCTACTAAAATGGACTCCAAGACAATCAGTCTAAGAATATTGTGTTCTTTAATGTGAGCAGACATCTGCATGATAATTGATCTCCAAAAACTTCAAATTCTTCAACTGATATTTTTCTGAGAAAATAATACTCAACAGCAGCATAGATACACTCATCAGCAGCATATATATCCTGATTGAAAACCTGAGTGAAAAAAACAACAATTTTTAACAATAAAAAAGAAAACTGAACAATAATGAACAGTAAAAATGAACAATAATGAACAGTAAAGTGTTTAATCTAATTTACTTGGATAATGAAGAGATCATCACTGCAAAAACTTTTAAAATCCTATGACGAATCTGGATTGGGATTATTTGAAACATCATCACTGCAAACATAGCAAAATATCACCAAGAATGTACAACTCATTTAACATAGTATAAACATAACTTAAAAGATAAATACATATCTGAACAATAATGAACAGTAAAAATGAACAATAATGAACAGAAAGTGTTTAATCTAATTTACTTGGATAATGAAGAGATAATCACTGCAAAAACTTTTAAAATCCTATGACGAATCTGGATTGGGATTATTTGAAACATCATCACTGCAAACATAGCAAAATATCACCAACAATGTACAACTCATATAACATAGTATAAACATAACTTAAAAAATAAATACCTATCTGAGCTAGAATTGTGTTTATTGTTTGGACAATTCCTTGAATCATGACCTACATTGAACTTCTTGCAAGATTTGCATTGCCTACCCCTATTCCTTTTTGATTCATTGACACTGATAATTCTCTTACAAACACCTTTAGGTCTACCTCCTCGACCACTACCTTTTGTTCTTGCTTTTTTTGGATCTCTAACAACATCATCCCCAACATTTGGTCTGGATTCCTGAACAGTTCCATCCTCAGAAGGTTTATCTTGATATGAAGCTTGTAGTTTAATAATTTCTCTATCAATCCTTTCTAACTCTTTTTTTGCAAATGAAAATATAGGATCACAGTCCACTGATCTAGCAATAAAACCAGAGCAAATTCTATTCAAAGTAGCTGCTCTATCCTGCTGAACACTTCTGCCATAAACTGGATAATTGCCAGAAATCTTCATATTTCTAGTCCACCTTTTCATTATAAATTCTTCAGGCAATTGCTGGCAATTTCGTGCCTTCAAAACAGCTAAAATATGCTTGCATGGAATGCCTTGAAATTCCATCTTCTTACAAATGCATGATAGTTTTGAATTGTTGTTTGAAAGTAGTACTTCAAAAGTATTCTCAGCTTCACCAACCTCTGAGACAGAATATTCAATTATCTCATCATGTGCACCAGAGATGATTGCATTCAGCATCAAACTATCATTTAATTCTTTTTGAAATATGTAAAAAATCCTTTTAGTATATAACATCGGCATTTGCTTCTCTAGTGCCCAAGTTGTCCTCAGCTTCGGTCTCCGATTAACATTATCATTATCCATGTCATTCTCCTTCTCTCTAATCCTTTGAAGTGCTACGTGAAACCGTGAAATAAACTCCAATAATGAATTTTGTTTGGTAACATGGCATTGGAGGAAATAGTTCATGCTTTCACTTCGTTGTGTGCTCCTCATTCCAGCAAAGAATGTCTCTTTCAAATAGATATCTATCCACTTATGCCTTATTGCAAACTTTTCAGAGAGCCATTTGTTTTCTTGTAGACCAAATTGCTCAAGTAGTGAAATCCAACTACTTTCAAAATATAGCACACTTTTCCCGTCCCATACAAGTTTGCTAATAGACTTTAGAGCTTTATCAATATCTTTCATGCGTCCCAACTTCGACTTCAATTTGGTCATGATATGCCATGTACAGAATTTGTGGATTGTACTTGGAAGAGATTTAGCAATTGCAGCACAAATTGCCGGATCTTCATCTGTAATAATGGAAATTAGATGCTTGCCCATAGCTTGGACAAAACTATCAAACAACCACACAAAGGAATCAGTGGTTTCCCTGTTCATGAAAGCACTTCCAAAAAAAATAGTCTTGCCATGGTGATTAATACCACAGAATGATCCAAAAATTAATTTATACTCGTTTGTTCTGTATGTAGTATCAAATGATATTATATCTCCAAAAATGGAGTAATCATTCCTTGAAACAGAATCAATCCATAAAACATGAGTCAAGCAATTTTCCTCGTCCAGCTTATATGTGAAGAAAAAATCTGGAGTCATCTTCTGACATTCTGAAAAATGATCTAAAAGCATCTGAGCATCCAACCCATGCTTGCTTTTCTTTTGATTTCTATAAAGATTATAAATATCCCTGACTATTCCACCTGCATGACTATTGGTTAAACAACCATTGTCAATAAATGTGGATTGTTTTGAAGTAGATATATTAACATCTGACATAGACTTAACAAGCAATCTTGTTGCTTTCGTAAACCTTCTGTTTGCCCTGAGATACCTCTGTTTGTTTGGCGATACCAACTCATGATTGTGTGAATCTATGAACCTGACCACAACCCAATCCAACTCTATTTTACGTAGACTGATTTCCATCAATGCATTGCAACCAGTTCGAAACCCGTCCAACTCGTTTCTCTTCCAGATCGAATATATCCCCTTCACTATCATCGTTGTAATCTGGAAACTTTGATTTTCTTTTTCCATTAGCTCTTGTGTGACCTTCTTTCCAACATAAAAATCTCTTAAAAACAACAACCTTTTTCTTTGAACAATGATCTATGCCATGACGAGTACCAGCCTTTCTAACATTGAATCCAGTCCTAGTTGCATACAATTCATAAAAATTATATGCATCTTCTATCGAACCAAATGCCATACCTACTTCTGGAACATCTAAAGTATCGCACTGTTCTTCAGGAATAGAATTTGAGATGCTTTCTTGGAAATCTGAAATATAATAAATACATTATTTTAAATTGTGATAATGAGAACAAAAGTATCAAAAATACTTAATTCGAACAACACTTCCTATCTATCATACTCTAACTTTTATATATCAGAATCAAATTTTATTTGTATTTTGTTAGCTAAAATAAAAAGTATACGTGAAAATCAGTATAATATAAATATCTTTAGTATTTTCTGTGATATCTTTTGTATTTCAGAAAACACAGTTACTTCAACAAATATTTCAGAAAATTTGTATTTTAATAATTAAGTATAATACAAACATTTTTGTGTATCATTGTTTAATTATTTGTATTTTACTCAAAACATTTGTATTACCTATAATGAAATACATATACAACATACTTTAGTATTTTTGAACCTTTTGAATTCAGTATAATATAAATACTTTTAGTATGATCTTTCAATTTTTTGTATACTAATCAATATATTTGTATTATAAATAATCAATATATTTGTATAATAAATACAAAAGTTTGTATTTTGTAAACAAATACAAGTAAAGAACCTGCATCGATCATAGCTTCGAATTCCTCCTGTTCTCTCGACATTTGACACCTACCAATCTGAAAGGAAAATACAAAATGATAATTTTTAAATCAAAATACATAGAGAAGGCATATTTAATATATAAAATACCTCTGATTCATCGACATCGATCATAGCTTCGAATTCTCCTGTTCTCGCGTCATTTGACACCTACCAATTTGAAAGAAAATACAAAAATGATAATTTTAAAATCAAAAAACATAAGAATACATATTTAATATATAAAATACCTCTGATTCATCGATTTCATCATAAGGATTGTGGAAGAACCGATCTTCAAACATTCCGTCCGTTTCAACCATTTCTTCAGAGAAATCCTGGAATTATGAACTAGAAAACATGCACAGGGTAAATGACGCGTATTCTCAAAATTACTGACTTTAATATCGCATAAATTACGGATACAGTTGCCATCACAATTCATCTTTCCAAATTTGAATGGGACGTCCCTCATTAGATTAGCGGTTTTGCTTATGGAAGGTGATTTCGTTATAAGCCGTTGATAACATTCTAAATCCGATCCAACGAATGGGATGCTTGGCCTTCTAATTGAATGGAAGGACCAAGTCTCATATGAAAGATATCCTATATATATATAGGGTGCACTTGAATTGAGGTGGCACCTTTTCGTGATTATGGGAAGGTGGCATCTTAGGCCATTGGATGATGAGTATATGGTTGAGATTGAAACCACTAAGTGGTTTTCATGCCAACTAACATTCCTAAATTGGTGCGGATTCAGTTAGTGCTAATTTAGTCAAATACACATCATCGAACATTCTATATTTAGTAAAACCCGAGAAGTTCACATTGTACTTTCTGGAAAATATGATGGAATAAATGCTTGTATTTTGAAATAACTATTACAAATTTACGAAAGATGGATATATTTTACATTCATGTGCTGTAAATTACAAAACCCGTAACCACTGATGTACGGAAAAAAGTTCAAATTCGGCAAAAAATAGCTTATTCTGTATAGGTGTGTTTCCTAAAATATAGGGAGCTGTGATAATGGACTAATTAATTGATGTACACATGGAAACATTCCAACAATGATGTGATTTTTGTTACAACTATATTTCCAAATATATCGGATGTTGCAAATTACGAACGCATTATATATTCTACACGTCATTTGCATATTATTTGGGGGGGTTTAAATATGAGGTGTATTTTTTAATTCGCAAATTGGAAAATACACGTCATAATACATGTTAAATCTAATTTCATCCAACATTCTGTGGAAGCAATATTTGTAAATTACAACTTTTTTTGTAAATTTTGTAGTCTCTTTTGTAAAACACATTTGATTTATTTTGAAAATTTTGAATTCTTGTTTGAGAACATTATGTGGGAGTAACATTTGTAAAATGTGATATTATTTTGTAAACTTTGTGATCTCTTTTATAAATAACATGTGATTTTTGTAAAATAGATTGCTTATTATTAATGTATAAATTATTTTATATGTCCATCGAATGTGTTTCCCAATATCATAGGTCCATCGAAATTTATCATCCATTGTAAAGTTTATGTAGATTTTGTAAAATCCACGCTCCCAGTTAACAATTACGTGTTAATCTGCAAAATAAAAAAAAGCAATTAGTAGTTTATCATTTATTTCTAAAAAAAGATAACATGTAAAAAATACATGCTGAATTGTAAATCAATGAATCAAAATTTAAATTATTCAAACAATTATGTAAATAATTATGTAAATAATCAATGAATCAAAATTTAAAATTATTCAATCTTCTATGATAAAAAATCATTTTTTGATAATGAGAATCTGAGACATATTCATTATATAAACAAATATTTACCATTCTTAATAAAAAATTTCTTTCTTTTAGATGATATTTTCATCCACATTCTACGTAATTCAATCTAGAAAAAAAACTCAAAAGAAAAAATTAAAAGTGTGTTGAACTCAAAAGAACGTGAGAGTCCAAACTTAAAAATGATTGAATATTCCAAAAGATATGACTGAACTCAAAAGAACAAAAAATGTTGAATATTACAGAAAATATGATGGAATAAAGGCTTGCATTTTGAAATAATTGTTATCACTTAACAAAAGATTGATGTATTTTACGATCATGTGTTATAAATTACAAAATCGTAATAACTGATGTTCGAAAAACACCCAATCATAATCAGCAGTAAATCAGAAACATTGATTCAAAAATAAAATAAAGGAGAAACATTGAAAAATGGATTGAGATGGAATCAAAACAGAGAGAAAAAATAAAATCCAAATAAAAAAACAAAATCAATCTAACCTGGAACTTGATTAATAAATGAATAAAAAAGAAAAAACTACTAAGAATATGCATTATCTTCTGTACGCAACCATCTCATGATGCTCCATGCTTCGTCCTCGTCGTCGCCATGGACTACCATCATGACACATCATCATCATCTCCACGCACATCCGGCACCACTACGTCGAGGGAGGACGGAGAGCTAGATGGGGAGCGAGCCCCCATCGAATTATGTTTTGAAAATTTCGAGTAATTGAGAATCTCGATTATGATGGATGCTATATTTAGAAAATAAATTCGAGTAATTAATAAGAAACGAGATAATGACACGAGTAAATAGAATATTTAATTTCATTTCTAAAAATAGCGAGTTGGATGGTGGTTTTGGGTTAATGTGGTAGTTTTATTTATAGTCGTAGACCAAGATCTAACGGTTTTTATGGATTGTCATACTATGATTGTTGTGAGGTGCCACCTTAATTCAAGTTTTCTCTCTCTCTCTCTATATGGTTACAAGGTTTACATGGATATATGTGTATTTTCTTATTTTTATGGGGATATATCAGTAAAAGCTCCCATATGAAATAAGTCAAGGCTTTGCATCTTTTGAACCGCTTAAATAATCTAGTGGTTAAGCTAAAATTTGCATCTAAAGGACTCGGGTTTTAACCTCATCACTTACCCTTTAATAATAATATATATTTATACCTGATGAATACCCATTCATCACTCTTTATTCTTATATTTTAGCTACAAAAACCTATGCAAATGCATGTAGATATGTGTAAATAGGAAAAGTTAGCAAAAGCATGCATGTTTGTAAATATAGATAATTAGCATGTTTTTGTGCAAAAATAAAAGAATAAAGATGAAAAAGAAAAAGAGGGAAATATTTAGAATAAATATTGAGCAACCTAACCCAAGGGAGGGCTCAGCATGGGCCTGACCGCATAAAAGCCAAGTAGAGGGAGATAGGTGCTCACATATGTATATATTTGTAAATAAATAAATTATATATTTTCCTCAACCAAAAATATGTTGTAAATATTTGTATATATTTTGTATATATTTATGAGCTATTAAAAACAAGATAAAAATCTTAAAAATCAAAAATCCAAAAAGAACCTTTCACCATGTACATAGACCATCATCCTCATCTATTTCACCTTGTAAATATATTTATTTATTTCCAAAACTTTTTGTAAATATTCTCTGGTATATATTGTACATAAAATAAATAAAAAGAAGCAAAACAAAAATCAAATAAAAATTACAAAATTAAAAATACAAAAAACATATTGTACATATACCATATATATAGTGTACATAAATAATTATTTAACCTATGTATATAAATAATAAAAATAAAATAAAAATAGCCTTTTATTCCTCATTTTATGCTATAAATAAATAAAATATAAAATAGGAATAAAAATGTATAAAAATAAATAACTAAAAATCAAAAATCAAAAATCAATATAGTGTATATATACCTATGTATAGCTATATTGTATATACCTTATTTTTATTTCCAAAAATTAATTAAAAATCACAAAAAATAGAAAAAAAAATAAAATAAAAATATTTTGTGTTTTAAGTTTTTGAAAATTCGTCCATTTAAAGGCCCAAAAAAATCAAATAAAAACTCAATAATTGGCGGGCTCTGATTGGTCCACGGGGGATTGTTGACCCCCGGTCAACTCTCCCCCCAGGACCACCAGAGCCGGGTCACCCTCGCCCGACCCGTTTTCTCCATATTCTTCACGGTTGACCCGACCGCCTTTCCCCTTAACCCCGGGCCCCGATTGACACCCGATCACCCAGGACCTTCGCCCGGGGTGGGCTTGCCGGATCCGAGCTCCGCCTGACTCGCCCGAACACCATCTTCTCGGACCTGGCACCATATTTAATGTCGTCACCGGTGACCTATCCACGCCATCTTTGATCTTCCCCTCGGCGCCTGTGAGCTCCTCCAGACCACCCGAGTGACAGGCGAGTGATTTGGAGTGGAAGCGAGGCCTGGGCAGCCGGAAATCACTGATCCGGTGGATGACTCCGCCGTGCGCCGCCGCGTGCGCGCCTGAGCCTCGGGGAGCTCGACGACCCCTTGAGGCAACGACCGGGAGCCTCCTTGGCTCCAGCCCAGTCGAATGCGCCCATCAGGTACCTTCCTTAGCCATTAGAGTAGCGTAGCTTTAGGTTTTTAGATTCGCAGTAGCGTAGCTCCGCCACCTCCACCAGCCGTCTCCGTCCACTCCCTTTATCATCCGACACCGCCATCACCTCCGCTAGCCTTCTCTCCACCTGCTCCGCCCCTTCACACCCCTTGTCTCGCCCAGGAGCAAGGTCTCGGCTCTCACCCCTCCGCCGCTCGCCGGAGAGCCATCGCCTCGCACCACCAGCCATCTTCCGCCCGCTCTGACGGGTCGAGGCACTTTGCCCTCGACCCAGCTTTATTACTGTGCAGGTTTCAGGGCCAATCGACCTCATCTGGAGGTCGGAACTTCTGGGCGCAGCAGCTCCAGCTCTTGGACGTCGCCGGAGCTCTCCGGAGCTCCTCGCCTCCATCGGAGCAGAGCAGCGGGTGCGGGGCTTCACGGCGAAGCTCCCCAGCACCTCAGAGGCAGTAGGCGAGGACCATCGCGCACACGGAGGGCCGGCGAAAGTCGCCGGCGACCAGTTCTTCCAGCGTCCTCGCCGACCGTCGGATCGCCCTCATCGCCCCAGTTATCATCTGAGCCATCCATCCTAGGCGAGGCATGACCGTCCGATCATCTCGAGGGTCGATCTTGACCGTCCGTGCAGAGAGAGAGAAGCGCCAGCTACTCGCGTCCGTCAGATTCGCCACGTGCCTTCCTCTCGTCCGTCGGATACACGAGGGTTTCATCTCCAGCCACCCGTAGCCGTCAGATCTGCCACGTGGAGCGCCCTCAGACGTCGATCAGCCCAACGTTCGCAAGTTCAAAGGCGCCGTTGATCTCCATCGTCAGATCTGCCACGCGTCATTCATCCGGGCGTCGACATTAATAAAAGGGGTAATTTGTCTTAGGCCCCTTTACTTTCCGCATTTAGTTTTTAATCCTGTAAATATTTAGTGTAGTTCTTTTATTTTTGTAAAAATTGCACTTAGGACCTTAACTTTTATGAGATTTGCATTGATGCCCCTGCCTGTTGTGGACACGTGCATCGACACGTGATTATTTGGTGTTTTTGCATATCTGGCCCTGCATTTTTGCCCTGTTACGTTTTCTATTTTTAAAAATAGGATTTGCAATCAGGTCCCTCCAGGCCTGAGTCACGCGCATCGTGCGTGGCCTGGAGGGTAATTTGCACTCTTAGTCCTATACTTTCCAGGGTTGTTGTCCCAGGGGTCCAGAACTTTGCTTTAATTGCAGAAAGGTCCCTGTGCACTGTTGGTTTTCTTTATTTTTGAATAAATATCAAATCACCTCCAAATCCAATGAGATTTTGACACATGGCTCCTGCCATGGTGTAGGAATTTTACGGATTTTTGAGGACATTTTTGATTTTATTTAGTATTTTTAAAAATTCAAAAACATCCTTTTTAGCTACTGTCTAGGCTTAAAAATACCAAAAAAATATAAAATCTCTCCCAAAAATTCTAAAAAAATTAGCTACTGTTTCTTGCTTGTTGTTTGATTTTCTAGCCAATTTTGGCTATTTTTCATTAAGTAAAAACCCTAAAATTGAAAAACCCCTAAAAACTCATAAAAATTATAATAAATAATTTAAAAATCCAAAAACAATAACTAGGGTGCCTAAATTTTCCTTATCTTTTCTAGATTACAGGAAAATTACCTCCAAGGTCTGTTGAGACTCTTAAATATTTTATTTTTGAGTTTTAGGCCTTGCTGGACAGTACCTAGGATTTTTAGCACTGTTTGATTTTTAGAAAATAATTTACCCATAAAAAAATATCAAAAATTCACCAAAAACACTTAAAAACCTAAAAAACATAAAAACAATTTTTCTTTAATTTTTGCTTGATTTTTGGTGTGTTAAATAAATTGCTTAAGTTGGCTTGATTTTGTTTTCTTTACTTTTCTTCACATTTTAAAAATCCAAAAAAATATAAAAATTATTAAAAACCACTAAAAAAACACTTTTCTTTTATTTTATTTTCTTTTTACTACTTCGTAGGCCCTAGGCCAATCCGTGCTCCTTGTGTTCGACCCTGGGAGCTATACCAGGTTAATCACATAGCTAGGACCGCTTGATTTGCTTTGTTTGATTTTCGATTCGTTTCGCGGTTCGATTCTTTTTCTTGATTGACACATCTTCTGAGATCCGGGTCGCAACGACCCTTGTTTCATTACCTTCACCCGGGTCTTAGGGATTTTTGTGTCATCAGAATGGCGCCGTTGCCGGGGAGCACGGCTTAGTAGTTATTTTTGACTTTCTTTTCATTTTTGTTTTCGCGGCTTTTCACGGCTCTTCGGAGCTCGCGGCTTTTCGCGGCTTTTGTTCATAGTTCCTTTTTGATTTATTTTGTTTTATTTTGATTTTCTTTTCTTTTTATTTTTGTTTGATTTTGTGTGACTATTTTATTTCTCATTTTTGCATATATACCCTTGTTCTTATTTTCATTTATTATTTGACTATTTTATTGGTCTGACCACCCTCTTCTGTCTTTCTTGCGAGGGCCCGAGGACCGCAGAGGCGACTTTCGAGGAGCCGGTGCAGCCGCGGAGTTCGGAGGCGGCTTCTTTCTCTACGAAGCCGCAGGAGAGAGCGAGAGAGAGAGAGTGAGTGGGAGAGGATAGCTTAGTTTATTTTCAGTTCATTTATTATTGTAATAATACAGGAACTGTGAGACTTTTAGACACTTAGACCGTAGCGGGTCTGTTTCGCCGAGCACCGGCGTGCTCGGGGGACCAATTAGGACCTCGCGGTTTTTCGCGGTTTTCTCGCGGCTTTTCTTTTTCTTTCTTACTGTCATTTTCCGGGTTTTTCGCGGTTTTTGCTCGAGCCCCGAGACATAGGATTTTTGTTGGTTGTGACGTAAGATTTCTAAGGCCCAACACTTAATAGAATATCTGTTCCTATAGAACGTAATTGGACCTTACTAAAATTCACTAAAAAAGTTAGTTTAATTGGATTTGAGACCACGTGCCGTTAGGAGTCACATACAGCGCTGGCAGGACCCGTTGTGGCGGGCACCGAGTGACTCCCAAGATCGGACTCCGGACTCGATTCGGTTAACTAACTATTGTTCTTCACGATCAATAGAAGTTGCTTGTCTTAGGACTCAGCTTTTCACCGTTGCATCATATAGCTTAGTTTAATTTCTGTCTTTATTTTATGCGCGGATCATTTTGCATGTAGAGAGCTGGAGGCAGGTACGCGTTTCTGACTTTGCATGCATCATTGATTTTTCGTGCATCGGCTTTTTCGACTTCTCCCCCCCCCCCCCCCGATTTTGGACTTAATAATCAGGAGAAACCGAAAAATTCGTTAGGCGTTTCTTTTTATTGAAAAATACCTAAAAACAAAAACTATAAAATCGGGACTGTTAATCTTACTTGACCTAAAAGACACTTCACCGAAAAATCTGTCTTGGGGAGAGTAACCCCCTCCTTGTCTGGTTTGGATGAGCGAGAGAGTGATCCGCACATTAGGATAGAGCCTCCGATCTTTTCTTGACTGATTACCGGCTTTCAGTACGGGACAGTCGGTTGAGAGAGATTTGGATACCTATTGACCTCACGTAATCGCTCTGATAGATTGGATGATCACCTAAAATAAAATTGACAAGATAATTGACCGATCCCTTCGGTCTTCAGCTTCGTGTGCGTAGGTGAATTGGGGGTTTGCTTGCTCATCTTGTTTGATTACCAGATCCCTTCGATCCTTTCTCCTTCTATTTCCCCACCCTCTCCTCCCTTCATTTCATTCTCTTCTCCTTGACCCCTGGATGATGGATTCCCCTCACTTTGAGCCGAATCTTACGGCTTCTTCTCCATCTTCTGACCATTACTCCAGTCCACCTTCTAGGGAGGGCGGATCTCCGACCAACCTCCCGCTCCCTCCCTCCCTTTCATCTCATCACTCTGGGCATGTTGTGCTAGACGTCCGAGGATACCAGCCAGAGCAGATGCGAGACCCGGACGATGTTGTTGCTGAGTTGAGAGCGCACTCCGTTGGTGACCAGAGAGAGCAGTGGAGATTAGCAGACATATCCTATTCCGGAGGGATGGAGGAGCAGATAGCACATGGAGCTCAGTCAGCTTCTACACTAGGTCCATTCGTCTTGGATTTGGATTACGTTCAGCGACTGCCGACATTTTCAGGAGAGGCGCACGAGGAGCCGTATCTTCACCTGTCAGCTTTCGAGGAGTTTTGTAGAGCACAGAGATATTCAGACGTCACTGAAGAGGAGCTGATGAGCAGGACCTTCCCATTCACCCTTCACGACAGAGCCATGAGATGGCACCGACGATTGGGGAGGACATTCGATACGTGGGGAGAGCTACGCCGAGAGTTTTTGCAGAGATACTTTCCCCCACGCAGAGCAGAGTTTATGCGGTCTTTGATCATGGACTTTTCAGTTGACCCCCTGGAGCCATTGCACGACGCATGGCCGCGGTTTCTTGACCTCTTGAGGAGATTCCCTGAGCACGGACTTCCACTGACAGACTTGATAGAGATCTCCATGAGGGGGATGACCGCAGAGCAGATAGCACTGGTGATTACCACATGTGGCGGTTCACACCGCAGTGCCGACATTCACCTTCTGGATATCATCTCAAGGCTACTTTCACAGAGTTCTTCTACACGAGATGCCTTGGTCGGGACAACACATGTGGACGATGTTGTACCAGTGCGGTGTGTCACTTTACATGGTGATTCAGCTTCTACACACCAGCCCGAGGATTTGGATGATGACGCACCATCGACAGAGGAGATGACCGCGATAGCAGAGGTTCGGACCCAGAGTCTACTTGAGTTCCCGTTGGCTTTCTAGTTGGAGTTCGAGTCAGCCCCAGAGTTCTCTGTTGACGAGTCTTGGATATCAGATCTTCTGATATTCCAGGAACCGGAGGAGCCCCAGCTTTTGCAGCCATTGATTCAGACACTTCATCTTCCAGTCTCGGAGGAGTCAGTTTCTTTCCTGCAGAGACACTTCTCGGATGCAGACAGTCACCCGAACTCAGCCCAGCAGCCACAGCTTGAGGAGGGACCACACTTTGAGAGCACAGATGTAGAGTGTCCTGTCTTCGAGCCTTTTGTCCTCCACTTTGTTGAGATAGATACACTTCCTGAGGACCAGCTGACAGCCAGCATAGCCGCAGAGCGAGGATCAGCTGCAGACACTTTTCCAGCTTCCGCGGTGTTGACTAGTACCTTCTCTTGCTTCCAGATTGCCGAGACTTACACTTCAGATGGTGATGCAGCCTGGTGCACTGAGTGGATACTTGATAGCAGCGCAGATGCCCATCTAGATCCTGATCTTCTTCTTCTCACTTCTGATCCTGCATCTCTCCCCGAGGGTTATCTGCGGGAGGATGCCGCACTCGATGAGTACTCGGTTTCACCTGCTGAGAGTGTTTCCGATCTAGCGAAACACGAAACCGAGTCTTTAGATCATTCTGATTCTGATTCATCTCACCTCGACGACCCTCGCGAGGATGAGTCCATCTTGGAGATATTCGATGATCTGCCTGATCTCTTTCCATTCTATTCATCGGATATCAGTTTGCTTAGAGAGTCTCCTGATCTTGATTGTCCATACCTGCTTGAGATATTGATTAACGTGGAGGATTCTATTACTGATCCATCTCTCTCCACGTTCGATTTCTTCGGCTCCACACTCTCACTCCAGTCTGATCCAGAGCCGACGATTTCTTTTGTGCTACCGGATCCCGATCATTTGTTTCCATCTCTCTGGCCGGTAGCAGACACCCGCCTGATTGCATACCTGGGTGTCATACTTTACACTGTTGAGTTCGTCGTTGTTCTCACACCGAGACCGCGGCGACAGTACGGCATTCGCCTTACCGATGCCGTCCTGAACCTTGATACTGCATTATCCTAGCCTTTGCGCCCAGCTAGGGGCGTAAAATCTAGCGCTTGTTGAGAGGCACCTCAACATTGTACTCTTTTGTATATACGTGTTTCGTCTTATTTTGATCCTTCTTTCTTCCGTTCTTGTTTCCACCCCAGGTCTCACTTAGGATTATCTTTGCTATACTTAGGATATTCCTCATCCTAAGTATAGGGGGGTGAAAGCACCGGGTTGTTCTTCGTTCTGTTCCGTCACTCCTGTTGTTGCCTATACTTAAGGTTCTTCACCTTAAGTATAGGGGGAGTGATGACCCTCCTTCTTGTATATATTCGTGATTTAGTTCGTGTCCTGCTACCCCTGTTTTGCTGCCTATACTTAGGGGTATTTCACCCTAAGTATAGGGGGGGTAGACCCTGTACATTCTCCACTCGGTTTTCCCTTCGTGTACAGCCTGCTATACTTAGGACTACTTGATCCTAAGTATAGGGGGAAGACCCGAGTCCCTCTTGACTTTTTATTCATTCTCCTTTTGTATAGCCTTCCTTTTCACTTCCCTATACATAGCACGAGTTATGTCTTCTTCATCGCTCTTGACTCTGAGGACATCGTTCGAGCTAAGTATAGGGGGGTGTGTATATATTTCATATATACTTTAGCCATAACTCGTACTTTGTGTAAGTGTGTTAATAAATAAAAATGGCTAAAAACCACAAAAATTAAAAAAATTTTCATGTACACAATCTTCTTTTATTTGCACATACATAGCTAGTGTACAAATTATTTTTGTAAAAATGATTTCAAAAATCTTTTGTGTAAAGCTTGTGTAAATATTTTCTGTATCAAAATTATGTATATAGTACAAAATTTTTCCAAAATGTTTTGAAAATCAAAAGTTTGCAAAAATCTTGTGTAAATGTGTGTAAATGTCTTTTTGCAAAACTTGCACTTCATGCATCATCATTCATGATTTCAAAACATTTTTCAAAAATTTTGCATGATTGTAAAATATTGTGTAAATATGCATCTTTTTGTACATTTGTATATAGTTTTTCTTGGATGATAGTTGACATTTAAACTAGCCTGGAATCAAATTGAGAAATGGAGCTTGATTAAGATCTTAATCCACCTAATTTCTAAGAGGAACCTTATAGGGCTTAGGTTTAAGGCTTTTCAGGTCCATGGTGACTTAATTCTTTGAGTCCACTAGGCTATGATCACATGTCATCTCAATGAGCCTAAATAGAGCACTTAACAACAACACATGACTCATATAGATTATGGCTTTACTTGGACAACCGCACTATGCACCGAGCTCTCTACGGATGAGGTGGTGAGGAGGCAGTCTTCCTTGGCTTGGGGTAGCATATGAGGGTAGTACTTCTAGGCGGAACCTCTCTTCTTCATTTAGTGAAGGAAGTGCGTCTCAACTTGGTCTGGTTGCCATGAAGTCTAACGACAGGAGTTGTGGGTTGCAATAAAGCTTCAAAAGAGGGATAGTCTACTGGCTCAAGAGGAAAAACTCCTTGTATATATGCTGCACATGTACATGTTGTATAGATGCACTCGAAAAAAAATGCAAAAAGAAAAGAACTCCAAAAAAGTGGTGCGTCTGAGAGAAAATGATAATCCCACCGGAGTATGTATATAAGTGCAATAAGCAAAGCTTGGTTTCATGATCCACCTGTTGTAGCTTGCAGCAGGGAGACTTGGCTACACTGGTCAAGCTCCCAAGGGTACTTGGCTACACTGGCCTTGACCCATTCTCTTCTTCTTCCCCCTCTTCTTGAGCCGGTTGTACTTGAACTTAGAAGGGAATACCCCGCTCCTCGAGGAAAGAGTGGCCAGATTGAGGTCATAGAGTTACCTTGTTAGGGAGGGTTGTCAAGTTGCCATTTCTGAGGTGGAGAGCTTAGACCGCACTTTCACAGGACAAGAAAAGATTCATGGTCTTCAGGGTTTGTGATTGATGACTTGTTCTGATCTGGAGCATTGAGGAGTCTTGGTTATAGGATAGTGCAACTTAGAGGTTGTTAGGTTTTAAGCTTAAGTCTAAATAAGGTTCCGACACATGAATAATCCAAAGATCTGATTAAGCTCCATACCTCAATTTAATGAAGGCAAGTTTAATAATCAACCTTGATCCATGTACATTCTCCTTTTCTTTTTCTTTTTCTTTCTTTTTCACTTCTTTTTCAAATAAGTGTTTGCTAAGGGACTAGCAAAGTATAGTATAGGGGGGTGATGAATACCCATTCATCACTCTTTATTCTTATATTTTAGCTACAAAAACCTATGCAAATGCATGTAGATATGTGTAAATAGGAAAAGTTAGCAAAAGCATGCATGTTTGTAAATATAGATAATTAGCATGTTTTTGTGCAAAAATAAAAGAATAAAGATGAAAAAGAAAAAGAGGGAAATATTTAGAATAAATATTGAGCAACCTAACCCAAGGGAGGGCTCAGCATGGGCCTGACCGCATAAAAGCCAAGTAGAGGGAGATAGGGGCTCACATATGTATATATTTGTAAATAAATAAATTATATATTTTCCTCAACCAAAAATATGTTGTAAATATTTGTATATATTTTGTATATATTTATGAGCTATTAAAAACAAGATAAAAATCTTAAAAATCAAAAATCCAAAAAGAACCTTTCACCATGTACATAGACCATCATCCTCATCTATTTCACCTTGTAAATATATTTATTTATTTCCAAAACTTTTTGTAAATATTCTCTGGTATATATTGTACATAAAATAAATAAAAAGAAGCAAAACAAAAATCAAATAAAAATTACAAAATTAAAAATACAAAAAACATATTGTACATATACCATATATATAGTGTACATAAATAATTATTTAACCTATGTATATAAATAATAAAAATAAAATAAAAATAGCCTTTTATTCCTCATTTTATGCTATAAATAAATAAAATATAAAATAGGAATAAAAATGTATAAAAATAAATAACTAAAAATCAAAAATCAAAAATCAATATAGTGTATATATACCTATGTATAGCTATATTGTATATACCTTATTTTTATTTCCAAAAATTAATTAAAAATCACAAAAAAATAGAAAAAAAATAAAATAAAAATATTTTGTGTTTTAAGTTTTTGAAAATTCGGCCATTTAAAGGCCCAAAAAAATCAAATAAAAACTCAATAATTGGCGGGCTCTGATTGGTCCACGGGGGATTGTTGACCCCCGGTCAACTCTCCCCCCAGGACCACCAGAGCCGGGTCACCCTCGCCCGACCCGTTTTCTCCATATTCTTCACGGTTGACCCGACCGCCTTTCCCCTTAACCCCGGGCCCCGATTGACACCCGATCACCCAGGACCTTCGCCCGGGGTGGGCTTGCCGGATCCGAGCTCCGCCTGACTCGCCCGAACACCATCTTCTCGGACCTGGCACCATATTTAATGTCGTCACCGGCGACCTATCCACGCCATCTTTGATCTTACCCTCGGCGCCTGTGAGCTCCTCCAGACCACCCGAGTGACAGGCGAGTGATTTGGAGTGGAAGCGAGGCCTGGGCAGCCGGAAATCACTGATCCGGTGGCTGACTCCGTCGTGCGCCGCCGCGTGCGCGCCTGAGCCTCGGGGAGCTCGACGACCCCTTGAGGCAACGACCGGGAGCCTCCTTGGCTCCAGCCCAGTCGAATGCGCCCATCAGGTACCTTCCTTAGCCATTAGAGTAGCGTAGCTTTAGGTTTTTAGATTCGCAGTAGCGTAGCTCCGCCACCTCCACCAGCCGTCTCCGTCCACTCCCTTTATCATCCGACACCGCCATCACCTCCGCTAGCCTTCTCTCCACCTGCTCCGCCCCTTCACACCCCTTGTCTCGCCCAGGAGCAAGGTCTCGGCTCTCACCCCTCCGCCGCTCGCCGGAGAGCCATCGCCTCGCACCACCAGCCATCTTCCGCCCGCTCTGACGGGTCGAGGCACTTTGCCCTCGACCCAGCTTTATTACTGTGCAGGTTTCAGGGCCAATCGACCTCATCTGGAGGTCGGAACTTCTGGGCGCAGCAGCTCCAGCTCTTGGACGTCGCCGGAGCTCTCCGGAGCTCCTCGCCTCCATCGGAGCAGAGCAGCGGGTGCGGGGCTTCACGGCGAAGCTCCCCAGCACCTCAGAGGCAGTAGGCGAGGACCATCGCGCACACGGAGGGCCGGCGAAAGTCGCCGGCGACCAGTTCTTCCAGCGTCCTCGCCGACCGTCGGATCGCCCTCATCGCCCCAGTTATCATCTGAGCCATCCATCCTAGGCGAGGCATGACCGTCCGATCATCTCGAGGGTCGATCTTGACCGTCCGTGCGGAGAGAGAGAAGCGCCAGCTACTCGCGTCCGTCAGATTCGCCACGTGCCTTCCTCTCGTCCGTCGGATACACGAGGGTTTCATCTCCAGCCACCCGTAGCCGTCAGATCTGCCACGTGGAGCGCCCTCAGACGTCGATCAGCCCAACGTTCGCAAGTTCAAAGGCGCCGTTGATCTCCATCGTCAGATCTGCCACGCGTCATTCATCCGGGCGTCGACATTAATAAAAGGGGTAATTTGTCTTAGGCCCCTTTACTTTCCGCATTTAGTTTTTAATCCTGTAAATATTTAGTGTAGTTCTTTTATTTTTGTAAAAATTGCACTTAGGACCTTAACTTTTATGAGATTTGCATTGATGCCCCTGCCTGTTGTGGACACGTGCATCGACACGTGATTATTTGGTGTTTTTGCATATCTGGCCCTGCATTTTTGCCCTGTTACGTTTTCTATTTTTAAAAATAGGATTTGCAATCAGGTCCCTCCAGGCCTGAGTCACGCGCATCGTGCGTGGCCTGGAGGGTAATTTTCACTCTTAGTCCTATACTTTCCAGGGTTGTTGTCCCAGGGGTCCAGAACTTTGCTTTAATTGCAGAAAGGTCCCTGTGCACTGTTGGTTTTCTTTATTTTTGAATAAATATCAAATCACCTCCAAATCCAATGAGATTTTGACACATGGCTCCTGCCATGGTGTAGGAATTTTACGGATTTTTGAGGACATTTTTGATTTTATTTAGTATTTTTAAAAATTCAAAAACATCCTTTTTAGCTACTGTCTAGGCTTAAAAATACCAAAAAAATATAAAATCACCCCCAAAAATTCTAAAAAAATTAGCTACTGTTTCTTGCTTGTTGTTTGATTTTCTAGCCAATTTTGGCTATTTTTCATTAAGTAAAAACCCTAAAAATTGAAAAACCCCTAAAAACTCATAAAAATTATAATAAATAATTTAAAAATCCAAAAACAATAACTAGGGTGCCTAAATTTTCCTTATCTTTTCTAGATTACAGGAAAATTACCTCCAAGGTCTGTTGAGACTCTTAAATATTTTATTTTTGAGTTTTAGGCCTTGCTGGACAGTACCTAGGATTTTTAGCACTGTTTGATTTTTAGAAAATAATTTACCCATAAAAAAATATCAAAAATTCACCAAAAACACTTAAAAACCTAAAAAACATAAAAACAATTTTTCTTTAATTTTTGCTTGATTTTTGGTGTGTTAAATAAATTGCTTAAGTTGGCTTGATTTTGTTTTCTTTACTTTTCTTCACATTTTAAAAATCCAAAAAAATATAAAAATTATTAAAAACCACTAAAAAACACTTTTCTTTTATTTTATTTTCTTTTTACTACTTCGTAGGCCCTAGGCCAATCCGTGCTCCTTGTGTTCGACCCTGGGAGCTATACCAGGTTAATCACATAGCTAGGACCGCTTGATTTGCTTTGTTTGATTTTCGATTCGTTTCGCGGTTCGATTCTTTTTCTTGATTGACACATCTTCTGAGATCCGGGTCGCAACGACCCTTGTTTCATTACCTTCACCCAGGTCTTAGGGATTTTTGTGTCATCAATACCTATAAACTTTACCACGGAGGTTGTGCTGTAAGAGTTAGTAAGTTTGCATGAGTTGTGAAGTAAGTACGAAGAACACATGAGTTATCACGTAATTGACAAATTTTATAAAAGTCATGGTATAAAAATATCATTTAAATATATACATCGAGTCGTATAATTATATCAAACATTAATTTCCGACTCGCTTTTTATACTAAAAATAATGGAGAGATTTTCCACTTTTTTGCTTCCTCATTTTTAGCAAAAATGCGTATTAAAAACGTGTCACATTTGGGATACACATACTACGATGTAAAGGAACACATATAGATATGGATATAAGTATTATCATATCTTTATACATTCTAAAATACAAACATGGATACAAATATGGGTTAAATGAGGCTACACCCATGTTGTAGCCAATTGGCTACTCCCGCCCATATTTTTCCCTCATTTTTTTATTTTTTTGGAAAATAAAAATATGTATATTCATCACTATATCCTTCTAACATTCTATTAAAATTTCGTCAGAAACAGAAACTCCTAAGCCCTCCATCCAAACGTCATTTTTTTAACGGTCGCAGGATTTTTTAAATCGACCCTGTTTGGATGGAGGCCGTAGGAGTCTCTGTTTCTGATGAAATTTTAATAGAATGTGAGAGGGATATAATGATGAATTTACAAATTTTTATTTTCCAAAAAAATAAAAAAATGAGGGGAAAATATGGGTGGGAGTAGCTAAGTTGGCTACAACTAGGGAGCATACTCCCTTTTCCCTACAAATATACTGGTTGATATATATATATATATATATATATATATATATTTGTCACTGTATCTTCAAAAAAGGATAAGATAAATATTAATAACATGTGTTGTCGTGTGTCATGACTCATTTTATTAAATAATTATGTAATCATTGAAATAAAATTGAGCTATAGTGACACTTTTTCTAAAATATGACAAATTTGTTACTTATATAACAAGTAATATTATTCATTGTGAAATGTTTTTTTATACTTGAAATTAGCAGTGAATATCATATTGGTCGCTATATCATTGTCGATGGTTTATACAACGATGTTTATCCGTTGTTATTTTTCAAAATTTTAATTAAGCATCGATAATTTTTTCATTTTAAATATATAATGACAAATGTTATTCACTACTACATGATTTTTTATAACAGAAATTAGCGATGAAAGTTATATATGTTGTTATATCATTAGCAATGCTCTATATAGCATCGCTTGTCAATTGCCATTTTTCAAAGCTTTAACTAATTATCACTAAATTATGAACTAAAAGTCTAACTATGATTAACTCAAATTTTGAAAAATAGCATCGTGTAAATGTTGATATATAGAGTGTTGCTAATGCTACAGTAATAATGGTTATTATTTTCACCATTTAGCAAACAAATAATATTCATCACTGTATATTTATAACAGATGATTTAATGGCGGGTTTAAAATAAACGTCATTAAATACCTAATTTGTTGTGGTAGATATTTATTAGCACATATATTTAAGATCCAATGCAACAAAATGAGTTTACAGAGATTTTTTATAAAAAAAATCACACCTTCTGTTGCTAAAAATGTAACGGTCATATCACACTACGACAGTCAACAGAACTGCATATAATCGAAATATGTTTACACGAATATGCATATAATCGAAGCGGATCGATTTCGACGTCAAAAGTTTACGTCGATTCATATGCGTCGAAATTCGGCTTAGTCGACGGTTAACTTGTAACGTCGATTGTAGTTTCTTAACTATCTCGAGATGCACGTTCAGTTCTTACCACGTCCTCCTCCTCATGGTTTAAATAATCGGATCGGATCGGACCGGACAGTCAGACCGGGAACCGGCTTCAACCCGATCGGTTCGGTCGGTTTTGTATAATTAGTTTCAAAAAAAGAAAATAAAAAATCGGGTTCGATCGGTGGTCGGACCGGGTTGATCCGGATTGATCCAATTTTGATGGTTTCGTAAATTTTCAAAAATAAAAGTTTAAATAATGAAATAATGGGTTTTTTATCATTTATACCCTTCTTAACTTCTGCCATATAAGTTATGTCCCTCTCGTTTTTGGAATATATGTTGTGCCAATACTTTCTTAGAGTAATTTTCTAGAATCAACTATAAATAAATGAATACAATATTATATTCATATATAATTCTATAAAATGTGACTAACTTTTGTAGAGTTTTAGTCGAAATAGGCGATCATGTTATTCTATTGAAAGATTTGACATTTTAAACGATTATTTCATTGATATATAATACATACGTACATATATGTATCATGTTTTATCAGCTCAAAAAACCAGTTCGACTGTCTGACCAGTAAATTAAGCCCGTTTTGATTTTTTCCGAGTTGATAGGAATGATGATATCATGCTGGCATCATCACCGGTCCAACCTGTTGGACCAAACTGAAGACTGACCGGTTCAATGTCCTGTCCGGTTTTTAAAACATTGTTTCTCCCTTCTAAAATTCGAATAAGGGTGAATGCAGATATTATATCACCACATCCTTTCAAAATGATTTGTACGAATGCAAAATAGATATTGATTGCATATGACTAGTATTAGAATTGCTATATATTAATTTAAATATACATGCATTGAATGGAATACACATGATATAAACATAGTAAATGTACTTATATAGTAATATGATGAAAGGTGTAGAATTATGTTATATATGATTAAATAAATATGCTAGTTTATTTATATATAGTTAAAAAATAGATATACAAATATGATATGGATACCAAACTGTATAAAATGGATACAGTGGCGGATCGATATGGATGTATCCATATCCACTTACATCTCTATATGGATCCCCTCTGTTTTAGTCCGATATGAGACTCCATTGGTAGCATTTGGTTATAGGGTTTATCTTGTGGAGGATAACCCTATTTGGATGATGGATAACCCTTTTGTTTGTTTGTGTTTGGATGATGGGTGAGCGTGTTGTTAGGAGGGATTTTGTGTTGTTTGTTGGGATTTGGAAAAATGATGAGATGTCGAGTATTTTATAATTTTTAGATGATAAGATGACAAACAATTTTTTTAAATGGACGAAATTTTGCAACCTTCCTATCCACATGATGCATAGTTAAACTAAAAAAACATGGATATGCACCATGAGATTAAGAATTTAATTGTGATTACCCCAATATTGTAAAAATCAAGGCCATTTCACTTAAAGTAGCATAGAGGTTTCTAAATGAATGGGACGCTTCTCAATGTGCCCCCACATTCTTTGTTACATCTCCAATGTTAAATTTACAGGACAAATATTAAAATGATCTTTAATTATTGAAATTTGTAATGTATGTTTTATTCAAGGTACTTTTTATGCTTGCATAGTTCTTAAGTTTTTCTAGTGACACACTTCTACTTCTATCCTTTTTGCAATTACATTTATGCCCTTATATCCTTACCAAATTCACTGAGTACTGAGTACCCTTCCACTAGCGCAATATAGGGGCTCATGCGTAACAATAAAAGAACACAGTTGTGAATTTTTGTAAGAATATAGAGGCACAAGTGTAATTGTAAAAAGGCACGATTATTATTGAAAAAAAGCAGATGTAAAAATCCATTTATTCATTGAGATTTTCTTTAAATTCCATTGCTAAATTAGCGTCTATTAAAAATTGTCAATGAAAAAAAATCAACAGACAATCATCATTACGCGAACTGTCAGCAGAAACGAATATGATATTAACTGTGAATTTCAAGAATCATTTTTTTACAAAGAATAACATAAGTTGTCATGTACTTAACATCAGATATTACAACAACTAACAATCAAATTATTCACTGCTCTGGATTTTTTTATTACGCATGATAAAGTATTTCATAAATCACCTTTTGTTACGTCAGCCCAAATAAGTGAACACGCACGCATGCATACGCGCGCACATAGCTTTTGGGGGCATAAATCTACATGTTCTCTTGCATAGATGATATTGAAATAGTGAGTGAAGTAGATAATCCACACCCTTTCAAATTTGTGGATGTTAGTGACATGGACACATCACATCACACCAACACTTTGTGAGGCTCATAAGTATGGAGAAGTATAATATCCAAAGCCCTTTATATCCTTGAACATTTGTTTTGATATCCTTGAATAGGGAACTTGAAAGCCCCTCTACTTTGACCATGGGGATAAGGCAATCACACCCAACAACCTAGCCATGGCGGGCCCCACCGCCAGCCATCGAACATCGTCTCAATAATCTTGCATCGCATCTCATGCACCGCCACCGACAACATGCATCACCAAACCTTACGATATCTCCATTCAAGATTCAACCCTGATAATACGTGAAGTCGAGCTTGTATAGGTTGGGTCGATTGAATAGATCGAGTAGGTGTATGATCCGAATAGACTGAACCAGTCCATGATCCATCAGCTTCTTAAGTAAGCTAGACTTAATGTTCGATTGTAATTCAAGTGCCACTTTTATTTTATGGTAATATTGAGAATTTCTCATTTTTTATTACGATACAAACACTATAATATCTTTGTAATCACACCACGACCCTGTAACTAACTCTTACACTACAACTCTTGGACATGAGTGCATGTGTTAAATACCATAAATTATATTAGTCGTCTAATTAGACAAAGTTTGAAGAGTCATTGTGCACAAAATCCCAAATATATCACAAAATTATTTTTTTATTTTTAAATATTAAAAAATATATAACAAAATAAATTTGACAGATTGTCCAACAATCAATTAATCTCCAATAAGTGATCCTCTTGTCCTAACACACCAACTGTCGACTTCTGCAACCTCGGGCAAAACAACAGTGTGTTAAAATCGTTTGTGCAAGCCGACAGTGGTGCGGATTAAGCTACATGAGATGGGTATAAAATGATGATGATGGAGACCTAATGGGGGGAGGGGGATAAGGGTAACTTTGATGGGTGCAATCCACTCAATGCATCCACCCTCATGAACAGGAGTGGCCACCACTACACACAAAAAAGTGCTTGGAATCAATCTTTTGAAGGCACCCTAAGGGCATCATCAGACTTCAACCCAACCCCTCCTTGAAGATCATGAGAGGTGGCTAGGTTGGTGTTGACGAATCCGTCTTCCATCAGAGTGAAGTTCGAAAGCGACCGGTGGTAGTGGGGGATTCAACGTGAAGGGGAGTTTCTCCCCGTACACAAACGGGGACTGTCGAGAAGTGGTGCAGGACATCTATTCCAGGATGGCCTGCATGCAAGCAGAAAGGATAGTGCAGAAGATTTATCTTGAACTGATAAGACAAATAATTATAGAGAAAAAAATTTGAACTACATATATTTATGGGTTCATCTTAAGTACAAGTGATGCTTAAATACCTGTTCAACAATCAAATGTCTCCCCTCAGTTTGTTCCTCAGAGATCCTGAGCAATAAAAGAGGAATTTTGGTTGATCTTTCATGCATGGGGAGAGATGCGTCATCTCGTTGAAGAGAATGTCGCCATAGTAAACACACTAGAGATTGAAAATTAACTTCGAAGATCGGGCGTAACCGATGCTGTCCTCGATATTCGCTTTACATGGAAAAAAACCTACTTCGAAGTTGAAGAGAAAAAACTAGACACAGAGAGAACTTGCAAAGGTCAGAGACTCGAAATCCAATATTCAGTTGGGATGGTCACTGTAAAAAAAGATATCCAAATGATTAATCATAAAATTTTACTATAAAGACTATTATCATTTTTGAGAAATTAATATATAATAAGCAACGTCATGAATAAGAACGAAATTAATATATAAGGCCGGTTGCTTCTGTACATGTGGTATCGATGTAAGGCAAGTTTTGATATACAAGGGGTATATCGGTAGTTTCATGTGACCATCTAATCCTAACCTTATGGTTGCTAAGATGCTTTTAAGGGTTGCTGCTCATTGTACTCCCATACCATCTCATGAAAGAAATAATAAAAGGCATGGCGTGAGCAATGGAGTAGGCACACCATCGAACCACTATATACAATTGTGTATGGTGTCTTTGTGCGTGTATTCCTTCTTCATCGATTTCTACATGTGTTTGTCGATCAGATCCATTCTATACATACAGGAGCTTAAAATGTTGGGTTAATGGATTTAAACCCAATATCTATTTAACAGAGCAAAATTCAACATACACGAATGCACATACACATTGCACAATGACAAAACACATATACATGCACACACGCATGCAGGTGCACACGAACACAGACATATTCGAACTACTCTTTTTCCTTGCTAGAATTTTTTCAAAGGAAGATATTATTGGTCAATGTGTTTGAGCATCTCCTGAAGAGATGACCCCAACAAAGAAAAGGTTTCAAACAATGGCTTCTTTAGTTATGATTTGCCACTTCCCATCTCTGCACTTTGCAACTCATATTGTAGGGAACCATTTGGGATTGTGGGGTTCATTGCAATGGGCGTGACGGGTTTTGATTCAACATTTCCTAAAAGCTATATTTCCCGTAATGTTTTGTCATCTGAAAAATACTTCCGCAGACCAAATCATGCAGCTCAGATGGTTAAACATGCAACTACACATGGACCATGGGAGAGGCATCCGAGGCAGCGTACCTGTAATCGCACGAGGGCCTGCTTTCACATATGGCAACTGGTCGTGCTGACTATGGATCCAAGCATATCGCTTTTTTGTTCTGTGGTAGAAAAGAGCATGTCATGTGTTTCAGTAAACACGTTTCAGTAAACACATGCATAACGTAATGAACGTAAGGTACAAGTGAATGGGCATCTAGATACCTCGTCATATGGCGTGTAAATTGCTGTCTAGTTCGGCATGTGCTATCCTGCACAGGACTGAAACACGATTACTGTTTTTCCTGTTTCATCCTCGAAAATATTCAGACGATACTGATAAATATGAAAGACAATCAACTTGTCTTCTTCTCAAAAACCATGTTTTTATTCTTCTGAAAATCAACTCATGTGCAAAGGAAGCCTTCCCCACATGCAGTTAAGATGATAGTTTAATCGTCTTGTGAAAAAAAACCATGCTTTTGAAGATCACTTTGTGCACAGAAAGGAGTCTCTTTAACCTGCATTTAAGATCATAATCCAAATGGTCATTAGAAGAAATGCTTGCAAAGTTTGGCTATAGTTACCTTTAACAAGGAGTGATGATAGCAGGATGGGGTCCATCGCAATCGTACTTTTGGCAAAGCAAGTGCAAGTGGGATGCGGCTATGGCCCAAGAAACTGCAGTCAACAGATTGTGGGGAACAACTTGTGTGCGCAACGGGTCCGCAACCTGCCACCCTCTTGCTGATCAGGTCCCCCTTTCGGTTTCCTTGCCTCCATCAACCCGTCTTTTCCGGGGGCATGTCTCTGGTTTCCACCACCCCTTTCATGTTAGCTTTCTGTCTCTCTGGTCTATAGTCATTCTGAGTCATCATGGCTTGAACTGGCTTGAATATACATTAACATACAGTGGTTGAACTACAGTATAATGAAGGAGTACTGAGTATTGCGCAGTATGTAATATTGAATCAAGCACCTGCAATTTTTTCATCGTACTCTTCTACAGTTTTTCATTTTACTTAGCTTTGTTCGGGCTGAGATGCTATCTGACAGATTTGTGTAGAGTTGTTGATAACAAAGCACTGGATATCTCTTGTTTTCCTTCGAGTTGTCATTCCATTGATGATAATTGTGGTGTATGATTCACAGTCGTAGACTGTAAAAAACTCGGTTTACTGTAAAAAATCTTGGGAAGATAGTTGTTTTTTGAAGATACATGTTATTCCATTCATTATGTGACGTCGAATGAAGAAGAGGAGGTCAATTCGTCCACCGGCTTTTCTTTCCAGTTTGTCATGATTAATAAAGATAAAAGTGGTGATTTCCTAGAATCAAAAACTGGGGAAGCCGTTCATAATTAACTATAACAACTATAAAATGGAGGGAGAGAAGATTTTAAGGGATATATAAGAGCACTCTTGATATAGCAACTGATCTTGCACAATAACATCCAACATTTGGATAGAAGGTTGCACAATAACATCCAACATTTGGATAGAGGGTTACCCCTCAAATATTGAATAAGAATTTGCTTTGAGGAAGAACAATAATGAAAAAGATTAGCCCTCTCCAATCCTGCAACAAACATTCTACCTTAAACCCTAACACCGTAACTCTTAACCCCAAACCCTAGATTTTGGGTGTCTTGATTAAGATAGCACACAAGGAAAACAAAGTAAGAGAATTGTCTTAAGATTCCCCCATCTAAATCCACAAGTTACTCCTAGTGCTCTTTGCTAATATGCCTTGAATTCTAACGCGTCTGTTCAGAAAGATACATTGCAGACCATGTAATATGACCTCTCACATCGTCGATGTATCCTTTTGTACAGGGGTGCTATATAAATCACTCTTAAGGGTGCGTTCACGTTGGAGGTTACCATTGCATTTTCTGATTTTCCCCCAAAAAAACCCGGATTTCCCCCCAAAACCCCCATTTCCAACCTGTGGGCCCCACCATCTATTTTTATTCTCCATCATGTGGAGCCCACCCAAAAACCACTCTCATTTAATACATCAAATCACATGTTTCTCTTTCATCCATACTAACGATAAATATTATCGTATACCATCTTGTCATCTGAAAATTATAAAATACTCAACTTCTAATCATTTTCCCAAACTTCAATATAATCACATCACAACAAACCCAATCAACATTAAACCTTCTATCCAAATACCAAAACAGAAAAACAAGTTATTCAGTAGATAACCCACTTTTGGGGTGGGTTACCGGCCACTGCCAGTTAACCTCCGAACCAAATGCCCCCTTAGGGTTACGGCTACTTTTCAACTCTCTATACAACTGTTCAACCACCATACTAGAGAGAACCACTGCCACCACGGAGGACGTATCGCAGCTAAGGATGAAGCTCGTAACACTCATGTTGTGATTGTTTTGTGTTTGCTTGTTTAATTGGTTGATCTGCATTCTACGTCTGCTATGTGCAATACAGATATCGAGTTGTGTGAATGTGACTAAGTTTTCTGTATTCGTGCTGGTTTAGAAATTAATGTGACCAAATCTTTTTGTAATTGAAGTTGCTATAAAAGCTACCTAAAACTTGGGTCTAAAATGGTGATTTAGGATATTGCAGAAGTACTTCTTTCACAAAAAATGGGCAGCAAAAAAATACAATCAATATTACACCTGATCTTCATCTTTTGCATAATATTTACATTTTTTCTCCAACAAATATGACCAAAATGAATGAAAGGCATGGAGTTACACGCCTTTTGTGTAATACAAACTACAAACAATATAAAGAATACTGAAAGATCCTAGAGTAACTACATCTAATCCATTACAGTGATCCAACTTACGTCGACATGTATCATGGCATTCTTGGAATCAATCAAATGAGATTTTTCATTAATCTGTCCATTTCTTACCACATCTGTGAGGTTGATGTCTATGTATCCTAAGGATTCCTGCAATATCAGCACATGTTATCAGTACTAATCAGTTAAAGACTATTAATAACATAAAACCATATGTAAATTCTATGCATAATATGATTTAGAATGAAACTTAATCAACACATACCAAGTACTTCCAGAGTAGGTAATATAATGTGATGAAATATGCATATGTTGGAGGATAGAAAAAGTAGATTTTGACAAAAGATAAAAATGGTGAAGCCTTCTCCCACTATAAGTAGGGTCGGCTATATGGATTCTTGCTCAAATCCATGTCGAAAGATTCCACTATTTTTTACGCTGGTTGTCAACTACCTAATGCAACCCACCCAATGGTGGGATTTGAACCCCGGTCGTTTGAGTGGTAACTGGTAGGCACACTGCACTACCACCAGATTTTGACAAAAGATCAGACAAAAAAAATACTTGGGTACTGTTCAACTTCTCCTAGACAGACCTTGGGGAACACTTCTTTCTGCTAATTACTCCTACATGAATCTTTTCATCTATCGGTGGCTCTTCGAGCTTGTAATCAAATCTCTGATTCCATCTAGGATTTCTGCTGTTCTTTATTTTCTATATAAGAAAAGGAAATAAGCTCCAAGAAACTGAAGGGAAAAAACCCCTTATGGGACAATAAGGATCTGCAATTAACATTGGAATGTCCGTATTATTAACCTTTGTTTTTCTTATTTCCCCTCTAAAAAGGACCGCAGTACGAGGGTTGTGGTGATGCTTACCATCGACATCTTCCGCACTCTCTATCACTAACAAAAGCACTCCGCTGCTTGATGATAGGTCTTCGATGGATCTTCGAGAAATAACATTGACGTCTTCGAGCATTGACAAGATGGATCCTGACCTCATAACTTCTTTGATGGGATTGAATTTCGCCACAACCACAATCCTCCCTCTATTCCTCCTGTTTTGAGGATCATCTCGGTGCTTGTTCTTGAGAAGGTTCAGTATAAGTTCCTTCGTTTCGTTGGGTGTCAGAATGCTGAGAGGAATTTCTTGCATTCCAATCTTATCTGGTGGTTTCATCAGCACATAATTTTGTAGTAAAAACAGCATGTGAGGATGGCAAAGTATCGTGCAATTGGATCATCAAATGACATCAACCTTTAAATTGTCAGACCTTGTCCCAATCAAAGACGTGAAGCTCAAGAACTTGAGTTTGAGGTTGTTTCACTATAAACTTGAATTGCTCATCCCACACAGGATTTAAGTTTTTTGGCTGTACCGTTGTATGTTGTGGCCAATGCCGATCACCGCTCAGGATAAGCTTAACATAGGGATTGGATTTTCCGAAGGTATCCATCTTTTGGAAATTCACAGCTCACATTACTTTCACGTGCAATATGCTGACAGGCTTTTTCAGGTTTTAACTATAAAAGGTAAATTTAAAGACTATGTTTCAGTGGAGCCAATTTGCTGATAAATATAGCTTGCAACTTTAATTTCTTCCATTTTAAATGAAAAAACACAAAGACGCAGAAACAGGCGAGACTGCAACAAAAGTGGATAGGTAAGATCACAGTGATCGATACCTTGACCCTAATTCTCGTACCTATACATAATATATTTGTTAGGTTAATGAAGATGACGAACCGGCTATTTCAGAAAGAACCATGAACATTGTATTGATGCTAAAATTTTGGTTAACAAAAACTCCAGTTTTACAATAACACGGCTGTTAGAAAATCGGAAGCGGAAGCGTAAACATGGAAAAGATAAATAAGAATAAAGAACGGCGGGATTTTACGTGGAACCCTACTCCGTAAGGAGCGGGATGAAACCACGGGAGAAGCCCTCAAAGGGGCATATGTTTCATTCCTTTTTCTCAATGAGTATAGGAGGTCTGGGGCTCCTTATATAGCCTCTCCAGAGCCTCCAAGTCCCACCACTAGACGATGTGGGACTAAACACATGGATGGGGTAAATGGATCTTCTCCAGGATCCATTTACCCTGTTACAACTCAATAGGCGCACAACCATATACTCTAACACTCCCCCTCAAGCTGGAGCATGCAATGCTCAGCTTGGACAAACAGAAAGAAACTCAACTCAATGCTACAAGACACTACGGACAATATCAACCCAACGCGCACATTGCTACAGTCGAAGACATTGCTTCTCATGCCGTGCAGGTGAGGAGGATGAACGGGCTGGAGTGTGAGTCAACTGAAGACTCGGAACCTGACCATCGAGTCTGAACTGCGCCTGAAGTCTCCTCGTCGGAGAACTGGATCTCTCCCATCTGGCCCAGAGAATGGTACACTGCTCTGGTGTACCTATGATACCACATGAAAACCCTTGCCCTTAATGGCATAGGGAATGATCCTCTGCTCTGGAGTCCCTATGGCTCACATGAAAACTCCGGCCGAACAACAACAAGAATGATGGGGATCTCGAGCAAATGATGGCAACATATGCTCATCTGACAATGACCGCAAACTCGTGCGTGTCTGAAACTGGTCTCGGAACCTTCTGACATCGAGTCTGAACAACTGTAGAGTCTGAATATCTGGCTGGTCTGAATAATCTGCATCTGGCATCTGAATCTGGAGCACAAGACCTGTGACTCTACATATATACTCCCTCTTTCTCCCATACTTGTCGGAACATCAACATCGACCAAGTTGGGAGAAGACAAAGAGATTCATAAATGGGGGAAAACAAAATAAGCCGTTACAAATTTTTCAGCTTCTCAAATCATGAATTTTGGCCGTTTCATTTTTTTTACGGCTCTATTCTTTTTTTTTGAAAATAGCATACTGCTTTTCTTTGTATGCGACTCTTTCAAAGAAAACTCTTTTTTTATGCGTACGATTTTTTTTATTGTACGTACGGGCCCAACGGTCCAAAAGAATTGCTCCCCATCCTTTTTTTTTAAACAAACCAACCTTCGCTCTTTTTTTCTCGCTCAAAATAGCCCTCAAATAGATTTTTTTTTAATTTGGACTGCACTGTCCCCCCCCTTTTTATATTTAATAATGGGGCCCACTACTTAGGGTTCCCTTAGGAACCCTCAACACGAACGAAGCCGCCCCCCGCTATTTCTTTGTTGCCGCCGCCGAAGGTCCCTGGAGAGGAAGATCAAAGGGCTCGTGCGCGGGAGGAAGGCCGGGAGCGCGCGCGGTCCGGGGAGCTGGGAGGGCACGCGAGGAGGGCGCAGAGGCTCCGCCTGCGCGGGTTTCGCGCTTGGGGAGGGTGCCGCCTGGAGAGCCATGGAAGGGGCGCCGCCTTGGGAGATCGCGGCATATCTTGCATTTGGAGGCGGCGCTGGAGATCGTAAGGCGCTGGAGATCGTAAGGCGCCGCCAGGGACTGTGATAAGGGGAGGTTTCCTTCGACGCCGTTCGCCTGAGAAGATGGGACCGTGCGGCGCGAGCCCTGCTCGAGCATCCTGTGCGCCCCCGGCTGGAGAAGATGCGCGAGGGAGATGTGATTGGGGGGCGCGCATGCAGAGGGCTTGCTGTAAAGTGGGTCTCGCCATCGAGCGTTTTTTCTCTCGTATTGAGCTCCGCCTGGAGGGCTCGCCGCCGCCTGGAAAGAGCATTGCGCGCTCTCGGGTACTGCTATTGCATCGAGCCCCGCCTGGGGGCTTGCTGGAGATGGATCGTCGCCAGGGGGTGCGCGCCTGGAGATGTGTGGCCTGGATGGTGGCGCCTCCAACGACGAGAATGGAGGTGCCAGGGGTTGTAGAGAAGGGCCACCTTGACTGCGGCTAGGGCTTGCTGCCCTCGGAGGATGACTGCATCACTGCTGGCTCCTGCTTGGAGATGCGCGCTTACTTCTGGGCTGGAATATAGATTAGGGTTTCACAGAAACCCTAGAACTTCTTGAACAAACTCCAGAAATTCGAAAGAAATTAATCTTCAAGAATCGAACATCTTGATAATCAGATCTTGAACCAAAAAATTAAGAACAAAGTCTTGAGAATTGAACCCGCTCTGATACCATATTAGAAAATCAGAAGCAGAAGCGTAAACATGGAAAAGATAAATAAGAATAAAGAACGGCGGGATTTTACATGGAACCCTACTCCGTAAGGAGCGGGATGAAACTACGGGAGAAGCCCTCAAAGGGGCATATGTTTCATTCCTTTTTCTCAATGAGTACAGGAGGTCTGGGGCTCCTTATATAGCCTCTCTAGAGCCTCCAAGTCCCACCACTAGACGATGTGGGACTAAACACATAGATGGGGTAAATGGATCTTCTCCAGGATCCATTTACCCTGTTACAACTCAATAGGCGCACAACCATATACTCTAACAACGACACATAATGATGTTGTAAGGTTTTTCTTGAAAAGTGGTCAAGTATGTTTTTGTTACATTGAACAGTCGAGTACAGGCACTTGAAGAACTTCAGGCCAGTAGTATAGGTTACAAAAAAGTTCTTTGATAGTTACATGTTAATGATTGGAATTAAGGGAGAGATGAGGGAATGGCATCCAAGAACTATTCCCTTCTGTATTGACTAGCTGATGAGCTAACAATCTTTCAGTAGACAGCGCATAAAAGATAAAATCAAATATATACACGTAAAGCACCATATGACAGGTGTCAACTGATGTATCCCGATATAGTGGATTTCTTCCATCTCATGTTAATACAAGGTTGAATGTGCCTCCTTTTTTTATGCCGCCTGATAGCTTTGGATTATGCAAAAGTGAGAATTTTTAGAAAATAAACGATGGGGTTCACAATTTGAAGAAAAAACTCCACACAAAAGAATAGATATATGCAAAATACAATATCCATTGCACATTTAGATGCTTAAGATACATGTTGCAAGCAAGATATATGCTCGTCAGTTATTTGATGAGGTGATTAAGTTTACTATTACAGAGAGAGCACCTACTCCATCAATGTGCCATGCACAGCCTAACCTAGAAATTGACAAGAGGCCGTTTCCATTACTTAAACGCGTTGAATTGATGGGTCTTTTTTCATATTCTTGTTCTGACAAAAATGCACTTAACCACAACAAAACATCTGATCATCCAAAAGTGGCTTTGAAATATTCCACTTTGGCAATGTACTTGACTATGTAGCTATAATGCATGAATCTTGGGTAGTATGAGAGTAACTGAATAAAAAGTTCTAAGCCTTCTCCCACTATGAGTAGGGTCGGCTACATGGATTCTTACTCAAATCCATGTTGAAAGATTCGACTATTTTTTACATTGGCTGTTGACTACCCTAACGCAACCCCTGCAAGAGGGGGATTTGAACCATGGTCTTTTGGGTGGTAGACACACTGCACTACCACCATACCATTTAAGTGGGTACATTTGAGAGTACCTTAATATAGTGATATAATCTAGGGATAGACATGATATCTAGTCCAAATAACTTAAGCACAAAATCGATATGCGGCTGCAATATTATCAATTCAAGTATAAAAGTCTGAGTATTTGAAATACAAAATTGTATGATACACGCAATTAAAATATGGATTTGGATCACCTTCTCTACAAGAGATATACAGATGTTCCCAAAACAGGGAAATTCTGAAACCAATGGCTTGAGACTAGAGTGATTCGTGGAGCAAGAGACACATGTAAATCTTTTAGCTGAAAGAATAAACATAAAGCTCCGTAGTGAATATCTCACTAACCTAATGGGTACCATGGCTTTAAAAATTAAGAAAATACAGACCTGCAATGGGACTTTTAGATGCAAACGTTTGAATGCTACAACTACATTGTCCACCGGATCCGAGTCTCAAGCATAACTTCCTTTTCTTGAGTCTCAAGGACTTTAACACCTGAAATCAAGAAAGAAATGGCCAGTCTGTGGTTCATGTCAACCATTACCAATGGCAATTGACAGATAAAATTTGGAACAGGATCTAATGGTACGCCAACTATGTTTACAGTTTAGTAGTCAATTTAAAAAAAAACTCTTAAAAATCAAAGGAAACCCAACTATTTTTACCAAGTTAAAGTTTAAATGGATCTTGGGTGTGGATATATTTACCCTATTAACTAAATATAATATACACATACCTTATTTTGTTGCATAAATGAGAAAAAAAATAAATGTGTGAGAGGTCATTGACCATGGGTCATTGTTCATGTGTTTTTCTTTCTTGTAAAAAGAAGTTTTCACGTAAATTTTGTCTATCTTGCATGATATTATGCTTGTAGGTCTCTTAATGGTATCAAAGTCAATCCAATCTCGATTGGGATTCTTCATGGAGGATCTTCGTGTATCCTGTACACGTTGAGTGTACTTGCACAATCTTTGCATTGTGGTTGACGACCTTTGCACTCTCCTAGATGCCTACCACACCTGTTTGGTTGTAGGTTCGTGGCGTAACTCACTTTGTGTCTTGTTGTGAAGATTGGAGGAGGAGAGCGCAGTCTCTGATCATCTCTATAGCCGCCATGAGATCGATCAATCTGAGGTAACTAATTGATCATTGTTGTAAACATGGCCAATGCTATTCCTATGTCATGATCGATCACCTTTAGACTTCTTTTTTTAAAGATATAAATCATAGGGGGTCTTCTTTACACCACAAGTAATTCCTCCATATAGCAAGTTACACGTCATGTTTATCAAGACACTTCCTTAAGTTCCATTTAAGAAAGATTGTAACAAATTGGACATGATAGAAATATTGTGTGTGTGGGGGGGGGTTAGAATATATTGGTTGTGAGTCTTGTGACCTTCCTTCTCCTCTCCCCTTTGTACCTTTTTCCTAATTTACTTTCCTCGTTCTTTTTATTCTCCTCCGTATATTAAGAAGCCTATGGTCATGAAATAAAACATCATCTCTTCCTCCTTTTCATCAACCATAATTCCATACCATCAATCTCCAATGAATCTCTACTATGACAAAGTGGTTATCATTCTCGTAAATAATCTAGCTCATCATGATCACACCAAGCATGTTGAAGTAGATCAATACTTTATCCGAGAGAAGACCGACATCGACCATATTGCCCTTCTTTTTCTAAGATCAGAGGGTCCATTTTAGAAGACGACCGGGGTTTGAATGGTGCAATATGTATTCCGACAACAATTTCTAATTTAAAATAATCAATCAAACTAGAGAGATAGAACAGAAACGCAAACCACACAATACTCAACGATTTTAACATAACACAAGAAGGTGAAAATCATGACCCAGAACCATGTTCTGAGATATCTCCTTGCTCTATTAGCGAAGCTTGCTTCCACTATTCGAGCTCCTTGAAACCGAGGATAGCGACCTCTTACAACCCCCCTTCTTTGGACAACCCCCAAAGAAGATTTCTTCTCCCTAGAAGAAAACCAACACCTAGGTACATATATGTGATAAGCTGAAAGAGAACTAATAGCAATAATCATTAATATTACAAGCTTAGCCTGCTCTTTTTCAAAATAAAAATTAATATTATAAAAATGTTCAGCAATGAATTTTCTCGAGAATGATGAACACTTGGACTTCATAGGGAGATTGAGAACTTAGAACTTGAATAGCATACACAAATTGAGCACTCTTTCTTCACTTGAATGAATTGTACTGTAATTCCTCGTTGTGTATTTGAAAAAAAAAGTCATTATGCTCTTGTTTATAGTGCTTAAAGAGCCAAAATAGCCATTAGGGGCCTTAAGTATGATTAAGCAATGACTAGAAAAAATCTCAGATTTTGCGCAAAATCAGTTGGCTGGAAAAGTCAATTAATTGACTGAAAATCAAATAAGTCCACTGGTTTGGAACAGTAACAAGAGAAATTATTTTGGTAAGTACAACAGTAAAAAGTACGAACATTGATAGAAGTATAGTCAGCTTGAATGTTAGGTTAGTCTGTTGACCTAAAAAGTAGTACACTGGGCAAAAATCAGTCAAATGAAAAATGACAGACAGTAAGCATGTTTAATGGAGCAGACTAATTTACTGGTAAATCAGATTATTCGGTTGAAGATTAAATTAGTCGACTAGAACAAAATACTGATCGTCGGAAAAATGAAAAACAGGTTCAGAACGTTGATTGTGGGTGACCAAGAATAATCAACTGGTAAATACAATAGTCGACTCAAGATGAGATCAGTTGGTTGAAAATGTGTTTAGTTGACTAATGTGATTTTAACTATTTTTTTCTCGTAGATTAAAATATATATATGTTGACGCATATGACGCATGTAGAGTACCTGTACCCTTTCGTTATTTTATTTTTCAGTTGTCTTCTTTATGCAATTTACCCATAGGCTTCTCTCCTATATAAGAGAGCCTAGGGCTTATGGAATAGAACAAGTTATTCATTTTTCCCAACATGGTATCAGAGCGACGGTCCTAGACCGGAGTTCTCGAAACCCTAACCCTAGCCCACCCCACCCGCCGGCCTCTTCTTCTTCTATCTCCATCTCATCGGCGCCGAAGGAGATCTCCATCGCCGCTGCTCCAGCGCCGCTGCTCTCTCCATCGCCGCTGCTCTTGCGCCTCTGCGCGCTGTGCGCAAACGTGCGCTCGTGCACGCTGTCGCACCCCTCCGTTGTGCGCTACTGTGCGATAGTGTTTGCACGCGGTAGCACCTAGCACGCGGTGCCTCTCCTTCCTGCCGGTGCTGCTTCTCTGCGCGATCGCGCACCACAGCACCCAGCAGCGCAAGTGCGCCTTCCTGCGCCAGTGCGCAAGCCAGCCCTGACGCCTGCTTGATCTCCTGTGTATCGCCAGAGCATCGCCTGCGCCTGGACAGATTCTCGTGCACATCTTTGTGCATCTCCAGTTGCGTGTGCGCGTGCCTCTTGCACGCGTGTACGTGTGCTAAGCCCTAAGTCCTAGGGCACACACATCGTGATCTACATGGGGTTAGTTGCTTGAGGTCTACACATGCAACTAGTCCCATCCATGTCATTGTAGACAAATCACATAGTTTGTCAGACGTTCCAGACTTCAGTATCCAGTATGTCAGAAGGCAAGGCAGATATCCCATCGATTGGCGCATTCCGTGGTCCAGCGCCTATTGTAAAGATGGATGGTACTAACTATGAACTGTGGGCAATGCAGTTCATGAGCATGATGAAGTCTACGGGTAAGAAACACATTCTTACCGAACCGGAGCCTGCTGAGAAGACTGGAACCAATGCCTCCTGGGAGGCTGATGACGCATACGCCAAGGTTTGGCTATCTGGCACGTTGGTAATTGAGATTGCCAACGACATTCTCCATCAACCCACAGCGAAGGATATGTGGGACATTCTGGCGGCTACATATTCCCAGGCAAAGAACGAGACTAAGATTCTGCAACTCCAGCATGATATCTTCACCATCAAGCAGAATGGTCGCCCCCTACATTCCCTCTATACATCACTAAGAGGGATGTTCGAGAAGCTCTATAGCTTCATGCCCCTGACAGCCACGCCAGAACAGCAGAAGACATATAGGAATGCGACCATGGTGGGCGTGTTTCTAGCTGCACTTGATCCTGAGTACGAGGCGGCACGATCACAGATTTTGGCCGATTCTACTATTCCTCCCATGGAGGAAGCCTTCCATAGGCTGAGTCGGATTACAGTTCCTTCAACAGCTGTCAGTCAGAATTCTTCAGCCATGGCAGCAAACAGAGGTCGCGGATTTCATCACCAGGGCCGTGGACGTGGACCCCATGGAAGAGGTGGCCGCACGAGGCCGACATGCACCTATTGTCACAGATTCGGACACAATGAAGATACATGCTATTCAAAGCATGGATTTCCTGCATCCGCGAGAGCTGCTGAGCAGATAGAGCCCCCATCTGCGGCTACTTTGGATCAACGGTTCGACGATCTTGTTGCCCGTCTGAGGGGCATTATTCCACCATCTGGACCAGCACCGACTGCAGAGAGTCATTCTGATGCCGCTGCTTCTGCCTCTGCGTCTACCAGTACTTCAGGTAGTATATTTGCACTGAACAGTAGTAAATCAGATACTTTACCATGGATCATGGACTCGGGCGCTACACATCACCTATGTGGCGACCAGAGTTTGCTTTCAGGATACACTCAGATCCCTCCAGGACGGACAGTGGTGATTGCCAATGGCACTCATTCCCCCATTACTGGTCAGGGGGAGGTTAGATTGACATCTTCTATGCAGCTCAAGAATGTGCTACATGCACCAGATTTTTCAATGAACTTGTAGTCAATTAGTCAGATTACGAAGGATCTACATTGTCGAGCGATTTTTGATCCATCTTCTTTGATTTTTCAGGACATCCATACGGGCAACGTGACTGGTCGTGGCTATGAGCAAGGAGGCCTCTACCGACTGAACCAGACTCCTTTTGCTGGAACCTCATCATCTTCTTCTGGACAAGTATCAACCCTGGCATCTGCGTTTTGGTCATTTATCGCTTCAGAAGTTGCATCGTGTTCTACCCTATGGTCTCTCACACACACCTATTCAGTGTGAGGCGTGTCAGTTGGGGAAGCATCACAGGTCGTCCTTTCCCAGTCGTCCAGGTCGGAGTAGTAACTCCAAGTTTGAGTTGTTTCATATCGATGTCTGGGGTCCGAGTCGTGTTCCCGGTCATCAGGGACACAGGTTTTATATTGTATTTGTGGATGATTTCTCTAGAGTGTCATGGGTGTTTCTGATGAAAAATAAATCTGAAGCAGGAAATATTATTATCCACTTTCTGAATGAAATACAAAATGTTTTCTCCACATCTGTCAAGCTTGTGAGAAGTGATAATGCTTTAGAGTTGTGCACCAACCTTCTGGCCAATTACTACTCCTCAAAAGGAATTATTCACCAAACATCTTGTGCTCATACTTCTCAACAGAATGGGATTGCTGAAAGAAAACACCGCCACCTTCTTGATGTCACAAGATCACTTCTTATACAGAGTCATGTTCCCTACTCTTACTGGGGTGATGCAGTTCTTACTGCATGTTACCTAATCAACCGTATGTCTTCGTATGTCTTGAATGAACAGATTACGTTTTCACTTATTCATCCTGACAAGGATCTGTTCACTCTTACTCCTCGTGTGTTTGGGTCGGTTGCATTCATCCATCAGTTGTCGCCTGGTACTGACAAGCTCTCTCCTAGGGCTGTCAAGTGTGTCTTTGTTGGGTACTCCAGAACTCAAAAGGGGTACAAGTGTTTTGATCCTGTGCGTCGGCGGTATATGATCAGTGAAGATGTTACATTTTTTGAATCTGTTATGTATTTTTCAGCATCAGGAGACAAGCAGCTACCATCTATACCCCCTGATGCCATATACATGACACCACCACCTCAGATACCGACACCACCGCCACCATCACCACCGCCACCACCTCCACCGCCACCACCGCCACCGCTTGTCTCATCACTACCATTCCATTACACCCGCAGGCCTCCTCCAGCTCATGGTCCTGATCCGTCAACTAGCTCGCCTATGGTATGTAATGAAAATATTAATGTTGATGGATCTGACGACATTTCTCAGCAGGATGTATTGCAGGAGCATGATGAGAATACAGATGATTTGGATGTTCCAATTGCTCTAAGGAAGCCGAAGAGAAGCTGTGCCGAATATCCATTATCAGCAGCCGTGTCTTTTGAGAGGCTATCTGGAGACTTCAGGACGTTTGCGTTGGCACTTTCAGCTACAGACATTCAACGGAATCATCATGATGCTTTGCAGGATGCTAGATGGCGGCTAGCAATAGAAGAAGAAATGGCAGCACTTCAGTCCAGAGGAACTTGGAGCTTGGTTCCTATACCTCCAGATGTCAGCCCGGTGAGCTGCAAATGGGTCTTTACAGTGAAGCACAATGCAGATGGCTCCATTGACAGGTACAAGGCACGCCTTGTTGCACGTTGCTTCACACAGACATACGGGGTAGATTACCTTGACACATTCTCGCATGTGGCGTGTCATTCCACTCTGCGGATCCTGTTATCAGTTGCAGTTGCTAGAGACTGGCCGCTTTATCAGCTGGACGTGAAGAATGCATTCCTATATGGCGACTTGCAAGAGGAAGTCTATATGCAAGAGCCACCTGGTTTTGCTGTTGAGGGGGAGTGTTCCAAGGTATACAGGTTACATAAGGCCATCTATGGCCTTAAGCAGAGCCCCAGAGCGTGGTTTCAGAAGCTTTCAGATCTTTTTGAGAAGGAAGGATATAAACGCTCCAACGCTGATCATTCCTTGTTTGTACAGAAGACGGCTAGAGGTATCATTGTAATCATGGTTTATGTTGATGATATCTTGATTACAGGAGATGATGAGCAGGGCATTAAGCAGGCAAAAGAGAGGCTGGGAACCGAATTTGTCACCAAGGACTTAGGAGTCCTTAGATATTTTCTGGGGCTGGAGTTTGCTAGAAATCCACATGGATTAGTAATGTCGCAGCGGAAATATGTTACAGATCTATTGAGTGAGACAGGTATGCTAGGGTGTCGACCTGCTACGACACCAATGGATCCCAGCATGAAGCTCTATGATGATGACACAGAAGAGGTGGACAAGAGAAGGTACAGAGAACTGGTAGGCAAATTACTGTATGTCACGATCACTAGACCTGATATATCATTTGCAGTGAGTCGTGTGAGTCAGTTCATGGAGCAACCACGTCAGGCCCATATGGATGCAATACACATGATTCTGAGATATCTAAAATCATCTCCAGGTGCAGGCTTGCTATTTAAGAAGGGAAAGGAGATCTCTATCACAGCATGTGCTGATGCAGACTATGCAGGATGCCCCAAGGACAGGAAGTCCACCTCAGGATTTGCAGTCTATGTTGGAGATGCCCTAGTCTCATGGAGGAGCAAGAAACAGACAGTAGTAGCTAGATCCAGTGCTGAATCCGAATACAGGGCTATGGCCCAGGCTAGCACAGAAATGATGTGGGTGAAATCTTTACTTACAGATCTATATCTTGATATATCGCTTCCTATGATGTTGGAATGTGACAATCAGGCTGCCTTGTTCATTGCAAACAACCCAGCCTTTCATGAGAGGACCAAGCATATTGAGGTTGACTGTCACTACATACGTGACATGATTCAGAAAGGTTCATTGCTACATCTCACGTCACATCAGAGAATCAGACTGCTGATATATTCACCAAGGCGTTACTTCGAGGCCCATTCCAGAAGTGTGCGTCCAAGCTGAGCATGATTGATATCTATGTTCCATCTTGAGGGGGAGTGTTGACACATATGACGCATATAGAGTACCTGTACCCTTTCGTTATTTTATTTTTCAGTTGTCTTCTTTATGTAATTTACCCATAGGCTTCTCTCCTATATAAGAGAGCCTAGGGCTTATGGAATAGAACAAGTTATTCATTTTTCCCAACAATATAATATATATAAGATTATTTTTTGATAAAAATAAAAAATTATGTAAATCATTCGACTTGATATTTCTTGCAAAAGAGTCTCTAATTCCTCTCCACTTGTTATTGAATTTCCAAGACTTCAAAATCTTCTTTATACAAGTCTTTTGAGATATGGACTGATGTTTTTATGTGTAGTGCTTCTTTGATGTTTTTATTGCAGTGAGTCATTGCTGTTCACAATCGTAGTCCAACTTTGATCAGCTAGGTTATTTGCTCCTACCTCAAGTTTCCATATATTTGACAAGTTAGTAACGGTACAAAAACAAATATACAAAATAACTCATAGTCGTTAGCAAAACCTAGGTCATTAATATAGTTGGCCAATGTGTTCATTAAAGGCCTTTTCAGTGCAACAACATGAAATAAATGTGGCAAGTTAAGCATGATTGATTGGCATCCATGCCCAACTTAAGGAGTATTGAGATGATGTAATGGGATAAATAATTATTGGCGTGGATCCATTTTACACGTTTCACTTTAAAATCTACACACCCCTACATCTTTTTATAACATAGAGAAAACCCTAACCGTCCAAGAGAGGCTGCTAGGTTCATCGTTCCATGGTTTTCTCCCTACCAAAGAAGATGGTTCACACATAAAGTATGTGGCTCCCTTGCACAATTTTCTTTTTATTGGTTTGTACACCAATGAAAAGATCAAATGCCAGAAAGCTTCTTATAAGGCATCTACGTAAAATTCCAGACAACTACCACATTTTTTCCACCACTATCTGGCTCCGCGGAGAAAGTTGTTAAATGCAACACAAAAACAAAGAACTGAGAATAAAAAAGGAATTCTCTATACATACCACTGAAAGTTGGAGGAGGCGAACCAACCATAACTTGATCAAACTCAATGGATTCGATATAAAACCACCCAACATACTCGTCGAAAATTGGTTTCAGCGTGCATCTTATTGTGTTACAGACCTCTTGTGATACACAGCTTCATAGTTGATCATCTGGGGCCACTTGAGCTACTAAAACTGTTAACTTCTTAAATTTACTGATTGTAATGTTAAACCTTCTCTAGGTAGGGCCACATTTCACCGAGAAAATCATCCAATCAGTCAACCTGTGCCAATGTCAAACAGGATAAATTGGAGCTAAAAACACAACAAACAGTTAACAATAAAAAAGTAGTTACATAGCGTACAAAGAACTACGTGCAATAAAACCCATCTAGTACAGAAGGGAAATTAGTAAGTTGAAATCATAAGCAAATAAATAGGATGATGTCAAAGAAAAACAGATGAATGCAAGATATTGATGCCTTACCCGTTCATAATCAGGGCTCTTTATCCAGCAGGGAAGGTCGGGCAGGAGTGAGTGTAAAGTAAGCGTATCTAACTCACTGAGTTCTGTAATCCTTGGAGACTGGCACAATATAAACCAAAGAACAACATTGGATCAGCACTGTGTCAGGGTCAATTACAAAATAACAACATATGGATGGGCTGTTATGAGTTGTGAATCATTCAAACAAGAAACAACTATTTTTAATGAATCTCTATGATACATATGGCACAAAACTCTTGTAAGCTATCATATAATATATAGATCTCAAACTACTACATGTAAATGATTCGAAAATATCATTCAACTTTGAAATATCATTTTAGGATTTGCAATTGTGCGTGCCCAAGATCAACAATGGATCCCCATTGCTAGTACTGCCTGACATTGATTTTGTAGTTCTCAGAAGGAATAATGGATGCTGAGGCCAAACAATGATGCCCAAAACCTAAAACCAAGTTTGGAAAATTGGTTCAAGATTCATGAGGTCAATTCTTGAACATATTTAGATTGCTGCATTTGCTCAACTCAAATGCTGGTGAAAAATGATGTAAATTCGGCGGGTCTGTCTGTATGAGATGATCAATAAAATCTGTTAAATAGGACTTGTAGATAGGGAAATATTTACAGCTAGCAAAGACATCTCTCTGTGTATTTCTAAAAATTGTCGATTGCTCATGCGCATGACAAGGTGTCTCAGATTTATTCAAGTACTGAAGGAAAGAGAAACCATAAAAAGTACCATTCTGCCACTAATAGCAAAATTTTCAAGGCCACAAATAAAGAGCTGTCTATCAGCTAATGCAAGCAACCGATGCAATGGTGGTAGCTGTCCTCTGTTGCGAACATAAATCTGAAATTGGTTTCTGTAATGTTGCCTATTCTATAAAGAATGATTCGATGACTGTGATCGATCTTCAACACATCTCGATTGAGAAACCCTGACCAGAGAGCATATAATCGATTCGAATGTGAAGCATCTTAGATGATTCATTAGTATACTGTGAGAAACGTGCTGACAAGGTGATCAGAGACCTTCAAATGTAAGCAGATTGGAATTCAACACCGAAACCAAAAGCAGATTGGCACGTGAAAAACCCCATGCTCTCTGATTCCAACTTCGATATTGCTCTGCAGATGATCGAATCGGCACCTATCTCAGCAAGCACAAGAAGTAGAACCATCCATTCAAGATCAATATGGATCGAATTCCTGATCTTTCCATCTTCCTATGGAAAACCACTCATTCACAACTTAAAAAAAGGCAAAGGAATACCCCAAACACCATTCTTTCCTCAGAATCACATAAAAAGAACACATTTTTCCAAATACCCACAAAGCATGAGATCCCAGATAACAATCTAAACATCATCAGGAAGTCTCAGAGGCATCACCTTTACATCGCGGCGGTCTATGTATATGAAGAACAGGCAACCCAGAAAAAGCCCAAATGGCAATCCGAGGACGAAGCCGATGATGGCGAGGACGGCGCCGAGGAGGCCCATCCGATCGAATCCGAAGAACAAAAGGACCGATCGGGATTCGGAAATGGAGAGAGATGTCTTTGCGTCTTTCGTTGGCGCGTAGCTTTCACATCTTTCCTCTCAAAAACGATGCTAATGCAGATGCAAATCTAAGAATGGAAGAATAATCCAACTAATGAGACTTAATTTAGGACTAATTCTTAAATGAGGGGGTCTTTTTGCATGGACACCCTTATAAAATATGAGGAGAAAATCCGTGTATTCTTCGCCTTTGTTACACCGTGTCCCGTATGTATTTTGCGTCGGGATACAATGAACGATGTGAACGGTTACGAATATATCCGTATCTGATCCGTCATCGTATCCATTTTATATAGATTTTAACATCTGTATCCGTATCTGTTTTAAAATAGATACAGATATGGATATAGTTTTGATATCCGCAAACATCTGTATCCGTATATCCATTTTCGTATATAAATATAGCCATGGATTTATTTTTAACCTTATATGACATAATTCTATACCTCCTTTTACCATATTTGTATAATTTTTATGACACAAACACATTTAGTAAATTTATATCATGTATTTCCATCTAATTTTTATATATTTAAGTCGATTTTACATAGTATTTCTAACATTACTCATATGCGATCAGTATTTGTTTTATATCCGTATCCGTTTTTTAATGATATGATAAGATAGTTTTAATATCCGTCAATATCTGCATCCACATCCATATTCGTATTCAGAAACGGATAAGGATGCGATAATACTTACATCCGTATATGTATCCGTCTGTTTGCATCCCTAGATACAACAGTCAGACGGATAGAGATACAGATGTTTATGTCATCATTTTTATTCATTTAAAAAAATGAATACATGTGTAAAATACAGATATTGACAAAAATAGAACATTTGTTTAACTTGTCCCTAGAAAACAATACACATTTAAAGTGAGTATATGTACAAACATTTGTAGATATTAAATGGATATTTGTATGCATATCTAATATTGTTAAAATGAACACGATTGCATATGTCAAAATATGTACAAAATAGATATGGTAGCTTGATCAAGTACATATATATATATATGAATATCTGTTTGCATCGTTGATCATTTGATCTGCAGTAGTTGTTGAATAATAAGAATTGTAAAGTCCAAAAAGTATAAAGGTTAAAATGATATTATGTTAAGAGACATTTACTATATTAGAGACACCAATATTGAAGCATGATACAATTATGTTATGATAAACTCTAATGATAAGAGATATTTTGAGGATATAATTTAAAGTTGTTTCTACATGAATAATCTTAGAAAAATACCCCTGCAAACATCGCATATTTAAACTACCCCTTTAAAAATTCTCCATTTAACATAATGAATCCCTGGCAAAACTTTTTTTTAGGTTGATGTTATATCTGGGCAATAAATCATCTGAATTCTATTTGTGTATATAGGACATATCATATTACTATCACTTGTTTATTTTTATTATGTTTTTTCCTTTTGTGATCTTAATTCCTTCTATATCTTTTGCCAAATTATTCACTATATCTACTATTTTTTTAATTGATAATGAGATAACTCATACTATAAAATTTTGTTTATGATACAAGATATAATCATTCATATGATACAAGTTTTAAAACTCTTTTTGTAATTTATTCTATAAAAATATCATTATGTACAATTATAAATAAATTCATGATTGTGTTTGTACATTAAAATGAACGTGGATTTTGCGGATATCATAGTATGGATCTGATTGTCCAAATATCCGTATAAAAAATTAAAGTGATAGCGGATTAAATATGAATATATCTATATACGATTGCATCAATAGGTAAAACTATATCGGTGCATCCCAATATGAAATCTGTGAAGGAAAAAATGGTGAAAGAATTGAAAGAAAAAAAAGGAATTCTTCTTTGTTATCATTTTCTTTGAAATATCTCATATCTGCATTTTCTATGTTACAAATTATCCTAAATCACTTCATGGAATCTAAGTTGGGAATCCTCATTTGTAATACTATATAAAATTTGAAGTTTAGTTTAATTATTTAAATGTAGAATAGATTGTGCAATCTTACGTATACATTTAAAAGGTCCAAATGTCCACAGCCGTTAACAGAAATCATTGATGTTATTGATCAGTCGACTAATGCAAAATATGTAGTTCTTCTTCGCACTTTTATTGTATTTTTCTCCTATTTCATTTACGCTATTTATTTCTCTTTCTCCTAGAACGTGTAATCCTTATATATTTTCATTTTTTTCGTGGACGTAGTTTCAGTTTGTATTTTATCTTATATTTATTTACAGCTTTCTCCTATATTTTTTATATTTACATTAGAACCCCATGCTTAGTGTCTTTATCATTTTGTACAATCTTAGGATTTTTTTAAGACCGTTGAAGATATAGAGGAAAACTTTGGATTTAAGATGTAGAGGAAAACATTGATTTTTTGGTATCTTTTATTCTTAATTTATTTTTAATGATTTTCAATATTTTTTAGAATTTTGAGAGCAAAGAACAAGGATGTAAATAATATTATTTTTTCAACAATGATATTTTATTAAATAAAAACTTAACTTTTATTAAGTAACTAGATAGGGTTTAATATTAATTTTACATTAATTATATAAATAATTTAAAATAGTGAGGTATAATTAAAATAAATTTGCAAATTATTAGAAATAAATAGAAATGAACATAGTGTGATTAGTAAAAGAAAACATGATACAAATGTAAACTTTCAAATTAATAAAACTCTAAAAAGTATTAATGGGGCCTAATTGCAATGAAAAGGACCAACTACAAGAGAAATAGTTAAACATTTTTACTAAAAGGTTTTAAACTACTCATATATTTGTACAAGATGAAATACCATATAAAATCCATTAATTGGTTTCCCAATAGCTTGTCATTTCGACATTGAAATGTTCAAATGAGACTTCTCAAAGACAAACAAAATTTGTCAAGTAGAAGTCATCATGAAAAGAAGTTGGATAGGGTCTTTTACACTTGTACCTATGTGAGATTCTATAACTATAATTATGCTCCTATCTTTTTTATAAAAACACTTGTGCTCCTGCATTCTTACAAAATTCGCAGTGTCATCATTCCATTATTACACTTACATCCCTATATTACATTCACAGAAGAGCTGTGAATTTTTTAAGATTACAAGAGCACAAGTTTTATTGAAAAAAGGGCATGGACAAAACTGTAATTATGAAATCTCATAGTGGCACAAGTGTAAAAAAAAGTAATTATAATCTAGATGTATCGTTGATTTCAACTCTACTTTTCTTTTGCTTATGTATGTATGTATGTATGTAGGAATACTTTCAAATGAGGTGACACATTTCCTTGACTTCGGAAAGATGATAATTTCAATCATTGGATGGAAATTGTGCGTTAGAAACCACCACAATATAATTGGTGGTTTTGTGTAACACTGCTTCCTAAAATAGGGAATGAATTAAATTAATATTTAATTAGTAAAATTCACGTCATCGAACATTCTATACTTAGCCTGATGTTGAGTACTTGGTATTAAATTTTCCAGGAAAATATGATGAAATAAATGCTATAATTTTATTAAAGATTGAAATATTTTACAATCATGTGTTGTAATTACAAAATCATAATCATTGATGTTCGAAAAAAAACTCAAATTTGACAAAAAAATGTGTGTTCCATGCACATGTGTTTTCTAAAATATAGAGTGATTTGATAATGGGCTATTTAATTGATGCACACTTTGTAAAAATTCCTATACTGATGGGATTTTGGTTACAAATATGCTTCCTAATATATTTGATGTGGTAAATTGCAAACACATTAAAAATGTTACATGTCAAATGCATATTATTTTTATGGATTATATTTATTTAATTCTCAAATTAGAAAAATGTACGTCATAGTACATGTTAAATCTTATTTTGAACATCCTGTGAAAGCAATATTTGTAAAATCGTGATATTTTTTTGTAAATTTCATGTCTCTTTTGTAAATACATATTTTTTGTAAAATGGAATGATAATATCTAGTATTTTTATCCAACTTTATATGGAAGCAATGTTTGTAAACTACATTATTTTTTAAAAATTTTGTGGTCTCTTTATAAACTGCATGTGATTTTTGTAAAATAAAATACTTATTATTAAGGGTTAAATGAGGCTACACCCAGGTTGTAGCCAATTGGCTACTCCCACCCATATTTTTCCCTCATTTTTTTATTTCTTTGGAAAATAAAAATTTGTATATTCATCACTATATCCCTCTAATATTCTATTAAAATTTCGTCAGAAACAGAGACTTCTAAGCCCTCCATCCAAACGTCATTTTTTTAACGGTCGCAGGATTTTTTAAATCGGCCCTGTTTGGATGGAGGCAGTAGGAGTCTCCGTTTCTGATGAAATTTTAATAGAATGTGAGAGGGATATAATGATGAATTTACAAATTTTTATTTTCCAAAGAAATAAAACAATGAGGGAAAAATAGGGGTGGGAGTAGCTAAGTTGGCTACAACTAGGGAGCATACTCCCTTTTCCCTATTATTAATGTATAACTTATTTTATGTTTCCAGTCAATGTGTTTGCCAATATCATGTATCCCTCAAAATTCATCATACATTGTAAAGTTCATGTGTTTTTTTGTAAAATCCACACTCTTATTGTAAAAGTTATGTGTTGACTTGTAAAATAAAAAGTCAATTAGTAATTTATCATCTATTCTTAAGAAAAAAGAACATGTAAAAAATACATACAGAATTGTAAAATCGACGATTCAAAATGTAACTAATAATATCAATTACTGAAATGAGTAGATAAAAATATAAAATATAATCATCATTTTCATGCTAATGAAACCATCAAAAAATCATACATAATATAATTAAATGAATCAAAACACGCTAGAATCCAAGACTAAATATACTCACATGTCAGATAAAACTTGTCCAAACGAAATCCTCTTAAATTTACATCACATGTTAATAATCCCAGAACGAAATTTTGATTAGAACTACTGAGTTAAACTTGAGAAAATGGAGGTGTATTAAAGAAAAATGAAGACTATAAGTATTGATTCAAAAATAAAACAAAGGAGAAACAAGATCTCAGATCGAGGGTGGTTGGAGATTGGATTGAAATGGAATCAAAGCAGAAAGAAGAACTAAGATAAAAAATCAATCTAAACTAACATGGAACTTGATTAATGAATTAATAAAAAAGAATGTGAAAAATTATTAAGAACATACATCATCCTTGTGCAACCACTTCATGCCACTCCATGCACCACCACTGTCGCCGTCGCACACCACTATCTTCGCCAATCGCAGACACCACCTCTGCGTCGGGGTGGGTGGTGAGCGACCCAAGCGACTAAGGTAAGAAGGTATCAATGGTCGTTGCAACATCAACCTCTCGGGTCAGACTCAATCAAGAAAACAAAGACCACCTAAAGCAAAAATCAACAAATCAGGAAAATGTAGTGGTCTCGCTATTTTATTTTACCTGATATAGCTACCAGGGTCGAACACAAGAAGCACGGTATGCCTAGGCTACGAAGTAGTCAGAAATCCAAATAAAATAAAGAAATAAAATAAAAAAGGTAGTTTTTATATTTTTCAATCTTTTTTGGAATTTTTAAATTAAGAAAAAGGTGTAAAGGAAATTAAAAAGGCACAAACACACAATTATTTAACATATCAAAAATGATTAGAAAATTAAAATAAAAATATTTTTGGTTTTTATAAATATTCAAGTATTTTTTATATTTTTCTTAGGATTTTTTATTTTTAGTTGATTTTTTAAAAATGAAACAATGTCAAAAATGCTAAAGAATGTGCAGCCAGAATCTAAAGGTACTTTTAAAATATCTAAAGTGCCTAAAAAATTCAAACAACAATTTTATTATTAACAAAAATAAAACTCTAACTACAGATGCATTTTTTATTTTTTCTGAATTCATAATGATTTTTCTAAGTTTTTTAGTGTTTTTCAATTTTTAGGGTTTTTATAAATCCAAATGCAAAGAAAATTTTACATAAGTAAAAACACACTAAAATAAAAAAACAATATTTTTTTGGATTTTTTAGATGGGTTTTAATATTTTTAGTGGATTTTTAAAACTAGACAGAAACAATTTTTAAGGTTTTTTAATTTTTAAAAATAACAAACAAAAACAAAATGAACCCAAAAATTTATAGAAATTTCTACACCATGGCAAGGGCTATGTGTCGAAATTTCATAATTTTTAGACTAAAATTATTGTTTATTCAAGCTATGGTGAAGCACACAGTACACAGGGACCTGAATGCAATTAATAGAAAGTTCTCAACCACGTAGTAACACGTGGAAAGTTTAGGGCTGATTTGCAAAAAGTCCACGCTGCACGTGAATCACACGTGAGCCAGTCACACAGGGGTATAAATGTAAATCCTATTTATAAACATTCATTCATTAACAACCATGAAGTTCAGGTAGAAATATGCAAAAACCCAGGTAGCACGTGACAGGCCACGTGAAGCTCAAACAGAGGAACTAAAGTGCAAATTCTGAAAGTATAAGGTCCTAAGTGCAAATTATCAAAAATAAACACAACGGCAACAAATATTTACAGGATTAAGGCTGAAATAAAAACAGAAAGGAGGGCCTAAATGCAAATTACCCTTCTTATTACAGATCCAACAGTTGAACAGGTCCTCACTTAAGATCGGACGGTGGAGAGTCTCGGATACAGGTTCGGCGATGGACGTGTGAGATCTGATCCTCAGATGGATCGGGTGGTCGAGAGCTACCCAGAGACGAACGGTCACGATCAGAACTAGCAGGAGACTCGATCCAACGGCGGAGAAACCTCCTGGAAGAACGGCGAAGAACTCGCCTCTGGCGAGCTTCGACCGGCTGCTACGTGCGGCTGAGGCATCCTCCGAGGCTGTTAAGATGGGGAAAAGGAAGCTGATGACGATCCGTAGTTGCTGATATGCTCTGATGAGGCCGGGGACATCCGGAATGCCCCAGCGGCGCGAGGGACCTGGGTCTGTTGTGCTCTAAAATCTGAACCTCCAGATGAGGTTCTCTGGCATCCACACCTGCACAGATGAATCATTGGGTCGAGGGCAAAGTGCCTCGACCCATTAGTACGCGAAATGGGTGAAGGGCGAGGCGGAGCGTGGCCCTCCGGCGAAGCGACGGCGGAGGAGGGCTCAATCCACGTTCCTGGGCAAATCGGGGTGACTGAAGGGGCGTAGAAGGTGGGGAGAAGGCCGATGAAGGTGGTCAAGTCGTCGGAGCATCGGAAGGAGGGTACGACAACGGCAAACGGAGCTGAACGACTAAGGTTGACCAAAATCTAAAAACTCTAATCTAATGAGGCTAAGACTAAAATGAAGCTACCTGATGGGCGGAGTCGTCTGGGCTGGAGGTCGGGGACCTCCGGGGGTCATGGCCTCAATGGAGCGACGGGTCCAGAGGCTGAGCTCGCCTCGCGGCGGAGCACGGCGGAGTGTACGCCGGACCCAAGGCTCCAACGCTCGAAACCTCACTACAACAAACTCCCTCACTTGTTGTCACTCAAGGAAGAAGACGGAGCTCCCAGGAAACGAGGGCAAGGGCCAAAGATGCGGAAGAAATTGCAGCTTCAGGAGGCTATATACCCATCAGGGTCTGAGAAGATGGGAGCAAGGGTGCGCAATCTGAGGCGCAGATCCCTAAAGGTGACATCAGGCGAGAATCGTGGATCATTCCTCGGTCATCCAATCGAGGGAAATGGTGGACAGATCGGTTCAGGGAAAATTGATGAAGATCGGGTGAAAATCGGATCCGCGAAGGAATGCTGTCCAAAGGAGGTAGTTGACCAAGGTCAACGTTCCCTTTTGGACCAATCAGAAATCAGCAGGGTCAAAATTATTTGTAAAATAATTTAAAATTAGAAAACGAATTTATTTTAAAATATTTTCAAAATGAAAAATGTTTATTATTTTTCAAACTATTTTTTGTAATTTTTATTTATTTTTATGAAAAATAAATGAAGGTATGTATAGTATCTTGTATTATATACAGTTATAAAATACCTATGTATTTTATATTATTATTTTTATTTTCTTATTTTTTTAAAAATACCCCAAATTTATATTTTATTTATTTACAACATAAAATTTAGAGTATAAAATAATTTTTATTTTATTTTTATTGATTATTTACAAGTGTAAAATAAATAGAAGTATGATACATATATACATGTAATATGTACAAGGTTGTAGAGATAGAAATTATTTTTATTTTTATTATTCTAATTTTTATTTTATTTTTAGGAATATATACAAGGGATTAGGAACATATTTTTATTTTTATTTCTGTGAAAATTAAATATGTTCATACAAGAAGGACTATACACAAGGTTGAGTGGCCCTATCTCTCTCAACTTATTTTATTCGGCGATCATGCACATATTGGGCCCTCTCTTGGGTTTAGGTCACTCAATATTTATTCTAAATATTTTCTTCTTTTTCTTTTATTCTTTATTCTTTTATTTTTCACAATGCATGCTAATTATTGATATTTAACAAAAGCATGCTTATTGTAACTTATTGTATTTACAACTATATACATGGTAATTTGCCAAGATATTTAGCTAAAATAAAAGAATAAAGAGTGATGAATGAGTATTCATTAGTGGGCGAAGAATTGGAGGGGGAGGAAACCCCTCATTGAGTGTTTATTTTGGAAATTTCTAGTAATAGAGAACCACGATCCTATGGATGCTATATTTGAAACTAAATTCAAGAAATAAATAAGCAACGGGATAATGATGCAATAAAATGGAATATTCAATTTTGTTTCTAAAAATTACGGGTTGGAGGTTGTTTCGATGGTGATTTTGGGCTTAATTAGTAATTCTATTTATGACAGTAGATCAGAATCTAACTTTATATGGAGTGTCTCATCAAGATTGTGGTGAGGTGCCACCTCATTTCAAGTTTTCCTTATGCATGTGTATGTATATGGGTTAAATGAATAGAGCATATAAGAGTATGCTCCCACCTTGTTTCCACAATTTTTTTATTTTTATTAAAAAACAAAACTATGTGGAAATTTACTTAAAATAATAAAAATAATATGTCTTTCAAATTTCATGTAAAACAAGCATCCCTAACATATCCATCTAGAGGGGGTCAAATTCAGCAACTATGAGACCGTCAAAGTTCAGCAATCTTAACAGAGGGGATAGAAGTCTCGAATTAAATTGAATTTTGAATGATTCCATTGTGATATATAATTATCTAAATCCCCATAAGTTTCATTTCAAAAAAATAAAAATAATGCGGTAAAAAAAGGTGAGAGCATGTAAGTTACATGCTCCAAGAACATACTTCTTTTTTCCATTTATGTGTATGTAAATGGCATTAACGTATTAGGTTAGAATAAAAACATTAACCCATGCCTTTCCTTCTACCCACATTTACTTCTATTCTTGAAATGCTCTCAATGCTCCGCCCTTCGTTCTCAGTTCCCAAGCCCTCAACTCCTGGCACTGGTGGGATGGTTCATGTGGCCACAATTGAGATGGGAAGAGCACCATCTCACTGGAAAATTATGAGTGGCTGATAGAGTGTAGTGAAAAGGATGTTAAGTGGGAATGGGATTTAGATGCATACAAAATGTGGACGATCAATTCAGATCTTTTCTTTTGAATATGTACACATTACGCGCTTGCTTCTAAATAGATAGAAATACAAATCTAATTCTAATAATTTGATAATGGTTATTTTCTTAACCGGTGACAGTGGCATTTGCAACTTAGACTTTCTCTTCTGATCAAGACTTGATGAAGTAAAGACAGTATATTGATATTGATTATTGTTAAACATGTGAACGAAAAGGGACTTAATTACCAAGTCTTTGTGTTTGATGATGGCTGCAGTATACTAGAAAGGTATGCCACGAAATCATGTCAATTCTATCAAATCCATACATGGAGATATGGGGTTCACTGTAAACATAAAATGCTTGAGCTGTAAAATCCATTTGATAGCATGATTATATATGATTATCTTTATCTTTCTAATGGTTCATATGTCCTAGTATATACTGGCACTTACATGAATAGAACTTCCATCGAATATTCCTGCTTATTCTCCTTATTCCTACCTTTATTTCACCTTATTCTCCTTATTCCTATCCTCCAGCCGAACAAAGAATAGACCCTTATTCTCCTTATTCTCCATCCGTATTCCTTCTTATTCCCGAACCGAACGAGCCCTTAGGGAATCAGAACATGTCGCTAGCAATAATGTGGTTGTAGTATGGTTGTTTGTGCCAAGTGGAAGACTCTTCCGATGATGAACCTTTGCCTTACGCACGGAAGACTTCCAATTTTTGAAAAAAAAGAAAGTGGACTAGGTAAGTAACCTACTCCATGGAGTATGATCCCTTTCCTCATATATATATATAGGGAATTTATCCAGAGAGCCATGTGCCCACTTGGGTTTTTTTGAGCACCCAATTGTAGCCGTACATCTACAAGATTCAATCCTAAAAAATAGGAACTAATTTTCGTATGGAAATAAAACAAAATCGGAAATTAAAACTTTTCTAAAAATAGCGTTACATTTTTAGAAAGTGCAAGGCACACGTATATGATTGCTAAAACTATCAATTCATTCCAACGCAAGGTACTTTTTTCATTTCAATGCAAGAAGAGAGGTATGTGATTTGTTTCATGATTTGATCGCTTATTTCTATCATAATTTTGTTGTTTTAATAATATTTTTGTTCTATTTCATCTTTTCATGTTTTCATGATTTGATCGCTTATGAAATTTCATATTTTTTATCGTAAGCACTATTTTTTTCGAAAAGTATGATTGAAATTTGAGAAAGTGGTGTTCATAATATCAACTTTTATTCATTTTGATACATGATCTGTAGTAATAATTGATTTTTTATCGAATGTATTTTGTTTTCATATAATAAAAAGTTACAGTAAACACAGTTGTTATCTTTCATGCATTAATTTGAAAATATACTGAGTTACTGATGTATTTACTTAATTTACTTATAAGATATTTTATGTTACTATTGCTAACATAATTGTTACTTTTAATACGTTACTTTGAAGATATACTGAGTTACTAATGTATTTAATTCATTTACTTATAATATATATTATATGTTACTAATGCTAACAGAATTGTTACTTTTTCGTGTTACAATTCTTAATATTCACGGATATAAAATAGTACTGAAACAAGTATCTTCCTGAAACGTTACTGACAATTTGTAAGTAATGTGTATTCTTTTCCAATTTCTTGATATTTTAATATTTTTAAATTGTCTATTAACTTATTATTTCTTGTAGAACAATGCAACAATTTAGTATCTTGAAGAAGTTGATGTCATGCCGACGAGCGAGAGCAAAACAACATCATCTAAATGGACTATATGACAACGATTGAAATTTGGATGTTCATCCTATAACAATAATTAAGTAATTTATGTGTGACTTTCAGTAACACTTGACGTACTACAAGTAATTAAATGAGCTACATAAGTAAAGAAGGTGTGATTCGATAGTAATTCAAAACAAAGAATAAAACAAGTAAGATATATAGAAGCATCAATAACATGTAATAAATTGCAGGTAAAAGTGGATAATGGAATAAGTAAGTTGGAATAAGTATAAAAAACCACGTGACCAGTAACTTATATATTGCTATCAGTAACACTCGATGCATTATTGTAATTAAAAAGGTTATATAAGTAAATAAGAGGTTCTTCAGTAAGACTCAAAGTATTAAGTAACTATAACATTAGTAACAATCAAAATAACTTCAGTAAAATGGACATTTGAAATCAGTACTTATTGTATGGATGCTAGTAATTTACATACTTAATTATTGATCTCATAACAATAATTACTTGAGAACTGAATATGTATTACTTGAGCGACATGAATGAATTACTGATCTCTGTACAATGTAATACTATGGGTGTAAAATACTGACAATTGTTTCAGTATTACTGATCTCGCAACATATAATTACTTGAGTACATTATCTACATTACTGATCAAATGTACAATGATTATTTCTTAGTACAAAATTAATGATTTGATTGTATCTTTCCAAAACCGTCTTCCTTTTTTAAGGACTCGATATAATTGGAAATATAAAAGGCTCAAACGTATTAAATCTTTCCAAAACCGTGCTCCTTCGAAATAGACAACCATTCAAATGGAAATACACGTGACGAACCCACGTTTGGTGCTCACCGCAACTCAAATGGGCACAGGACTCTCTGGATAAGCCCTATATATATAGGGATAAATGGGGCTAACCCCTGGGGGAGCTAACTTGGATCCCCCCACCCCATTTCGTCCGGTTTTTTTATTTTTTTTAAAAAAATTCTTCCGTGAAATTTCATAACTATATCCCTATATAATGTCATTAAAATTTCGTGCGAAACAGAGACTCCTACGGCCTCCATCCAGACAATCATTTTTTAATGGTAACAGAATTGCTAAAAACGGCCATGTCTGGATGGAGGTCGTAGGAGTATCTGTTTCGCATGAAATTTTAATGATATAATATAGGGATATATTGATGAAAATCCACGGAAGAAATTTTCAAAAAATAAAATAAAATAACCGGACGAAATGGGGCGGGGGGAGCCAAGTTAGCTCCCTCCATGGGGGCATCTCCATTTTACCCATATATATATAGGGGAAAGGGATCCTACTCCATGGAGTAGGTAACTTACCTACTCGACTTTCTTTTTTTAATTTTTTTTAAAAATGCTTTCATGGATTTTCATAACTATATCCCTCTAATACGTCATTCAAATTTTGTCAGAAACAGAGACTCATACGGCGTCCATCCAGAACATGAAAAATACAGCAAATATGTGACCGTTAAAAAATGACCGTCTGGATGGAGGCCGTAGGAGTCTCTATTTTTGACGAAATTTGAATGACATATTAGAGGGATATAGTTATGAAAATCCATGGAAGCATTTTTAAAAAAATAAAAAAAATTGAAAAAATTGAAAATGGAGTAGGTAAGTTACCTACTCCATGGAGTAGGATCCATTTTCTTATATATATATGAGGATAGGAATCCTACTCCATGGAGTAGGTAACTTACCTACTCCACTTTTTTTTTCAAAATTTTTTTATTTTTTTTGAAAAATGCTTCCATGGATTTGCATAACTATATCCCTCTAATATGTTATTCAAATTTCGTCAGAAACAGAGACTCCTACGGTCTCCATCCAGAACATGAAAAATACAGCAAATCTGTGACCATTAAAAAATGACTGTCTGGATGGAGGCCATAGGAGTCTCTGTTTTTGACGAAATTTGAATGACATATTAGAGGGATATAGTTATGAAAATCCATGGAGGTATTTTTCAAAAAAATAAAAAAATTGAAAAAGAAGAAAATAGAGTAGGTAAGTTACCTATTCCATGGAGTAGGATCCCTTTTCTCTCTGTATATATATTAAATGTGTTATATATATATATGAGGAAAGGGATCCTACTCCATGGAGTAGGTAACTTACCTACTCCACTTTCTTTTTTCTAATTTTTTTATTTTTTTTGAAAAATGCTTACATGGATTTGCATAATTATGTCCCTCTAATATGTCATTAAAATTTCGTCAGAAATAGAGACTCCTACGGCCTCCATCCAGAACATGAAAAATACAGCAAATCTGTGACCGTTAAAAAATGACTGTCTGGATGGAGGCCGTAGGAGTCTCTGTTTCTGACGAAATTTGAATGACATATGAATATCCATGGAAGCATTTTTCAAAAAAAAATAAAAAAATTGAAAAAGAAGAAAATGGAGTAGGTAAGTTACCTACTCCATGGAGTAGGATCCCTTTTATATATATCTATATATATATATATGTATGTATGTATGTATATGTGAGGAAAGGGAGCCTACATCCTGATGTAGGTAACTTACCTACATCATGTTTTTTTCCCATTTTTTTTATTTTTTTAAAAATGCTTCCGTGGATTTTCATAACTATATCCCTCTAATATATCATTCAAATTTCGTCAAAAATAGAAACTAATGTGTCTCTCCATCTAGACCATGTAATTTACAACAAATCTAAGACTGTTAAAATTACTTGTTCTGGATGAAGGGCATAGGAGTTTCTGTTTCTGATGAAATTTGAATGACATATTAAAGGGATATAGTTATGAAAATCCATGAAAGCATTTCTTAAAAAAATAAAAAAATTTGGGAAAACACAAGCATGATGTAGGTAAGTTACCTACATCAGGATGTAGGCTCCCTTTCCTCTCTCTCTCTCTCTCTCTATATATATATATATATAGGGAATTTTTCCAGAGAGCTCTGTGCCCATTTGGGTTTTTTTGAGCACCCAATTGTAGCCGTCCATCTACAAGATTCAGTCTCAAAAAAATAGGAACTAATTTTCGTATGGAAATAAAACAAAATCGGAAATTAAAACTTTTCTAAAAATAGCGTTATGTTTTTGGAAAGTGCAAGGCACACGTATATGATTGCTAAATTTATCGATTCATTCCAACGCAAGGCACTTTTTCGTTTCAACATAAGAAGAGAGGTATGTGATTCGTTTCATGATTTGATCGCTTATTTCTATCATATTTCCGTTGTTTTAATGATATTTTTGTTCTATTTCATCGTTTCATGATTTCATGATTTGATCGCTTATGAAATTTCATATTTTTTATCGTAAGCAATTTTTTTTTTCAAGATGTATGACTGAAATATGAGAAAGTGGTGTTCATAATATCATTTTTTATTTATTTTGATACATGATTTGTAGTAATAATTGTTTTTTTATCGAATGTATTTTGATTTCATTGTAAATACTTTACCTATTTTATTTATCATCAAAATCACCTCAAATCAAAATACTCCTTTTATAAAAATTGTTTACAAAAATATATATTCTTTTATAAAAAGTATCAGAAAAATATTTAGACACAAAAATAAAATAACCGCAATGAACCATAAAAGCCGCAAAAGCCGACTTCCAAGGTTCATAACTATTTATAGAAAACTCCAAAATTACCAAACTCACTTTTAAAATCCGTTTTATACGTAACACTATTTATTAAAAATATCAGAAAAATATTCGGATTAAACCGGTGAGTTTCAGCTTTTTGGACCCTATGTATATATGTATTATATGTAGAAACTTCCCCGATTTTTAGTTAAATAACCGTAAACCCGATTAACTTAATTCTTTTTCTTAAAATCATCTAAAATTATATATAAAAATATAAAATTAAAAAAAACTCAAAATACCAATAAAATCTGGAGGCCTGAAGCCGCAACTTTTTTCGTCCGGGGCTCATAACTTGGTCGTATGAACTCCGAATTGAGCAAACTCGGTCCCTAAAATTATATTTTTCAATTATCTAAAAAATGACACTAGTTAATGCGAAAAATGCGGTTTTCGGGGTCATATTGGTATATTGTACCATAAGCTGTAACTTATATTATTATTTAATACATTAATCCTTTATTTTTTATTTATAAATAAATAATATTTCTTTTATTTATTTATTTAAATATTTATTTATTTATTTAATAATTACTTAATTACATACTTAATTATTTAAGTAATACTCAATTACCTAATTATTAATATTTAATTACTTTATTAATTATATTTAATTATCAATTATTTATTTAATTACGAAATTAAAACTTAAATAATAATTATTTAAATATTATTTTTATTTATTTAATTCTATTAATTACTTTTATTTATTTATTTATTTTTAATTTCTTTTCCTATTTTCTCTCTCTTCTTTATTCTCTCTCCTACTTTCCCAATTCCTCTTCCCCTTTCTCCCGATTCTTCCTTCCTCTCCGCCGTTCTCCTCCGCCACCAACCGCTCCACCATTAAGCCAACCTCCCAACGGCCGGTCGTTGGCCGGCAGTTGTCTCAACCACCGCTCGTATCCCGTCACCCATGGCCGGTGACCCGATCCTCATCTTCCTATATATAGGACGTCAACTCCCCCGAGTCCCGCATCCGCCATTTGTGTCTTTCCTCTTTCCCTGAGTTCTGGAGAGAGAGAGAGAGAGAGAGTTTGGAGCAGTGACAGGGCTCTGTTCCCGTTCTCCGTCGAGCGAGAGGATTGCGGCAAGGTTCAGCGTGATCGATTCGTCGGAGTCTGCACCACCATGCACGAAGACATTCCCTGCGAGCAGCCTCTGTGTCACGTCGCGCAGCGAGGCGACAACCTGTGGATCTCTGCCGAGGTCTGCGTTTTCCAGGCGACTACCTCCGTCGTCGTCCATTCCTGTTCTCTTCTCTGTCTCCAATCCCTCTTAACTTCTCAATCTCGTCCACTATTCTCAAATTTCTCCGCATTTTGACTCGAATCCATCCGCTATCGTTTTCAATCGGAGGTTTCCAATTTCCATTTTTTTATTCCCATGCTATTCGCACCTCCTATCTACTATTTCCCTATCCACATCATCATCTATATTGATATCCGTCAGATCTGTACATTCCTCCAAATAATCCACTCGAGATAAACATCCTCGAGCTCCCTTCGCATCAACTAAATCAGAGTTTTCCTGCAAAACACCTGTAGCAGTATTTTTTTGGACAACAACGTGCAGAGCCGTTTAGAACTTCAATGTGAAGACAAACCATCTTCTGATCTGAGTATTTGCATATTGAGACGTCAATTCAACGAATCATCGGAGATTTTATCAGAAATCACTGCCACGGCACCTGCTCGTCGTTGCCGCTCCACCGCAAAGGAGGTCGTGCCCTGCTCCAGACGCACGCACAGGCGTCCTTCCAGCGGCGGCCTCCTTCATCAGCGCTTCCGTCGCTGCTGGCCAGCAGAGTCTGCTGTACCACGTGGGCCGCTCGATCAAGATCGAGCGGTTCACACGAATTCAAGGTTAAAGTGGCCCTTTGCGTGTGAACCGCTCGATCATGATCGAGCGACCCACGTGGTACAGCAGGCCTCTGCTGCCCAGCAGAGGATCCTTGCTACGTTAATCGACCCTCGAAACTCGTAGATTGGAGTGCCTTGCCTGAGCAAAAATTATAGAGTAAATTACAATTTGGATCCTCATCTATGAGTTCGATCCCAGAATGGGTCTCGATCTTTAAATTGTAATTATTCGGGTCCCAGGGCCATTAATGTAAGAAACTTTTTGGGGTTAATGACGAGTATACCTTTGTTTAAAAGTCGGAATCCAACCCCCATTCCCATCCCAACAAGAGCATATTCGTCATGAACTCCAAAATTTCCATTTCCTAAATGGTCTGAGGACCCGAATCATTACAATTTAAAGTTTGAGACCCATTCTGAGATCGGACCCATAGATGAGGACCCAAATTGTAATTTACCCAAAATTATAACTGATCGCGCGCAACCGCGCTCGACGAAATCCTCCAGATCGCACGCCGCCCCACCGCTCAAGTTCGGACACGCGCGACACACGTGGGCAGCCCAAATATCTGGGTGAACTGCATATTTACCCTCGGATTTTTTTGATTAAGCGAACATGTCCTTGGCCTAATTGCCTCGCGTGCCTGGTATGTGATTACTGTGAAATTTGTGACGACAACCTTCCCAGATCATGCCTACTGCGAACAAGTCTTCATCTCAGGAAAATCACGTGCTTGGGCACGTGATTTTTGGCGGATTTACATCAGACTTCCGGAACTTTACATATTCGCATATTCCAAGTAGGTTGAGATCATATGTCGTGATTCCTGGAGTGTTTGTGCGTGACCAATTGCATATACTACCATTTACGCATACACCCCCTCCATTTCTGCAAATCTATACGCAGCTCAACATTTTCAGATAATTGCAAATACACCCCTATTCATTGTATACATAATTATACATATACCCTATACATACTAAATAAAAAAATACAAAAATTCATTGAAACTTGCAAAATTCATAATTAACTCAATAAAAATCCCCTAAAAACGTACCACATATCGTTTTAAAGGGAATTTCATCTACTTTATACAGAAAATACAATAAAAATATTTCCGCATTATATACACCTTTAAAAATTTAAAATACATCCATGTTTTCAATAAAAACATACATTTTTCATATTGAAAGTACAACAACATTAATAAAAATCTTAAAAACTCCTCTAAAATCTATAAAACTAGAATATAAATAAAAATCATAAAATAACAAAATAAAAACTAAATAAAAATTTAAACATTTTCTAAAATAAAAAATCATAAAATACCTTTAAATCACAAAAATAATATTAAATTCATTAAAACCCAAATAAAAATTGAGAAAAATCTTTAAAATTTAAATAAAAATTAGGAAACCCTTTTGGCTAAGATTTTCTACAGATTTTTCCTAATTTCAACAGTTTACCTCCCTCAGTTCGACACTCCCGTACTTTCACTATACATCAAAGTTTAGGAGTATAAATAAAAATAAAGGAGATTAATACGAAATTAATATTTTCTGATAAAACCCACTCGGTCGATACAACGACCGCGAAATCTCTTTTCTGTCTCTTTTGCAGGAGTTCAGAAGCAGGCCGGGTGACGAGTTTTTCACTATTGTATTAGTCTTGAAGAAGCCGCTGTTATGTCGAGGAGCGAGAGCAAAACAACATCATCTAAATGGACTAGAAAATAATAGTTGAAATGTGGATGTCCACCATATAACAATAATTAAGTAATTTATGTGTGACTTTCAGTAACACTTGACGTATTACAAGTAATTAAATAGGTTACATAAGTAAAGAAGGTGTGATTCGATAGTAATTCAAAACAAAGAATAAAACAAGTAAGATATATAGAAGCATCAGTAACATGTAATAAATTGTAGGTAAAAGAAGGTAATGGAATAAGTAAGTTGGAATAAGTATAAAAAATCACGTGACCAGTAACTTATGTATTGCTATCAGTAACACTCGATACATTATAAGTAATTAAAAATGTTATATAAGTAAATAAGTGGTGCTTCAGTAAGACTCAGAGTATTAAGTAACTATAACATTAGTAACAATCAAAATGACTTCAGTAAAATGGACATTTGTAACCAGTACTTATTATATAGACATTAGTAATTCACATACTTAATTACTGATCTCACAACAATAATTACTTGAGAACTAAATATGTAATACTTGAGTAACATGAATGAATTACTGATCTCTGTACAATGTAATATTACATATGTAAAATACTGACAATTGTTTCAGTATTACTGATCTCGCAACACATAATTACTTGAGTACATTATTTACATTACTGATCAAATGTAGAATGACTATTTCTTCGATACGAAATCAATGATTAAAATGTATCTTTCCAAAATCGTCTTTCTTTTTTTAAGGACTTGATATATTTGGAAATATAAGAGGCTCAAACATATTAATATCCTTCCAAAACCGTGCTCCTTCGAAATAGGCAACCTTTAAAATAGAAGTACACGTGGAGAGCCTACATTTGGTGCTTACCAAATTCAAATGGGCACAGGGCTCTCTGGATAAGCCCTATATATATATAGGAGAAACTTCAAATGAGACAGGGTCTCACCACTTTTTTAGTGAGCCGTCCACCTCATCCGTTTAATTCAAATCATGCGGTTATGATTAATGATCCATTAATTGTATTATTTAAATAGTAATAAACCTATTTTGGTCATTTGTCAAACTCTAAATATAGAATGAGGCAACTCAAAAACCTAATATACATCCTCTCTCTTTCATTTTCTCATGACGGCAACAATGGGATTGGCAAAATCACGTCGTGATAGCATATGGTTGAGGCGGAGGACGGATGCAACCTAGAGATCACGGCTGCACGCGACGGAGGTGGGTTGCGACCTGGAAACCGAGGCGACGCGTCGTTGCAACGACAATGAGCATCGGGCGTAGAAGGTTGCAATGGGGACAAGCGACGGCCTAGGTGTTTGCTAGGATGGAAAAGATATTTCGGAGGAGGAAGATGAAGAGAGAGGAGACGGTGGTGCGGTGACGCACATGGGGAAGACGACGATGCAAGGTGGTGTAGGTTCGCACATGGCGTACGACGACGATGATGGATTTACTTTGTGGTATACTTTTCTTACATAATTGATATTTGATTTTACATATTGATTAAATTTTTCACAAATCTCATTATCGATTTCTTATCTTGCAGAACTCCCCATGAATTTTACAAGCCGGTCATGAGTTTTTAAGGAGCGAGATACAGTTACAAAGATTCACGTAAATTTTACAAAATAAAGATACACACTACGAAAAATGTTGAAGTTTACAAAGAAAAAATTACTCTTACAAAAACTCGACGGAGTATACAAAACAAATATACCCATTTACAAAATGAAAATACCCATTTACAAAAAAATATAGTGACAAAATGAAATTATTAATGAAATTACAAAATAGAAAATTACTTTTTACAAAAACTCACCGGAATTTACTAAGATACGATTGAATTCAAATCGTTTAGAATAAATTTAGAAATCAATCAATAATGGTATCAAGAAAATTACCAAATCCAGAAAAGCTTATAAATGGTATTTCAAAACTATTTAATGGATCTTGGATTTAACAAAATTGAGATGACGAAATTGCCCTTTTGGATATTCTTTTTAATGCTACCGTCAGATCAAGATCTGACGAATCCGATTAATGGCTCACCATAATATTGGTGAGACCCCATCTCATTTGAAAGAGTCCATATATATATATATATATATACAGAGAGAGAGAGAAAAGGGAAGCTACACCGGGTGGTGCAGCCAACTAGCTACACCCGAGCATTTTTCTCATTAGTTTTTGATTTTTTTGAAGGAAACCTATGGGGATTTACTTAGTTTATTGAGTGGAATATGTGTTTCAAATTTCATGCAAAACAAACATTCCTAACATGCCCATTTAAAGAGGGTCAATTTCAATCATTCTGAGACCGTTAAAATATGATAGTCTTGATGGAGATGATAGAAGTGTCGAATTTAGTTGAAATTGGCATGATATCATGGTGATATATGGTGATTTAAATCCCCCTAGGGTTCATTTCAAAAATACAAAAAACCGATGAAAAAAAAGATCGGGTGCAGCTAGTTAGCTACACCCCCAGGTGCATCTTCCTCAGCCCCATATAAATACATATATACATATATATATAGCTTATCCAGAGAGCCCGGTGCCCATTTGAGTTTGGTGAGCATCAAATGTAGGCTCTCCACGTGAACTTCTATTTTAAAGGTTGCCTATTTCGAAGGAGCATGGTTTTGGAAGGATATTAATACGTTTGAGTCTCTTATATTTTCAATTATTTCGAGTCCTTAAAAAAAGGAAGACGGTTTTAGAAAGATACATTTAAATCATTAATTTCGTACCAAAGAAATAGTCATTGTATATTTGATCAGTAATATAAATAATGTACTCAAGTAATTATGTGTTGTGGATCAGTAATATTAAAACAATTGTCAATATTCTATATTTGTAATATTACATTGTACAGAGATCAGTAATTCATTCATGTTACTCAAGTAATACATATTCAGTTCTCAAGTAACTATTGTTGTGAGATCAGTAATTAAGTATGTGAATTACTAATGTCCATACAATAAGAATTGATTACAAATGTCCATTTTACTGAAGTCATTTTGATTGCTACTAATGTTATAGTTACTTAATACTTTGAGTCTTACTGAAGCACCTCTTATTTACTTATATAACATTTTAAATTACTTAGAATGTATCGAGTGTTACTGATAGCAATACATAAGTTACTGGTCACGTGGTTTTTTATAGTTATTCCAACATACTTATTCCATTACCTTCTTTTACCTACAATTTATTACATGTTACTGATGCTTCTATATATCTTACTTATTTTATTCTTTATTTTGAATTACTATCAAATCACACCTTCTTTACTTATGTAGCCTATTTAATTACTTGTAATACATCAAGTGTTATTGAGTCACACATAAATTACTTAATTATTGTTATATGGTGAACATCCAAATTTCAACTGTCTTCTAGTCCATTTAGATGATGTTGTTTTGCTCTCGCTCCTCGGCATAATATCAGCTTCTTCAAGACACCAAATTGTTGTATTGTTCTGCAAGAAACAATAAGTTAATTGAACATTTAAAAAAAATAAAATATCAAGAAATTGGAAAAGAATACATATTACTTACAAATTTCAAGTAACATTTCAGGAAGATACTTGCTTCGGTACTATTTTATATCCGTGAATTGTAAGAATTGTATAAAGAAAAGTAACTCAGCAATATACTCGCTTCAATAAGAATCATTCAATGACAAATAACTTGTAATGAATTGTTAGTAACGTTTGTTATATGACAAGTAACTTGTAATGAATTGTTAGTAACTCAGAAATATACTCGCTTCAGTAAGAATCATTCAATGACAAGTAACTTGTAATGAATTGTTGGTAACGTTTGTTATATAACAAGTAACAATTATGTTAGCATTAGTAACATAAAATATCTTATAAGTAAATTACTTAAATACATTAGTAACTCAATATATTTTCAAAGTAACGCATGAAAAATAACAACTGTATTTACTGTAACTTTTTATTATATGAAATCAAAATACCTTCGATAAAAAATCAATTAGGACTACAAATCGTGTATCAAAATGAATAAAAACGATATTATGAATACCATTTCTCATATTCCAATCATATTTCTCGAATAAATATTGCTTACGATAAAAAAATATGCAGTATTCGTAATTGCTTCTGAAATATGTCGATCACAATCCATTCGTGAATTAATCATGAACGAAATCTAATGGAAAAATATTAGCAAAGAAAAAATAACAATTAAAACGTATGATCAATGAAAATATAAAATCAACAATTGAAATACAATACCTTTGGCGAGCAAAAATTATCTGCAACTACAAGATGCTCGGATCATCTCATGAGATTGATAGTCACGCGTTGCAAATGTCGATATCAATCACTCAACCAGATAATCAAAATGTTATCATAAACGCATACTATTTTTGGAAAGCTTTAAAATTCCCTTTTAATTTTTCAACCATTATTGTTGTGGATTCCTAAAACCGGAGGATTAAAATTGCAAATCCAATGGCTGAGATGATGGGCTCATATCATCTCTAATGGGCACAAGGCTTTTTGGATAAAAATCATACACACACACATACATATACATATACATATATATCGAGTTTTAGAACCCACAATATCACAACTTTGTATCACCATCTTTTTTACATTTATTCCAAAATTTGGGAAGCTTTATATAAATTTGATCCATTCATTATTTCAATATGAAATGTGATTCATTCATTATTTCGATCTCATCAGCTTTTGGTTCTTACGAGATGATGATGATCATATGGTGTGGCAGCTGCCCCATAAACCCAAGCATATGGCCATACTAATTGTGTCGCAATTACCAAAGCATGTGCACAATGTGGGAGACACGGCATTATGTCTATGCTGAGGACCAATCCCCCCATTGAACATCTAGCCGAGCCCCTTTCCGAGCTTTTCTAATAATACTTACGCCTCTACTTTTTTTTATAATTACACTTATACCCTTACAGTCTTACAATATTCACAGTTACACATGTGCCCCTATATTACACCAGCAGAAAGGTGCTGCTGTTAAATTTTAAAGAATATAAGGGTATGAGTGTATGCAAAAAAAAGTAGGGCATAAGTGGTATTGGAAAAATTCTGAAGGGCACAAATGTAAAAATCCCTTCAACCTTGTACACTCAGCTGGTAAAACCATGGTTCAACTCCTTAACAGTGTGAGGCGAATTTCAGGTAAATTACAAGTGCACCAGAAGTGAGCTCAATCATGTGACCAACAAAGGATCAAAGCTAACATGACAACAAGGTGGATCACGATATCTGTGCGATCGTGTCCCTGCCTGCATCTGAGAAGACCAAAACATAAGAAGCGAAAAAATCGAACATCTGCAATAGAAGCATGATCCTATCATCATGGTCGGAGCTGAACATTGCAAATTATGGTTGAGCTAAGAACATCGTCGTCGTTAATGATATCACTCCAACTAGATAGATGCAAAAAACCGATAAACTATGGACTAGATTTTCCATTGTTTCTCTGTAAAAAAAACAGAGAGAAGAGGCAAACTACTGTACAAAATTAAACAGCAAGATCAAGAGATGTCCGGTCAATGTCGACGAATCCTAACACCAACGTACGCCCGACGGTCAGTACATCGACTCTCCCCCTTATCCCTTGTGTTCTAAACACGCATTGGTCGAGTTGAAATTCCTATCCTAGGCCAAATCAGTCCCTTTTCTGCCGCAAATCCTGCAAAGCACCGTATCCAATGCTTCCTATAAAAAAGAAAGAGATGGATATAATCAAAGGGAAAATCGAACTAGAGAAGAGCGTGAAGTACGTTGATAGTTCATGCGGGTCTCTTGCAGGGCCTCAGTCCTTCGTTAGTGCTTTGCGCATCGGCGTCCTCCTGCGATCATGTTTCGTTTCGTTACTGACAGTGATAAACCAGATTCAACTAAGATTTGCAACTTAGAGATTATCATGTTTGATGCAAAAGAAAAAAAAACAAACAGAAAAAAGAGATGATTTTTTATAGCAACCGCAGTTCGCTGTTTGAACTAAGTACCTCGTCTTGATCAGCCTTGTACATGTTGCGTACTTCTATCCATGGACGTGAGGACTGATACCCCACCGAAAGGTGAGAAGTGGGAGATTCGTAACCATAATGTGGCCATTGTTTCGACGAAGACGAAAGGGACGGATTTGGAACAGCGTACTGGCTTTCCGAGTTGCTTCTTTTGCGAGCGGATGAGGATTCCGCTGTAGACCGCAGGTCTCCTTCTACCTCCATCACCTCAGGTTCGCGAGACCGAACTCGTGCATTGTATTGGTTGCGGCATTCCCTCTCTCCATTCCTCTTGTGTTCGGATGACTGATCCTTCAAGTGTTGGATAGATGGAACTCTCTGATCACGAGAGGAAGTCGCGCACGTCGATTCTTGCCGCAGCACGACCTTTGGAATGTCAAAGGTATTTATGGCGACCAAGTTGTCTGCAATGCCTTCTTCCAGACCGTTCATTTTCTCCGCCTTGTCGAGCTCCCACATCATGGCAACCGTTTCGGACAACCGTTCTCTCGCCACTGAGACTTCCACTATCGGTTTCGGGTAGTTCAGTCCTAACTCGATACCTGCAGCTCTAAGGATGGACTCAGGAGCATCCCAAGGATGGTGAATCCACGCAGTGGGCATCCTTGCTAGTTCGGGAATCCAGTGCCTCACGTATTCACCTTCTGGATCGAACCGTGATCCTTGGACCTGGTATCATCATGGTAATCATGTAATGAGTGTAGCAACTATATGCTATCAAATCGTTTGTTACATAACAAAAAAAATAAGAACGAAGATAATAGAATAGGATATGATAGAATAAAAGATGCAAACTGCAGCATCAATCCATGTCAATGGGGGTATTTCTTTTTTCCTTGGTTGGTATATGTAAGTTGTTTGAAATCTACATTAGGTGGGATATAGAAAGCTCACCTCAGGATGGTCTAGACGATCCAACTCGTGTCCGTCCGGTAAACTACCAGATACATATTGCCATCCAAGAATATCGCATTCTAGATCAGCATCCAAGAGGGTATCCCAGAAATATTTCATCCCCCATCTCCAGGGAAGCAATAAATACTTAACACAGAAGCTCGAAACAATTACTCTAGCTCGGTTGTGCATCCAGCCTGTGGCCCAAAGTTCCCTCATACCCGCATCAACTAAAGGATAGCCGGTCCTGCCTTGCCTCCAAATCTTGAACCGGACCTCATCGTAATGCCAGGGATAATGCTTTAGATTGCCAAGAAGTGATCTTTCATGAGTAAATGGGAAATTGAAACATAGATAGCGCGAGTACTCGCGGAGTCCGACGGATCTGAGGAAAAGATTGACGCTTTCTTCTGCACCTAGCTTCCCTTCTTTGTTCCATTGTATCTGCTTCATCCGTACACTTTGGTAGAGCTTCTTTATGCTGATTTCTCCATAATGAAGGTACGGTGACAACAAAGAGGTCGTGATGCCATCCAACTTGGATCTGTTCTTGGCATAATCCCAAAGATTGTCATTTATGAATTCTTGTAGAACCTTATCTGCATAGCTCCATCCCGGAGACCAGGCTCTATTTAGCAGTGCATTGCTTGATTTCTCGGATTCATTCTCGAGACGCAAATCATCGATAGAGCAACTTTCAATTTTTTCGGTCCCTGAAACAATTAAGAAAAACTGGTTCTCTCTATCATCCTCAACAACGTAGCAAGTATTAAAATAAGTTGATCGCATCCTCAACAATGTAGCAAATAGTAATTAAGTTAATCTCTATGGCAGGAAATAGCAGGAAAGAAGCATCACCACAATCCTGACAAAGAAGGATGAACAACTCTGAAACTAATTGGTTGGGATTCAAAGAATATTTACTGTTAGAATAATTATGTTATTTAATTTTATTGTCCTGTTTCTGTAATTTACCCATAAAGCTTTTCTCCTATATAAGAGAGCTCTAGGGTTTGATGGAATGTTATCTCGTTTATTCCCTCAACATTTACAAAAGCCATATAAACCATGAGCGAGAATTATTGCTGACAGAGTTATGTCTTCAATCAACTGATATTTTCAATCTTTTCAAGCTATCTTTCATACTTTCTATGGAATTAATCAACTTACAACGAGGGCGAGAGGTTGATCAATGCAAAAAGTCACATGCCGATTGTTTCTTCAGAAATAGCAATCAATCATTTTTTCCTGTGTAAACACCTAGTATATCCGCCCTTCAATTTCTTTAAAAAGCAATAACAAGACTCCTTTCATGAGACGAACTAAAGCTAAATTGTTGAACCTTTCTGGCTCATGCATAATATGGTTGGAACAAAAACAGAAGGTTGAAAGTTGCTTTACGGGTATAAGGTAGAATTTGGTCGTGGGATAAGTGTGTAGTAACCTCTCCTGCATTCTACAAAGTTGGAATCAAAGGGTAGATGCAAACAGATCAGTTTTTCGAATAAAACGGACACAAACAGATGACATAGTAAAACATCTTATTTTAAGAAATCATTTCCATTTCAAATGTTAAAACAAGGGATATCCCTGATTTTACTTTATTCAGCCACCACTTAGGTCTCATGAATGTCATACGCCACCACCAAATCAAATGATATATGTAAGATCACATCACCAACGACATACATCTCACATCACAACAAGCATTGTACTGTAAATCACAGTCGAATTATTTTGGTAATTGAATTTTGTCCAATTTCCATTTAGTGTTGCATGTGCAGTTCCTATTACCTATTGAGAGAGAGCTGTGTGTGAATGAAGTCGACATATAGAGTTATGTACTACGTCATTAAGAAAAAAACAATAAAAGATTGGGTACTTGAAGGACTTCCAAAGGAATAGGTCTTTCATAAGGTCCAAAACAAACTAGGTAAAATCCAGTGCCTCGATATTCTTGTTGTGAGCTATTATTTCTGATTGTAGTTTCCGACATTGTGCATGTAACAGTTTCAAAGAAAACCCAACAAGAGCAAGATTAAATGGATGAACATCTCTTCATACCTGGCGGTGGAGCTAATTGCAATGGCGGAAGGTAAGCTGCAGGCTCAATTGGCAAGTTCGCGCACTTATTCCAGAAATCATCAAAAACAGTGAAAGCATGCCCATTATCATCGTAGACCTCCCAAGGTTCATATAGCAAATCCCCGTTAAAAGTTTGCACATCAATCCCAAATTCTACCAATTGTGTTTTAATGCTATGATCACGAACAAGAGAAACAGGATCTGGAAAAAACCCACCACAACAAAGTAACTAATGCTGACAGTTCATGCTAGGTGCAAAACAAACCACTATAATGCCCCTATTCCATATGTAAACAGCATTAAATAAAAAGGGGAAATGCAACTGCTTTAACATAAACAATCAATCCAGCATAAATGAAATCAAGGTTCAAGTGGCATCAGGCAACAACGAGAATAGTAAGATAAAAGTTCCATCTTTAAAGCAGTAAGAAAAAGTTTGAGCTGCAAAGAAGACTTGCACAAGTTGTGCATGCCCAACTCTATGTTTCCTAGTGACACTTTCTGAAGTCTGTCTGCGTATTTTCCCATGACTATACCATGTTGTTTCCTAACTTATATTTACAATGTTATACCAATATCCGGTCAAATTTTATACCACCAGTTAACATCCGAAATTTCCAAGCATCTCTGAGTAGCAGTTAGCATGGCAGCAATTTTCAAAGAACTAATGTCAATTTTCTTATGGCAATGTTGTAAAGTTATCTGCCTATTGGTCTATTGATGCTATTGATTTATTATTGGCCATCCATTTTGTTAATGTGACTTGAATCCTAACCACTTGTTGGATTGCTGACGTGTCTGATCTGTGTCCTGCCTTTTGATTGGCTGAAAGCTGTTGGACCAGGATTGCTAACGTGTCTGATATGTGTTCTGCCTTCTGATTAACTGAAAGCTGTGGGTCCAGGATTGCTGACATGTCTGATCCATGCCCTGCCTTGTGATTGGTTGAGAGCTGTTGCGATAGATTGTTGAATACTAATGGTATTCTTCTGTTGTAGTATAAAAGGGGTCTTAGGGCGCCACCAGATACTGTATTCCCGATTCTGATCATGTTTCTCATCCCATATCTGTACCTTCTCAGTACCCTCTGTATTACCTTTATTCTCCATATAGTGAAACCGATCACCCCCGCCCAAGGACGTAGCCCATTTACGGGTGAACCTTGCAAATCCTTGTGTTTGCGTCTTGCTTGTTTGATCGTGTTTGTGCGTGTTTACTTCCGCGATTCGCAACACATTTATTTCTATCTTTAGTATTTTCTCTCTGTAGCCTTTCCATGTTAGGGACTCCTGTTGAGGACCGCTGTCTATTTTCCATCATTAGGGTTTTTGGGTTTCACACATAAATAAGAAACCCTACTCTTTGAATAAAATTATCACTTCTTTCTGTACCTTTTCCATGTGATATCAGAGCGACGAACATAGATCAGAATTCCGAGCCTCCCTTATCCTAGACCCCACTACCAAGCCTCTCTGATGTGCCACAACCATTGGAAGAGCCACTGCCAGTTTCTTGCTCTAGCTGCATCAACCCCACTGCCCAGCGGTGCCGTGCACTAATGTCCTAGTGCAGCTAGCGCCCTAGGCGCTCCACCATAGCCACACCCAACGGAAGTCAACGCCGCTGCCAAGGCGCCAGACGATGCCACAAGCACTCAACCGCAATCACACCTAGTGGCAGTCCAACACCACCGTGCCGACGCCACAGCCCCAGTGCTGCCTTGTTGCCCTAGCGACCCAAGCACGACCTCCCTATATCACAGCTGCACCCAGCAGCCACACCATCGTCTATGTACCCTCCTTTCTACCACACACAGTGGTTCTATCACCAATGAATTTTGATGCTTGAGTAGATCTATAACTTCTTCAATCTTCTCATCCTGATCACAATTTCTTGTGAAAGAGAAAAGGGCATCCATCGTATAGGTGGGTGCCCAAAAACTTCACCATTAATCACCAAGAATTTAGGGTTGTTATCAGTTGTGCTCCTCTGAGATATTGCAATAACAGTTATACCCCTCCCTTTTTGGGAATATCAGTTGTGCCCCTAACTTATTATCATTCTATCACTTGTACCCTTCTGTTACTTCGACCGCCAATAAGTTAACTTAACCATGGTTTTTTTCAAACCACGGTAAGGTTAAGAGGGGCATGTATGGAAGAAATGGTTCCTCTCCTCCTCCAAGCAGGACACTGCAAGTCCCAGCATCACCTCTGCTTGCATCCTATTGAAGTCCGTGTTCAGTACCGGATCTACGAAATCTTCAACCCATGATGCATCCTCATCAATCCATGATGCATCCTCCTGAAATACTAACAAACAACATTAACCTCCAGTCGACAACACGTGTATCCGATCAAACAAAAAATACAAAGACCAACGTATTGTAATCAACTCTGTAGTTAGATCAAATGAAAATGTTCGAATCCTTGCCCTTAGATTAGCAATTAATACAGACATGTTACTTTTATTTAAAAATCGTGTTACATCGCAAGTAAAGCAAAGTCCACCCAATCAGATCGCAATTCACCTCACCTACAAAAAACTGGAAATGGCGGTCAGGACGGAGCGGAGCGACGAGACTGCGGAAATGTAGCAAAAGCGAGCTTCGTCGAGGATGCCTCCACCAACGCCTCCCTCGGACGGATCTTGGTGGAGTCGAGGTGCCTTTGGCCCTCCACACCAGTTCTTGTCGGCTCTTGACCTCCGTCGTCATCTCGTACCTTGACGAGGAAAGTTTTCGGGGATCCTTTGCTAATGGAAAACAATATATTAAATACAATCCTGCTTTACTGTCACATAAGAGACCGAACGTTGTGCCTCCAAATCTCAACCCATGATGCATCCTCCTCTGCCCATGATGCATCCTCCATGAGAGCTCGAGGGTTTTCCAATCGCCGCGAGTGGGAATGGACAGGAGGGGATTGGCGCAGGTAATTTCAGATTATACATGGTGGGGGGGGACAAGGGAGGAGGGGTTTCCATTGTCTGAAGCCGGCGGGGATGCGTTCTTGGGAGTTATGGTAGGGTGGGTGTTGTTGTAGATCCCAGGAGGAGGAGGAGGAGGAAGAGGAGAGAGAGGTTGAGAAGGGGGCGGTGGAGGAGCAAGGGGGCGGAGGAAGAGGAGGGGGTGTTGGAGGAGGAGGAAGCTGGGATAGAGGAGGGGGGAAGACCACAATAACCTTTTTTAAAACTTAGTTCCACTTGAGTCCTCAAAGTTAACATCTGTTTGCGTTGGGATGGATGTCAACTAACCAGAGGGGTACAAGTGATAGAACGGCAAGAAGTCGGGGGCACAACTGATATTCCTAAAAAGAGAGGAGCATAACTGATATTCCAATATCTCGGAGGGGCACAACTGATAAAAACCCAAGAATTTACACGCCTGCTAGCAGGTTAAAAAAATAGAAATTACAAATTTCAACTCTCATTCAGCGCCCCTGCATGCGCCACCACGTTTTCACTGAAAAAACACTTCTGTCGAAATATCACACCGTTTCTGGCGAGACACATCGCCCAAATCATAACCACGCATCCCGATCTGCCAGTTCTCCCCAATGGATCTCCAGAAGCCAGAAACATCATCAGTGCAAACTGCTTGATTCCCGAATAAGTGGCATGCCTCCTGAGAGCTCCTGCACTTGAAGAAGATGTGATCCACGTCCTCCACCTCTTCTGACACCTCGAACAAACGGGGTTGCCAGAATGAACAAATCGAGCAACCATGTTTCCAGTCAACAATATTCACCTCCTCAATAGCCACATGAAAACCTTCACACGTGGCGGAATTTTCCACGTCTAGATCCTTCTGCAGTCTGCCACGTAGCACCCTGGATCAAACACCGTAGGGCCCTTCAACGCCCTGTAAGCCTTGCCCACACCAAGAATACTCCATTACGCCATCACCAACAATCGCGCCCCCCAGTGGGCCTAGCCACGGTATCCAGCTCTGCCACTAGCACCAAAAGTTCCTCAACCCGCTGATCAGAGAGCTCCAAACGGAAACTAGGGAGGATCGAATGCCCATCTCAGGCATCACAACGGAACATTCTGGATCCAGTGCCATCAAACGCGGGAATCTCACATCCAATGACCCCTCTCATTCCAATCGTAGGCCCAGAATATGAAACAATTGTCGTCCCCAAGGATCGGTCTTAAAAGGGAGTGGATTTCCTGTGCCACCTCGCAAATCACACTTCAAAAATATGGAGCACGCCCAAGAACTCTAGGCCCGTGCAAAAAAGAATCGGAGCCATAGATTTTCCTAATCAAGGTACACACCAAACTGCCGTAGTCACCCCAAATATGAGCAATCCACTTACTGAGTAAGGTCTTGTTCATCTCCTCCACGCTACACACTCGCAGTCCACCATCATCCTTTGCACATGAGACCAACTTCCATTCTACCAACAACAACCCCTTCGATCGCTCGAATGACAACCAGAAAAAATGCATCATGATGCTCTCAATCCTCTCCTTCATTCCTATGGGCAGGAGCGTAGAAAACATGAAAAAAATAGGAATTGTGGATAGAACTGAGCGCAATAACACCAATCTATCCAATCTAGACAAACATACCGACTTCCACCCCGCCAACGTCTGCTTCATATTCTCAATCACTGATAGCCAATCAGCCAAGCACATCTTTCTAACCACCAGTGGGACGCCTAGATAGCGCAACGGCATTAACCTGCGCAGGGAGCATAGCCAACCAGCACATGAGTCAATCTCTGCGTCTTCTAACTCAAAAGGAACAAACTCTGACTCATCCTTGTTTTAGTCAAACCCCACAATGAAAGGGTATCTATCACAAAGACAAAAAAGGGGGCCAGTGGACACCCCTGTCAGACCCTGCATTGCGTTTGAAAATAACCTCCCTTCAGTTGCCCATTCACCAAAACATCGCAAGACGCGGTCGTGATACACATGTTCATCCACGAGATCCATCTATCCAGAAAGCCACGTCTATACAGTGTTTCCCACATGAAACGCCAATCCTCGTTGTCATACACCTTTGAGAAATCAACCTTCCACAGTACACCCTTAGTTTTCCTTCTACGTCAGTCCGCCACAATCTCCGAGAGGCCAAAACCACGTTGTCCATAAACCGTCTACCAGGAGAAAAACACTCTGCGTAGGCGAGATGATCGCCATCAAGACTCCCATTAATCAGTTGGCCAGAACCTTTGTCACAATCAAATATAGTACACTTGAAAGTGCAATTGGACGATAGTCCTCTACCCTCATGGCAACATCCTTCTTCGGAAGCAGAAAGATAAGCGAACAGTTGGGGCAATCAAAACCATAATTCCCCTCTACAAACTCCATCACCATTTTCATCACCTCCTCGGCAACGAGGTCTCAAAACTCCCTAAAAAAGATCACTGAAAAACCATTTGTCCTAGGGCAGCTGTCCAGGTTCAGGGCAAAGACGGCCTCACGGATCTCATGCATCCCAAAACGGACTTGTTGGCCCATCCACGTCCATATTAGAAATACAGTCCACACCCATCCCCAACCATGGTCTCAAATTTCAGTGAAATTCGGTTGAATTTCTGTCGAATATCGATATCCTGTCGAAATCGAAATTCAACCGAAATGGTAGAAACGGCCGAAATATGGAGTCCTAGCACAAAAAATTACCGAAATTTCGGTCGAAATTCCACCGAAATTCCGTTTCGGTCGGTCACCGAAATGGTGACCGAAATCGACATTTAGGGCCTTGCTACCAACTATGCGGTAGATGCCAGCTCATGTCCCTGAAGTATCGCGTTACCGTCCTTGTGATTGTCTCCTCCCCATGGAACTCCTGTCCTCCTATCTTAACCGAGTGGATCATATTCCTCCTACCATTTACCACCGCATGAAAAAAACTAGTATTTGCATCTCCCTCCTTCAACCACCTCTACCTTGACCTCTGTCTCCACTTGAACTCACGCTTCATATCCTCATCCTCTAGGACCTTCTGCACTATCCCTTGGCTCACCAACTCCTCCTCATCCAGCTCCTTGGCGTCTTCCAGCATGTCCATCTCACCACTCCCTCCTGGACCTCCTTCCTTCTCAATTCACGCTTAGCACGGGAGTCCTTGTCTGGTAAAGCCTACCGTCTCAAATGGGAATTTTGCTGCCTAATCAATGAACCTAAAGGGGAGAGGGTCTAGCAAGAAGCACTCCCCCAACCCTGTGGAGACTTAGAGGTGACGGACTAAAAAAATCCAGATTTTTGGGTTTGTAGATCTGTTTGCTTGTATGGGATCCATCTGTATTGGTGTTATATGCCCCCCTAGGGTTAGGTCCCACGTAGGTATCTTCTACATTATTGTTTTTCATAAGAGAATAAGATCTGTCATCGAGGACATTGACTAGTTAGGGGCGGTGAACCTCGTACGTATGAGTTATATGATTGACAAAAAGACATCCTCATTCTTTTGGTTTGCCCTTGATTTCTGCTACGTCCAACATTTGGTTCTACTGCATTTCACGGTTGGCCACTTCCATTATCAGAGAGAGCATACTCTAAAATCATGTGTACCGACCCAATTCAGGACCCTATGTTCATTATCAAGAATAACATGTCCCAACATATTCTCAAGTTTGGAGTCAAGGGATCCAAGCTGACCACCCAAATTGATTAGTTCGAGTTTGCACATTCTTATATCAACACTAACATTTTTTCCATATGAAACTATTTTTAATTATTGTAACTACTGACTGCCATAGGATTTCATCACAAACAAGTAGATACCAGTCGGAATTTCTCCCGCTGCTGCGAGAAAAAAACATTTAGGCATCACCCATAATTGATATTATTTTATAAACCCATAATATTGTTATAAAGGTCCTTTCAGTTCATCAATATTTCACAAACTTCTGGGTCAACATGGTATCTATGTGGATACCTAAAGAACACTGACCCCCAATACGGATCAAGCTAAAAGATGGATGCTAGAAGGCCATGGCCAAGGTTTACTAGTGTTACATACGTAAGCTGTTTTGGAAGAAATGGAAAAACACCTGCTATAAAAATCCAAGCATACAGTGTTTGATCGATGGTGAAATATCTTTGCATATGTATAGTGTAAATGAAGGGAACCAACCAAAGTTGCATACAGTCAGTAATATTAAGAACCAAAAGACTGAGAATGTCAGTTACCATATAGACGATTATAGACCACTTTTGTAGCTCCAGTTGCGCTGATGCACTGCAAGAGGGCAGAAAGAGTGCTCGCGGCTTTGATGAAACAAAGTGGGGAACCGAGAGACCTCAAGGCCTGATCCAAGTTCATGAGGGACTGCTTCAGCCACCAACGCGAGACACGACCAGGGTAAAACTGCCCTTCTTCCTCAGGACACCACAGGAAAACCGGCAATACGCTGCCGTCCCTTGCAGCTGCAGCGAGTGCGGGGTTGTCATCAATTCTTAGGTCCCTCCTAAACCAAAGGATGGTTTTGGATGAACCACCCATTTGATCACAAGTTCAAACTCATAAACAAAAGCTCTCACAACCTCCACCTATAACTGTCCCACTCATCCACCCTTCCCCCAGCCACAAGATCTCAGAGCAAAAGACCAATGGAAGAGTACCAACAAACTGTAAGACCACAAAACCAGATCTGCCAAGTCAAACCACCAAAGAACATAGAGATTCCGCGCGAATTACAGCACCCAAATACCAACCAAGAAAATCTATCATAGCCCACAAGGTCCTCCTTTTTCAAGAAGCTTAGAACATGCGACGCAGCAGCAGCAAACACTTCCCTCACCACAAGAACAAAGTAACAGTATCAATAATTAGGGCACCAAACATTCACACCGGAGAATTCAAAAGAGAACCAGATCTGCCAAGTCAACCCAACAAAAAATAGAGAGATTTCGCACCAAAGAAGCAACTTTATCTTGGAATAGGGCAAATCCTACAACCCACAGACAAAACCCACATCACAAAATATATCAATCATCCCTCAGATCCTCCCTTTTTCCACGAAATTTAAAGCATGGACAGCAGCAAGCACCAGACTCAAACTAACGATCAAGGGGACACCCAGGCATATATATTTACAAGGTGTTGCATAGATCTCAAAGGGGAATCAAATGAAAAATAGAAAACCAGCAGCAACCCAAAAAGGAAGCAAATCCAGTAGTGGTCTTTGCCCCGAACCCCAACCAATCAAAACCCTCCAAATGATATCACTATATCCAACAAGAACAGCAGAACATTCAAGAGGTCACCAACAAGTTGACAACGAGAAGGTCCCCCTCCCGCCCCACAGATTGTTGGTCAGTACAGCTCTCTCTGCCCTTTGCGTTGATGGAAAGACGAGAGAAAAAAATCTGAGAATTTCCACATCTCGGATTGCACATCTCAGCAAACCTTATCTGCTCTGCCCACATGCCCCCACGAGGAAATGGGGGCTGAACCACTTGCTTAACCCGAGAGAGGGGAGGAACCCAAATGAGGATCTCGTTGCTGCTCGCTATCTCCAACCGAAAGTTGACACCTTGATGACTAAAACGAGGAAAATTCTTGGTATCGTTTCCGAGAGAGAAAAATTGCTGTGAAAAATACTTGACTTTAAAGCCTACAATTTAAAAGAAACGTCTACAACTGATGTTGATCTACCTCTTTAAAAGATAGACTTTTAATCAAGAGATACTTGAGTTAAAATAATTTTTAAAAGGTAAATATCAAAACTGAAACCATTTTTTACCTAAAAATAAAAGTCACCTCTAAAGAGGTAGTTGAACAATAACTACTTTTACCTGATGTATTATATGAAAAAAGTTGGTGTGCCTTACGTAACAACTTTTCTCTAGGGCCCGTTCGGTAGGAGAATAAGCAGGAATAAGGATGGGGAATAAGGGGAATAAGGGTCTATTCTCCGTTCGGTAGGAGAACAAGAATAAGGAGAATAAGGTGGAATAAGGGATATTCTCTGTTCGGTTGGGTTTTGGGGGATAAGGAATAAGGTTTGAAAGTTAGGTAAAGTTGTTGGTTGTCATTTGAATTGGTGTAATATAATATGTCATTATATCTGGCATATACTTGTCATTAACCGGGCGATGATATGGAAGTATAGCAGATCGGATGCTGGAGAAAGGGAAAGCGAAATGGAGCTGCAATAATGAAAACTACCAATGCATAAAATAGTAAAGACAATATATAGATTTCTCTCAGATATGAATTTCCACATCGACAAAAACGATGACAGTGACGTCGGTTAAGCCACGCCACTACTGTGGCTGCTCAGCCAAGATCGACACTGCATCATTAAATATAATTTAAAAGGGTGGAATCATCATAGGGACATTGCAGAAAGTTTAAGATATGGTATAGTAAGAATTCATGATAGTAATCCATGGAAGGCGTTCGTTGTACAGTCATGCGCGATGCATCATAGAGAATAGAAGAACGTAGTAGGAAATAGTCGGTGGAGGCGGCAAAACGATAACCAAAGCTAGACGCAATTAACATAAAATCAACGTTGCGCATTCTCCCACATGGTCGTTGCCAAAGAATCACGTAACAACTCTCTGGCTCGGATCTCCTGTTCGTAAACCCTGACGTCGCTACTTGCAGCTGTGTTGTCAAATTCTTCGTCATTGGGACTGGGCTCTACAGACGACCCTGTCTGAGCTGATTCAAGGGTGAATGCACTTGATATATGGTCCTCTCCCTGGACATCACGGATGAAGTTGTTGATGATGCAACATGCCATGACAACCAAAACTTGCTTCTCGAAACTGTAAAACGGTCTCTCAGTTATTGCCTTGAAGCGGGCCTTCATGATGCCAAAAGTTCGTTCGACGTAAGACCTGAGCTGTGAATGCATGTGATTGTACAACTCCTCAGGCCGGCGATACACGTGTCCCTTTCGAGCCCTGAACTGTGGTAGATGTGCAATAACGCCTCGATATGGGGTGAGGAAGCTCTCCGTGTTTGCATATCCACAGTCGAGCAGAAACTTCCTTCCCGGAGGTACATGAAAGCCTCCCTCATCTAAAGCCCACCTTAGAACCTTCATATCAGCGGCTGAACCCTCCCATCCGGCGGCGACGTATGTAAATCTGTAACTGAAGTCCACACACGCCATGACATTCTGTGCTATGGTTTGGTGCCTGCTCCGAAACTTAGGAGCGATACTCGCGGGGACATTTGCGGGGATAAGCGTGCCATCGATTGCGCCGATGACATCCTGCAAAATGGTTCAATTAAATAGACATTCTTATGTAAAAAAGTTAAATTCTAAATCAATCATGCAGGAGTACCTTGAAGTAAGGATAAAAGTTCCTATTGTTGAGAATAACATCTGGCACTCGACAGTCGGCAGCTGGGAATCGGATGAACTGATCTCTGAGGGAGACGATGCGAATGAGAATGTCGTTGAGGTGGTTCGAAATTGTATCACCAGAGTGTTGAAAATGTTCAGAAAGCACACGATTCTTCGCATTGTGGCCGAGGTAATATAAGAAAATACAGAGGGATTCCTCTGCCGTGAGGTGCCGTGAATCCTTTAGGCCAGCTCGATCCTTTAATAGGTTGCATAGACGGAGAATTGTGTCGGGGTACATTCGGAAAATGGAATATGATCGGGCAACGTGTCCATTTAGCATCTCCCGAATCCATACATGCCCTGTACGCACCGACGTATGCTGTGGCTGTCTCGGGATGTAACCGGCTCCATCTATCATGTTCTCGTCGTCATCCTGTAGCACTGCACGCAGGTAGGTCATATTCAACATCACTAAATTATATCTCATTGCGGTGATTGCCGCCATTCCCTCCATGGGACCTGTAAAAAAGACATATTTCCATATTGATTGTCAATCATTGAACACCACCATGAATGACAACAGGCAATTGTTGTAGATCACATGTACGGAGGCTACGAACTTATCCTTTATCATGCGAGAAAAGTCTGTCACGAAAGCTACTTATTACATGACATCTAAAGGTAAACCCCGATATAATGTTCAACATGCGAAGAACACAAATTAAGAAACAAAAAAAAACAGCAACCATGTAAAAGCTAGACCATCAGAGACTCAGACAGACCAGGTGTTCAGCTATTAATCCTTGCCCAACTGGATGCTTACCCACGCAGCCAACTTCGCAGGCACAGACTTGGCCCGGTTGAATATGATTCGTTCGTATGGGTCACGAAGTCTGTGGGCAAGACGAATTTGGGCCTCGGCAGGCAGGCCCGGAACAAGTGCCTCAAGCTCATCCAGAAGCTCCTCCACTCCCTGGTACGGATCTTTTGGAGTCCACGCTTGGATCTGCTCCCGCTGTAACTCCAACATCTGTGTCGTCAAACGGACGACATCCTCTCCCAACACCTGTGACGGTATGGGGGCACCGTCACTGCGCGAACGCTTCGTGCTTGTTGCCTGCGCGCCTGAGTCTCGGCGTCTTCTCCGCCGACTTTGTTGCGTACTTGGGGCAGCACCTTCCCCTTGTTCTTGGAGTTCAGGGGCTTCGTTGTCCCCTTCGAGATCCTCCTCGAAAGCTTGTTGTGTACCAGCATCGCCCTCAAAAAAGGCAGCAAAGGAACCAGGGGTTGCTGTCTGGGAGGAGAAGGCAAAGGTTCCCTTCGCGGTGTAGTCTCCGACAATTGCTTCCACCAGACCGAAGTGGGGGAAAGACTTCCGCCTATATGGCTTGTATGCCTTGTCAATCTGGGTCCAATGTAAAATCATGTGAGTGTATTGTAAATTATGGAGCATTACAGTAGGTGCACTTGCAGTTACTCACCGTGAGCCATGCCTCCTCGTCAGGTGCGACCACGGTACAATTCAATGGGTCCCAGCCCCAACCGCTCTTGGACATGAGGTAAACAAAAGCAGTGTAGTCCTTCTTTATGGTTTTCCATCTATTGTTGAGCTTCGCCTTGTACCAGTTCTTCCCAGTGTGCATGTTAAACTTCTCTATTATACTGTGCCATACCGGTGATGTAAAAGATCCTCCAACCCAGTCGCCAACATCAAAGTGATGTTTGAACAGCTGGAGAAGACATTCGTCCATAGCGGGTGTCCACTTCACCCTTTGGGCCGACGATTCGTCGTCCCTAAGGTGAACCCCAGACGATCCCGCACCAGCAGTGAACATCCTGTAGTACAAGTCAGATGATGTCAACTGCAACGAGCACTGACCAATGCAGTCATTACCAACCATAATAAAATGTACAAATCATCATAGACCAAAACATCAGCCATTCGGCCGAGCAAATAAGGTAGATGGAGCACCAACGAAGGTACTCTCCACCACCAGAATAACATCCTCGAGCACCTAATAGGTAGCTCTCAGCCACTTCCCAACAAAGATTTCGAAGCAATGTTTAAGTAACGTCAACAATGAATAATAACAGTCGGCCATCGAACACCGAAATATCATCAACACAAATCAGACAGCATCACAGAGTAGCAGTGCGGTAAATAGTAAGAGCAAACAGCAGTACAGGTAGCAGCCAGGTAACTCACAATGCATCATTTACATAATTCAAACAACAGGTAAAGCACACTGCAGCAGTGTACATCAGTGGGGTCAAGCACACAAGTAAACAACCTGCAGGTAAACATCACTCCCAGCATCATAGAGGGTGCTCTCAACCACGTTCAGGTAAAGCATGGACGTAAAGTAATCGTAGAGGACCAACTGGAGGAAAGTCAAGCGATGACATTATAGTCAATGATGATTGGAAATGAAGAATCAGTAAAAATTTTCAACACTGGCTACATAACAGGGCAGCCACTAACAGCACCAAGGTAGGTGTTAACTGCAAAATACATCATCGAGCGCATGGGATGCTCTCAGGCCAATCACAAAGCATCAGTCATCATCTATCAGATTAACCCAACATCGAGCAGCTACTATTTAACATCATCGAGCAGCTACTATTTAGCTCTCAGTCAAGATTTGGATTCGACAGTTAGTAGTAACCATCACCCAACATTCCATCGAAGCGTTCACAAATATTTAATCTGACCAAAGAGCTTCATTGACGTTTTGTCAACAAAAACTATGGCATCATCGAGCAGGAACCACCTTGCTCTCAGCGTAATTGTTAAATTTGGCCTCCTTCAACTACTATAATCGATTTTCAATAGTAACCATCAGCCAACAGTCCAATGCAAGTAATGAGGTTTTCAAGAGAATGTAACATCATCGAGCTGCAACTGCTTAGCTCTCAGTCCGGTATTGGCATCGACAAAATATTGTAGTCATCACCCAAGTCCCAAATGCAATGCAGCCACTTTCAGCGAGGCCATAAAGCGCAGCCATCAGCATCAGTGGCGTGAAGCACACATGTAATCACTATCAATGTGTTCAAAAAAATGTTACATCATCGAGCTGCAAAGACTTTAGCTCTCAGTCATATATTGGAATCGACAAACATTTATGCCAGCGCAACAATCAGCATTTCTGAGGTAAAGCACTCATTTAGCTCACAGTCAAGTATTGCAATCTAGAATCAGTTGAGGTGTTCAAGAAAATGTTACGTCATCGAGCTGCAAAGACTTTAGCTCTCAGTCAAGTATTGCACACATTTAATCACGCATAATACGACAATTGAGGTGTACAAATAAACGTAACTTCATCGAGCTGCAACTTTTTAGATCTCAGTCAAGTATTGCCATCTACAATTAGTAGTAAACATAACTCAAGACTACATGGTAATGCAGCCACTATCAGCGCGGCCTCAAAGCCCAGCAATGCACATATGTGAGGATAAGCACACATTTTATCCCATAAAAGATCATCTTTGAGGGATTCGCAACGAAATTTTGAACATCATCGAGCAGGCACTACATTGCTCTCAGCTCAGTAAAAAATTTGGCCTCGTTAAAAATTTGGCCTCATTACTAACCATCACCCAACAGTCCTATGCAATGCATCCAGTAGCAGCCGGCCTCAAAGTCCATAAAACATCATACATTACATTAAGCAGACAAGTAATGACATCGTAGAACACCATGAAGGAGTTCAAAAATAGAATTTAACCTCATCGAGCATCTACTGCTTAGCTCTCAGTCACTTTTTGGAATCGACAATCAGTACTAAACGTCATCCAAGACTCCATGCAATGCAGGTAGTACCAGCCCAGCCTCAAAGCCCACCAATCATCACCCATGAGATGAACCCCACAAGTAATGACCCTGTAGAGCACCCTTGAGGTGTTCTCAACCCAACAATAACAGCATTGAAATATATATATGTTGTTGTCACCCACAAAAAAATTTGGTTGGTGGTCAAGTTTTGGAATCGAGAATCAATAGTTAACACCACCCAAAACTCCAATGCAATGCAACCACTTTAACCACAGCCTCTAACCGCATCAAGCAACAGCCGTGGGCTAAAGCACGTAGCTAATCACATTATTGAACACCGGAGTGTTGTTCTCAACAAAAAAAAGAACATCATCGAGCTGCAGATACGTTGCTCTCAGCCAAGATAATGACCACACAGATCATTAGATCCCAGATCAGTGCTCCCTACTAGTAGGTCCTCTCAACTAGTAGGTGCTCTCTCCCATCAACCCCTCGTCGAAAAGGAATACTGAAAAAATTTCAGCCCCCATCATTAAGCAACGTCCAGCGGCCTTACGGTGAAGAGGACATTGTACCAATCCACCCAAGACCATCGAAGGTGCTCTATAGCATCATAATAACATCATCGACCACCAAATAGGCTGCTCCCATCACTTGATCGAAAACATTTTGTCAACTATGTTAATCCAACACCCACAACCCTGACTTAAAGCAAGAAGGTAGGAAACCTTCGAGCACCATGAAAGAGTTCTCAAACAACATATTAACATCCTCGACCACCAAATCCAGCCATTGGTATTCCAAAGCCCCCCTGTGAACAACCAAGCATAACATACCATCATTCAGCACAAGTGAGGCGACCAACCCCTCACGGCCGAAAAATTGGTTGTCATGCCAACAACTTCAGATCCAAGAGCACCTCATAGGTTGCTCTCGGACCCAAATCAAAAAAAATCACACCAACAAATTTCGAGAGACAGTCAACACTCACAACCAGCAAGCATATAAGATCGACATAAAGCATCGGCAAATGTTGAACCCCAGACCAAAATGCACCATCGTTCAGCAAGGCAAGGCGATAGTTAACAGGTCATGAACATCATAGCACAAAAAAGGCGAGGGAGGGCCATCGAATGTACCTGGTGAGCCACCAAATGCTAGATGATATATGAAAACACAATCCCAGTGCAAATTGCACTCCAATAGCGGCAGATAACCCACTGGATTTCCTCCTCCGACCCAATTTATAGCCATGGGAAACCCTAGATTCCATCGACTCCATGGCCACGGCAGAGGGATCAAGGCTACAGTGGCCCATACAATGGTCAAAACAAGCAGCGGGATGACCCATCACACCGCACAAACAGTGACAAGCATACCTCGAGCGAAGAACACGGAGGAGGTTCCCACAAGGGCCGACCAAAAGGAGGCCTACCATCGGCAGATCAGAGGAGGGCGGGTCCCAGAGGACCCGAGGCAACAAGCGTCGACGACGAAGCACACAAGGGGGTCGCGGGATGCACGGGCGGGGGAGGGGCGCGGGAGGGGCGGCCAAGGGAGGGGCGCGGGGAGGAAGGGGAATAAGGTCACGGGGCAAGAGCGATCGGGGGCGAAATTTCGTGGAATTGTCGTACACCGCGCCAAGCCTTTTTCCCCTTATTTTTCCTTATTCCCGTGGCCCTATTCCTCTACCGAACAGGCCCTTAAAGTTGACACCTTCTCTCTTGTTCGGATAAATAATGCTGCTCAAATTAAAAAAAGCAGAAAGATGTTTCCCAATTCGGAAAAAGGAAGAAAGAAGAAAAATGAAGGTTATTGTTTAGACCATATATTTGCATATGGGTGTAAGATATGATATGTCTAGGTTTATATGCTATTATATCCTTATTTTTTAAAAGTATGAATTTAAACAAATGTGTAGAGAAAATTATCATCATTAAATATAGTAAAAAAAATCTAAATAGTGTAACATCCCTTTTCTCGATCAACTAACTCAATTTAGGTGGCTACTGTTTCTCTCAATCAATTACTACATACACTCACACACACTGTCAAAAAGTAAAGCATTAATCAGTAATATTTAAATTACCTTAATTTAATATACTCCTTATTATCATCAAACTATTTTTAAACTTTAATCAACTAACTTTGACCTAGCGGACTAAGTCGGTATCGGATAGACAACAATCATTTTGATTTACTTTCTAAGTGGACTAATACTTTTTCCAATAAATCAAAGCTTCATGTTTCAGTCAATCTTGATGATCAAACATCTATTCTATTTTATCGGTAAAATTACAAATAATTAATTAAATAATTGTTTCAACCGGCTACTTTAAAAGTCAATCGACTGATATGATTTCAGCTGACTAATCTTTTATATAAGTTGAAACTCTTTTATGCCCACTTCGAAACAGATTTCCAAGTTGGAATTAGTGTGATTTGTCTTTTCGCCTGATTGAGCTTGTGGGAGCGAGCCTATTCAAAACGGAACATTTTATCTGACTCGTAATGTATCATTTATACTTGTTAGAGAATTAATCCACCTACCTAATTTGTTCCAACTTCTACCAATCCTTGCTTAGGGCTATAAATAAGTCCATAGTGACTCATTATAGTACAGATCTCAACCAAATTATTCATATACACCTAAAGAAGTTTGCGAAAACTTTTTTGTTTGTATGCATTATCAAGCTCAATCTTCAAAAGTGATCATTCCTTTATTTGAACTATCCTTAGCTTTGTTCAATCACTCACCAATCTCCATAAGATGTATGTTCTATCTCGATTTCTAATGAGGCTCTTTCATTTAACTTCTTGCACTTAGGAAAATGGTCTATATGTTCATTTTTAAGAGGCGATAAAATCTTTCTTCAGCATGTCCAATAAAGTGTACATGTAAGGATGTTTGCGTTACAATCAGCTGAAGTAGCATGAATTATTAAAGCTACTTCAGCAAGATATGGAAGGGAAAAATTACAATGGCAAATTGTTGACATAGTCTCCGCCTAAGTGTGTTACATAAACATCATTGTGCAATAGTAGTCTGATTGGCCTATATCTACTCCTTTAGTTTGAATTTGATATTGTTGTTAGAACATGTATTTACACAATTCAACCTCTTCTTATGCAATTATATATCTACATAAACATCATTGTGCAAGTGTGGTTTGATTGTTCTATATCTACTCATTGTATATAGATATACATATGTCTTTCGTCAAAGGTTGCATGTTCACCTCATGACAATACATTGTGAAACATCATCAAGTTAACTCTTTAAAATGACAAATTGAATGAGTCCAACTCTTAATTCCTTAGAGGAGAAACTGTATCGAGAGAATCCATTAAATAATAATTGTTGGAGTTGATTGTCATATTTTCTCAAACTGTAGATTATGTATTACATAACATTCGTATATGTGAGTTGAGTCTTCAATCTAGCTCCTTAGATCATCAGTTGAAGCACATTGCATCCAAATTGACCATTTTGCATAAGCCTAGTTGTACAAAGGGTTTAATCATGCAAAACAAATATATTTCATTTAAGTTATAGGTACATATATCTATTACATGATAGTAAATAGCTCACTATGTGATTATATATCTAAATAATTAAGAGTAAAATAGCTAGATCCCATGATCTTATCCATTAGGTCTCTCAAACAATATATGAGTCTTATCTCTGTAATCCCGACTGCATGTATCCCTATTCCCTCTTTGGCTATCATAATTCGAAACTATAGATTGTACACCAACGATAAGTTCTAGCCCCAATCACCCCCTCATGTCCATTACTATATGATGACCGAAAAATCCTCTAATATCCGGGTGAAGGTATAAAAATACGGGTCGTTGCGACCCGAATCTCGGAGATCGATCAATCAAGAAAAATAGACCACCAATAATATAATAATCAATCAAGAAGCCGAATAGCGATCTCGCTATTTATTTAACTTGGTATAGCGACCAGGATCGAACACAAGGAGCACGAAGTGGCCAAAAAGGCCTACGAAGTAGTCAGAAAATCAAATAAAAATAATAAAGTAATTTTGGTGGATTTTTGGGGTTTTAAATTTTTTTGTGATTTTTAATTATGAAGAAAATGTAGAAAAGCCAAAAAGAACACTCAACAAATTATTCAACACATAAAATAGATCAAAAAATTATTTTTGGATTTTTATGATTTTTAAGTGTTTTTGATAATTTTCTCATATTTTTATAATTTTTAGTTGATTTTATAAAAAATAAAATAAAACCAAAACAGAAAGCTAATGTGCAGTCAGATTTGAAAGATATTTAAAAATAGATATATAGCCTATAAAAATATGGAGATAATTTTATATGAAACTACAAATAAAAACTAAGCTACATGAAAAGAAATTGCATTTTTTAATTTTTTTAGAATTTTTAATGATTTTTATAGTTTTTAGGGTTTTGTAATTTTTAGGGGTTTTATTGGTCCAAATCAGATGAAATTTGGACTGAAGCTAAAAGACATAAAAACAAACATATAACATTTTTTTAGAATTTTTGAAATGTTTTTAATATTTTAATGAATTTTATAATTCAGACATTAGTAAAAATGAAGGTTTTTGAATTTTTAAAAATAGAAAAACAACTCAAAAATGTTCTAAAAAATTACTGAAATTTTACACAGTGGCAGAGGCCACATCCAAATTTCAGAAGATTTGGAGTTAATTTGATATTTTATTCAACCAATAGAAAAAGCACAACACACAGGGACCAAAGTGCAAAGAAAACTAATTCCAGGGCCAAATGATAACACGTGTTAAAAGTGCAAGGCTAGACTTGCAAAAAGCCCAGAAGGGCACGAGGCATGCACGTGATTCACATACACAGGGACCAAAGTGTAATTCCTATTTATAAAGATGCATCCAATAACAACTGAGAAGTTCAAGGAAAAATATGCAAATGACCCTCGATCACATGTCGATGCACGTGCTCCACATATATAGGGACCAAATCATAAATAAAAGAAATACAAGGTCCTACATGCAATTTACCCAAAATAAAAACAACTGGGAAAAATATTTACAGGATTCAACTATAAAAACTAAAGAATGAAGGGCCTACGTGAAATATACCCCTTTATTAAGATCCGACTGCTGGAAGGCGCTCCATCTCAGATCTGACGGTGGAGAAATGCGGATGCCCCTTCGCTGATCGACGCCTCAGATCTGATCCACAGATGGATCTGACAGTCACGAGCCTCGCATGAACGGATGGATGAGATCTAATCTGGAGCGAGGGGCTCGATCGGATGACTCCGGAGGCTCCTGGAAGAACAGAATGCCAGCGAACTTTGCCCGACCGTGGCACGCGATGGAGACCTCCTCCGGTGCTGCTAAGATTGGGGAATCGACGCTGGGGGTGATCCGCAGCTAGTGGTATGCTCCGATGGGGCCGGGAGGACCTGGAGGGTCCCCTGCGACGACGAGTGCCTGAAGCACATGTGCCTGAGCAGTCGAGCCTCCATATGAGGCACTTAAGCCTCGATACCTGCACAGGAAACAAGAGGGGTCGAGGGCAAACTGCCTCGACCTGTTAGCGGGCGAAGGGGGTGATCGGATGGGGCGTTGCGTAGTTCTCCGGCGAGCGACGGCGGAGGAGATCCCAATTATGGGTTTCAAGGCGAACCAGGATGATCGGAGGGGTGAAGAATGTGCGGATAGGTCTCGTGAAGGTGTGGGTGTAATCGGATGGTCGAAAAGATGAACAGATGATCGGGAATCGGCCGGCGAAGGCCGGCGACGCGAAACCTAAAAAATCGAAAATCAAACGAAGCTACAGGATAAAAGAGCTACCTGGTGATCGAGATCGTCTGTGGTGGAGGTCAGCTACCTCCCAGGGTCGTTGCCTCGATGGAGCGACGCCTCCAGAGGCTCGGGCTACGCCGGTGGCGGAGCTCGGCGATGATGGTCGTCGGACCTAAGGCTACGCCTCCAAACACACGCTGCAACACGCTACCGCGCTCGCTGTCACTCGAGGAGGAAGGTGGAGGTCACTAGGTCGAAGACCAAAGGTGCGTGGAATTGCGGCTGGAGGTGAAGCTATATACTGGTAGGGGTCTGGGAAGATGGGAGTTGGGTGAGTAAATCGGTGCACGAATCCCTAGAGAGAAGATCGGGCGTGCGTCATGGATCATGGAGCGTCAATCGGAGCCTGGGGTTCAAGGAAATGGGAGGTGGATTTCTTCGCAAAAATTAGGAGAAGTCGGGTCGAAACAAAGATCCGCGCGAAGTGGTCCAGGGGGGGAGTTGACCGGAGGTCAACATCCCCCGTGAACCAATGCGAATTCGTCATTTCGAAATTAGTTATAAATTAAATAAAAAAAGTAAATGATTTTATTTCAAAATATTTTCAACAAGAAAAATTTATTATTTTTCAAATTATTTTTTAGTTATTTTTATTTATTTTTTTGAAAAATAAATTAATGTATATACATAATATAATATTATATACAGGTATAAATACCTATATATTTTATACTTTTATTTTTAGTTTTCTTATTTTTGTACAAATACTCTAATTTTATATTTTATTTATTTACATCATAAAATATAGAGTATGAAATAATTTTTTATTGATTTTTATTATTTATTTACAAGGGTAAAATAAATAGGTCTTTTATTCGTATATACATGGTATATGTACAATGAAGAGAGAGAAATTATTTCTTTTTGTTTTTATTTTATTTTTCCCATTTTTATTATATTTTTATTAATATATAAAAAAATATGGGAAACACATTTTTATTTTATTTTTAAGAAAATAAAATATATACAGAAGAGGGGGGTTTTGTACAAGGTTGAGTTGCCCTATCTCTCTCTACTTATTTTATTTGGCGATCAGACTGATATTGGGTCCTCTCTTGGTTTCAGGTCACTCAATATTTATTCTAAATATTTCCCTCTTTTTATTTATTTCTTTATTCTTTTATTTTTGCACAAAAACATGCTAATTATTGCTATTTACACAAAGCATGCCTATTGGTAATTTATTCTATTTACAAACATATACATGGTGTTTTGCAAAGATTTTTAGCTAAAATAAAAGAATAAAGAGTGATGAATGAGGACTCGTCACTATACTCCTTCCTCCTATAGCCCTAAACTCCTTAGACCGCCTCTAATCTCAATTACTTTGATCTCTCTCAACCTCCCTCTTGTCACACAAAGGGGATTAGTCATTCAAGACATATAAGAAAAGCATATAACTATTTCTAACAAGGAATGGTTCACTTATGGCTCATATGTCTAGAAGTTATGTCACGATCCCGAATTCTAGGTCGTCGGATCCTCCCATATTCGGATATGGTTACTCGGTAATAATTTATTCAGCAATCACAACTAACATTCAGAAATTGACTGTAATTTAAAATACTAAAATGAAATCATTCAACACTTTTCCATTCACAAAATAAAGTCCACATAGTACATTGTCCCATTATAACCATTTACATGTAGAGAAAGGAAGTGCATAAAAAGATTACCAAATACCTTATTAAGTAATGCTATTGTGGCTGGTTGGATGACTATTGTCCCTATGATGACTCTCTTTTGTCTGTTGGGATTTTAGAAAACATAGGAAAGAAATGAGTTGGTACTTAATAACAAAGGAAAGAAACATAGACCAAGCATGATATTTGAAAGGTTCAACAAGAAAATTATACAATTTTACTTTTGTTCTATTTTATTTTAGTTCCAATACATTGTAATCTTCGTCAGGAATTGATCATCTTCCCTCCATGGGCCCGAAGCTATGGCTACCTAGGGATTGAGGATTGTGTTGATATTGTTGAGCTTAGGCTGTTGCCCATCGCATCAATCGATCCTCCAATCTACCATTGAAAATATCTCTTTTATTAGTAATCCAGGATCCTTAGACCCTACCATCTATTCAATACGGACGCATACCGTCCTCGAGGATCCATCTGCTTAAAACCACAGGCCATTTTCACCTTAATCATTTTACCAACGGCTTATTTCAAGTGTTATCATAACACAACCGCTAATCATACCACCACGTGCCTCCACATAGCACGATCACATGTTTCGTCATCCAACCCGAAGATATTGACATCGGGTACCACACGTTGCAAATCATGCATTCATTCGTGCACACTTATCATAACATGGCAACCGTGTACCACTTAGGTCGGGCCATGCCAATACGGGGTCCTTCCGACAAACCTACATGTTACATGCCCGACCTATAGTTCTACTCCCAGTCATCCTTAATGTAACACATGATCCTTTTTAGTATACATTTCAATACACATCAATCCCATAATGTATTTCATCTATTAATCCTTCGATTTTCTTATTCATCATCATTGAGTATAAACCTACATATATATCCATTCTTATGTATATATACTTTTATTTATACTTATCCTAATTTTCCAAGCAAATGCATCTCCGGTGAACCCTCCACCGTTACCCACGACTATCTCTGACTCGCCAAACGCCCCCATTTCTTTTCCCCGCTTCTCCTACGCCCCACTTCACTTTGCTCGCCCAGATCCTCCATGGATATGGAGTTGGGTGCTCCACTTCTTCCATCTGTTGGAGCACCTCCGTCATGCTCCATTTTCGATCCATTCAACCCTCTGACGGGTGCAAACAATTTGTCCTTGTCCCAGCATTCTTTTGTGCAGATGTAGGGAGCTTAAAGGTCAATGGGAGGATCTTTGAAACCATCAAAGTTACGAGAATCGACCGATTGAAGTTCACCTGAAGACATGTTCTTCCATGTTCTTCAGGCCATAAAAGGTAGGATTTCATTACCTAGTTGAGTTCTCTCTCGTGTATGCAACAATTTAACATGATTCATTTTCAGAAAAGACGATCTACAGTTGCTGAAATGATCGAATTTCACTTCTGTATAAAAAACATGGCCAAGAACGTGAAGAATGAATGAAGAACACGAAGAACGTGAAGAACATATTTTCCCTCATAATTTCAGCGGAGCTTCACCTTATACGGGGTGATATTTCTAGAAAAATTTTGACAGATTTTTCTCTTATATCAGGACATATTTCTATGAAAATTTCTAGGGGTGCACCTGGATCAGATTTTAATCTAGTCTATGTCCAATCCAACCTTAACTGATTTTATCTTTTGACAATCCAATCCAATCCATCAAATATTCAAATCCAAACCAATCCACTCCATCGGAATACATATTGGATCGGCTTGGATCAGATTTTTTATACCTATATATTTTTGATCGGTAGTCTACCCTGCAATGTTTGTATTCTATACCATACTAGCCTTTAACATTTGAATTGTGGTTTCAAAATTGATAATATGGATATATATATATATATATAATGAAAAGAATATTTGAATGATGCACTATCAAATTAAAGTTGAAGGACTCCATTAATCTATTATAAAAAGTTGATGCCATACGATCAAACTAAAGGATTAATATTGAACTTGGCATATAAATTTCTTTTTATTAATTGTGCATTGGTTTTTTGTAAATGATTTCTGACATATGATTCAAATAAGAACAACATAAGTTACCAAACATGGATGCAAATACTAGTTAGATAACAAAAAATACAATCACATTGGATGTATATTGATGAAATCTGTGATGAATTTATATTGTTAAGTTATGTTAAAATTAAATCACTGCCAAGAACACCCTTCGAGGCAATGTAACGTATTATCAGCATGCAATAATCATAAAACATCCATATTTGATTGAGCATCAAAGACAAAACCAATTTAAATATAATCTACCAATCAAACATCATGCTTCTTTTTTAAAATAGACTTGGAATGGAATTTATTTGTCATATTGGTACATATAGTCAAAATATATACATTTTCATAAAGATATTAACCAAATTCGTATATTAATTTAAAAAAGAATAGAATTCAACTATGCTTGTTTGTTCTTAGATGGTATGGTACACTGTGTTTTGAAAACCGATCTAGACCGACCAATTTGATCGGTTGGACCGGCGAACCAGGCCTGGACTAATCTGGATAACCATTTTGTAGTAGTTCAGTTCGAAAGCCTGATTTTTAGTCTAATCACTGGTTCAATAGGCTTTTTTTGAACCCAACTTAACCCGATTCAAAAGAAAATAAACCTTAATTATTTTTGAATTTATTCAAAATAAACGACATTGTTAAGGAGTTGATCTAAAGACCTTCTAACTAACTACACTATCACATATTCTTACATTAGATAGAATTTAAGTATAACTGAACTATTTCCCTTTCTAGTGAATATATTGTGTAAATTAAATGTTGCACATTAAAAATCTATTCTATGTATACTATGAGGTATATATATTAGTTATGTAATTTATATCTATTTCAATTATATTTGAGAGTGTATTTTAGACATGTTTTAAATCATTCTGGTTTAATTAGACGGTTCAACCACTTTTTTCCCGTTGGTTTGGTTCAATCAAGATTGTAAGAATGATGATATCATCATTTGATTGAAATGGTTTGATTCCATGGTCCAATTGGATCTGACCTTTTCATCAAGATTCATGGTTCAATATTTGGTTCGATTTCAAGAACATTGCTGGTACATCTCAATATATAGATGATCTAGTTTCATACATGGGGACGGTTGTAAGCCGGAATAAGCAAAAGGGTCAAGAATAAAAGGTGTATGCTAAACTATTGGTGCGAATATATTTTGTTTTAACGAATATGAGATGAGTTGCAATGCGCTCAGGACAGATTGTTTCACGTCAAAGAAGGATGACATTGTGTGAGACATGTGGCGACAACAAAAGAGAGGGTGATATAATTATACTTAAGAGAGACAACATTGTGTAAGAGAGGCGGCCTCAAAATAGACCGAGAGGGAGAGCAGTCATGTAGTTGAATATTGGCAGTTGACAGTGAAATGTGAGGGAGAGGGGATTGTAGAGGAATGAACGAATAGGGTTCACAACATTACAAGTTATAATAATATTTTATTATTTTTGAGATTTAGTATTTGGTTTTCAAGAGAAAGAAATATGGGTGGTAAGAGGACTTGAATCCAAAAATGTGATAATGACACCGACTATGACTTTATGGGAAATTACGGATGGGTGAAACTAGATATTATGTATATATTATATTTATATATGTAAATATATAAATATGTGTTAGTAGATTAACGGATTGGATCGGATTGGATTTTGATGAAGATCCGATCCAATCCAATCAATACTTCAACTGATTTTAGAAAATTTAATGCAAACCGATCTGTTAAAATGATAAAAAAACAAACTAATCCAGTCCAATAACATGGGATTGAATCAGATTACGTATTTTGTCCAAATTGTATGCACCCCTAAAAGTTTCGACAGGGTTTCCCCTTATATTGGGGCATATTTTTAAAGAAAAATGGAAATAATTTCCTCTATAAAATCACCGAGAGGAAAAAATAACGAAAAAAGAATATAACAGAATTGCAAGCAATGGAGAATCGGTAGACAACATGGGTCTTAGGTGAGTGAAGTAAGTGATGAATCACATGGTTCACGGACGGCCTAGCCGCCCGCACCTAAGTGGGACGTTACGCAGATTCCTCCATCAAAACAATTATAAAATTGATAAAAACCGCATAATCGGCATGTCTCTTGTCAAGGGTGAGTGATCATACGAAGAACTTGTATGCTCACTGGTCGAGCCATCTGCAATCGAGCAGGATTAGTTTCTCCTTGAACCACAACATAAAATGAATTAGAAAGGAAGATGAATTGAAAACCTAACTCAAGTTATAGTTGCTTACCTCCTACACGAAGCCAATTAGGAGAGAATCACACTGTCCTCCTCCTCCTCCTCCTCGTCGTTCTCTCGATAGCGCTTCACTAGCGTTCCTTCCCCGCCTCTCTCTCCTCCTCCCGACCTATTGACCCTAACCCTTGGGGTACTGGTGATAGTGGAAATCACAAAATAATGAATGTGTGGGTGAGGCTATTTATAGACTTTAAAAAATTGTTAACCATGGTTACTAAACTATGACTTAACCCTTAATCATTATTAGCGACCCATGGTTTTGGCCTATGGTTTTGGACAATGTTTATCCTGAAACTTAAATCTTACGTTAGAAGCCTCCAGAAGCTTCTAGATTTGCTAATGATGCTTAATTAGTGTTAAAGATTAACTTTCACTAATCATGATTGTCTTTCAGTAATCCATGACCAGTATTCGCTAATGATGATTAGTGATCCTTAATCCATCATTAGTTTCATTAATCATGATTAACTAGTCTTAATGACAGTCATCAGGATTAATGAGGTCTTAAGCCTCCTTACTTATCTTTCTTAACAATTCGAAATGATGTCCGATTCATACGAAATAAATTCTGTTGGTTTTCTCTTGACGAGTCGGGTCATACGACACATGACGAGCGATGGCGAAGAGTCAACTCGACCTGTTCAACTCGATAAACACCCTAAAAGTGACTTCTGCATAGGCATTGTTCCGTAATTTCTTTAAATAAAAACTTCATATAAAAATACTTGTGATAAAATCACATCTACCCGTGAAAAATACATCTAGAAAAAGGCAATACCATGGATCTTTTTATTTTTTTAAAAAAGTACTGTTATTCTAAAAAAATGCGAAAGTTAAAGCTGTGTTTTTGGTGGGTTGGGGAAATTTTCCAATAGACACATGGTCCATTAGCAAATGAGCACTGATTTTGAACCATCAGATTTCAGTGGAATGATCTCAATGAGAAATGAATTTAATGTCATATATGGTTCGGTAATATACCAATCAATATCTTCCTTTTTCTACTAAATTAAATCTAAATAAAACCTTTTTGTTTATCTTTCAATTTAAAAATAAGGAAGTGAGTAATAACACTACCAACTAAGTCAACATTCCTTCTAATTTGAAAAAAAAATAGAAGGCACATATTGTAGTTGTGGCGATGATCTACGATGGCGACATAGAGCCATGACGACGGAGGAGGAAGTATGTTGGCATAGATGTGTGGAAAACGATGATGGAGTTGTTAAAAAACCAACATTGTAACACTGTCATACTCTCCTCTGTAAAGTTGTAAAAAATTGACAATCATTCGGTAGAAAATGATAAAAAAAAAGTTGTAAAAATAATAATTATTTGTAAACAATAAAAATGAAGTTGTAATCATGATTTAAAGACAGTGAACATGAAATTGAAAAAAATAAATAAATAAGAAGGTGTAAAAAAAATAAATTTGATGTAATGAAAAATGACAGAAAAATGTAAAATAATTAATGGGAAGTTGTAAAATTCCTTGTAAAATTGTTATATATGCTTGTAGTAAATAATATGAAGTAGTAAAAATGTAATAAAAGATTTGTAATTACTAAGTATGAAGTCGTAAAGCGTATATTCAATATTTTATAAGAAAGGTACAAATTAGGTTACTTATTTTGCAAATAATCAGACATGAAAACAAGTAAAAATTGTTTTTTTTTGTAAAACTACGTAGTGATTTTTGCTTAATAAATTTTCTAATGAGTCACGTGCTCATCGAAAATGCCCGTGTTTAGGGAAATTTAAATGATGTGATATTTTACCTTAATTGAGGAAAGACGCTAATTTAGGTCGTTTGATTTTCATTAATGACCATAAACGAAACCACTTTTCGTTATAAGTTTTGTGAACTGGTAACTTATTTTGTATTAATAATGCGTTATATTTCAAGTATAATAATAATTCGGTAATTGTCATACTAATTTTGTAAACTAGTAATTGGCTTTTGTATGAACAATGCGTGACATTTCAAGTGAAATATATGGTTCTTTTGCAATATTTATGGTTTTTTTAATGTTTGAGTATAATATAGTCCATTGTCAATTGCTCGATGATGAAACAAAACAAGGATTTAAAAAAAACATTTTTAAGTATCAATAACGTAACGTAAATCATCGCAAAAAATAAATGGATTTGATAAATGCTATAATGATATTTGTAAATAGATAAGTATCTTCGTATGAATTATGAGATATTCATCAAGTAAAACATTATGTTTCAATTTCAATTTCACCCAAACATTCTATTGCGCTCTTCTCATTTAAGGGAGGGAAGGAGAGGAAGAAGGTAAAGAAGAAGGTTTTTTTAAGAAAATGACATATCTACCATGGATGTTGTTTCTAATTACTCTTGTGTCCAAAGATAAGTCTGTTTGGGATGTCGATGGATGGCAACTAACCCAGGGGCACACGTGATAAAATTACAAGAAGGTAAGGTGCAACTGATATTCCTAAAAAAGAAGGGGTATAAATGATATCGCAGAAGTTAAGAGGGGCACAAGTGATAAAAATCTTAATATCAAGTTCCACGAAATTACAAATTTGTTATACGTCGATAACTTTACAAAACAAATATGGTATTGAACAGATAGTTATAGAATAAAAACTTTAGCAACAACTAATAAAAAAATTATTAACAAAATGGTGATGCATCCATATACATTAAAAAGAAAAAGAGAACCCATACAAATTATATAAGAAGAATGATTAGATGAAAACCTTACTTGAGAGGAAATTGGAATAAAGATTGATTGTTTTACATACAAAGGAAGAGAATATACATGGACTGTAATCTAGATTAAAGTGTTTAAACATATATGTTGTTCAAAAAAATAACATCTTCCAACAGAAACAATGACTAGAAAAAATCCATTTTGAATAATAGATACAGATAACATATATAGAAAAGGAGATCTTATGCTAATAGATATAGGTGTGGCTTTGTAATATAATAGATATACAAAGTAAATAGTAATTTCTAAGAAGATGGTTGTAAGAAGTAAAGTCAATAGTAAGAAGTTAAATATCTTAAGTATTGGGAGCGAATGGTTTGTAAAAAAGATACAAGATTTGTAAAATCTTATAAAAGGTTGGTAATAAATTAATGTATTGATAAAAGCAAAGTTACAAATAAAAGTTATTAATTTACAAACGCAGAATTGTAAGACTAAAAAAAATATGGAACTGAAAAACAAAGAAAAGCATATAACATAAAATGTAAGTATATACACTTCAAGTATCAATTTTAAAAATAATAATTTATTGAATTGAAAAACAAAAAAACTTAAGTATGTAGAATTAACATTAGAAAAACTAAGTCAACGCTAAATTCTCTAAAGTTTCTATATATATATATATATATATATATATATATGGTAAAATGTGCGTATCTCCAGGGAGCCAACTAATTAGCTACCTCCACCATTATTTTTAATTTCTTAAGGTATTTTTTTTGAAAATATCTTGCGAATTTAGATTACTATATGACATCATGTTCTCATTCAAAGTTCGACTCGATTCGAGACTCTTATTCCATCCATCAAGCCTGCCATATTTTAATAGTCTCAGAATTGCTGAAATTGATCCCTTATAGATGAACGGGTAGAAATGTTTGTTTTTCATGAAATTTGAATGACAATATATTATCATCTAGTGGACTAAATCCTTCTAGGTGATTTCAGAAAAGACCTTAAGAAATAAGAAAAATAAAGGTGAGAGTATCCAAGTTGACTTCCCCATATGGGTAGCTCTATTACACAACCCCTCCCGCGCCCCGCCACCACATATACACTGGAGTCTCTTTGAATGAGGTGAGTCTTTTCTAGACTTTTAAGCCACCACGAATTTAATAAAAGTTTGTAAGAAAATTTCTAAATTGTTTTGTATTATACATTGTAAAAATATGATAATCAAATTGTTTTGTAAATATAACATCCATATGGTAACTAACATTATCGTTAAATGTAATAATATTTTCATAATTTTATCTTGATGTACATGTTATGTTAATATTTATTATTAAATATACGATTTAAAAAATAAAAAAATACAGAGAAAATACCTAAATTGATTATGACTTTCTAAACTCATGAAAGTATCACCTTGAAGTTTCCCCTATGCATATGAATGTTGTAATTATAGAAATTATAATGAGAAAATATGAGTATTGTGGCAAATTGACTCATTGAGTAGTAGATTCAACATGAAAGTCGAATAAAAATATGTAAACACTAAATTTGAAAAGGGATTAAAGAATATATATATATATATATATATATATATGTATATATAGCTTATAGTATGAAAAATTAATTGGTGTGGAATGTATTGAAACTCGAAGAGATATAATTCATGGGAGGTGAGGAACTCGTTTATGGAAGGTTGTAAATATAGCATACATTTACTGGAAAAATATTTGAATTATACACACAATTTAAAATGCTGTACATTAACTTTAAAATAACAGTGTAGTATCCCATCCGAAAGTTTTTTTAATGTGATCTGGGCTATTGGAATTGAAACGATCATATTATCTTTCTAGCTTTAAACAAATAATAATAATCAGATACTAGATTGTTATTTTCTAAAATCCATGTATGAAATTGAATATGTAGTTTAAAAGCTTTTTTGTTAATTCACTTTTAATTTAATAATAATCTAAAATATAATTTTAACAAATTATCTATTTTAACAAATTGATTTTATAATTTAAAAACTGTTGGAGAGAAAAAAATCAAGTTTTTTTAAAAGAAAATCTATATACTAATTGCGATATATGTGTGTCTGAGTATATCTGTCTGTCTACGTATGTCCACCATTTACTTCTTTGGTGATGTTTATATTTTTGCATTATAAATACAAAATTGGAAAATGGGATTGATAAAGCAATCATGAAATAGCTTTGGGTTCTTTTCATCCCTTTTGCTTGTCCTTCTACCAAACATATCATGAGAGAACTTGTTCTCTATTCACATCATCTACTTGTATGCATGTTGTCCTCATCCAAACACTAAAGGGGAATTGGATATCTCCACTTGTTATACACCCTCTTATTTCTATATTCTCATGATGAAATAAAAATCTAAATTTAAAAATATAAAATCAAGCCTTTCTCACATGAAAAATATATTTTAATTTAAGGGTTTTTATCAGTTGTGTCCCTCTGAGATATTGCAATATCACTTATGCCCCTCCCTTTTTTGGAATATCAGTTGTACCCCTACCTTCTTGTAAAATTCATATTTTTAACCTTCTGTTAAGACAAAGTAGGGGCATAACTGACATTATAAAAAGGGTTGAACTGTAAATTTCGCAAGAAAGTAGGGGCACAACTGATATTCCAAAAAAGAGAGGGGTATAACTGATATTGCAATATTTCAGAGGGGCACAACTGATAAAAACCCTTAATTTAATTATCCGGGGCAATTTCAACACTCATTACCATGTCAACTAATATTAAGTATATAATAAAAATATTATTTGTTGTATAATTATCTTTGGTTCTTATAACTCACACAACGGTTCATATAATGACGATTGATTTTTTTATAAAAATTGTATTAACTAATTCAGTAATGGTTAAAGAAAAATCAACGTATAACCATTGTTATATAATATGTTGGTGGCAATATTGCAAGGAATACGAAATGCCTTATTTTAAAAATTAAGGATAACTTTGCAACAACAGATATGTGTTATTATTAAGTGATACGATTGTCTTAGACTCCACAGACATATTTTGCTGTATTTTTTACCTATATGCCCTAGCAATCTATTTAATTACACACACAAATGTAAAGTAATTAAACGGATAGAAAGATAATCAAAAGTTGTAAGATCATTTACGTCATTTGCATCATGGCATGATAGTATGGGTTAAATGGGGCTGCGTCTTTGGGGAGCTAACTTGGCTCCCCCCATGCTATTTTGCCTGTTTTTTTATTTTTTATTTGAAAATTTCTTCCGTTGAATTGAATTTCATCACTATATCCCTATATTATGTCATTAAAGTTTCGTGCGAAACGGAGGCTCATACAGCCTCCATCCAGACAGTCATTTTTTAACGGTAATAGAATTGCTAAAATCGACCCCGTCTGGATGGAGGCCATAGGAGTCTCTATTTCGCACAAAATTTGAATGACATAATATAGGGATATATTGATGAAAATCCACGGAAGAAATTTTAAAAAAAATAAAAAAGTGGACGAAATGGGGCGGGAGCAGCCCATTTTACCCTAATAGTATATACTGCAACTAATCACCTTAGTAGGGACTAAAACTTTAGATTTAGTTTTTTTTAGAATGAGCTTTTAGTTGCCATGAAGTTGGATACATTTTAACGTTAATGTTTAGGCAATATATTTTTCATCGTCAAAGTAGTGGCAACAAACATATCTTTGACACAATTCTTTATCTACCCGATCAACTGATTTCGTGTGATACTTAAATGGTCAGAAGTCAAAATTCCATTTCTACAAGCATAAAATCCAACACGACAAATTATTGTCATAATATTTTTTTAGCGGTCATGGTTGCGAAATTTTCATTGCATAAGAACTTGCAATATCTGTGGTAACAGAAATCAAAAGAATATCCTCTAAATACTACAACAAAATGAGTCTACAGTGATATTTTTCAGAAATCTAGCACAATATCATCAGTTGCTAAATTTAGTTCAAATTTTGAAAAACAACATGATTAAGCATTGCTACATGAACCGTCACTTATGATGTAGTAACGTGTGTGACATCATCACTAATTTCTAAAAAAATATTTCACAGCGAATAATATTTTTACTATATATTTAACAACAGATGATAAAGTGGCGTGTTTCAAAAAGATATCACTATAGACTCTTCTAGTAGTAAACTAAGGTGAAAAAATTTTCATCACTGCAGTCGTCGTGGTGGGAGATTATTGTTCTTGTAATACAATTACAATGTATGCAATGATACATATGTAGTCACACAAGCTTGTAGGAGTATACATTCATCACAAAAAATGACCTAAGACAATGATTAATTTAACACCCAGTTATTCATTATCGTATCTATTGTAATTAAAATTCTAATAATATGTATTTTATTTGTTACTTGATTCTTTTATTTGCAATGAATATCATATTTGTTGCTATATTAATTCTTATAAATGAATCATATAACAACCGTTATCCTTTGGCTTTTTCTTTGAATTGTTGTTAAATTTGCAACTATTAATACGAGTTTTAACAAATAAGGCAAGTGGTTAGTTGTTGTTATACGAACATTTATTAGCGAATTTGACATTCGTGGTTAATTACAATAACAGAAGCTAATTTTACAAGAAATAATTTCCGTTGTTATACATTTAACAATCATAAGATATGGCAATAAATATTAAAATTATTCATTACAATGTGTCAATTTTATTGTAGTGATGTAAAAATAGCTTCCTCTCCCAAAAGAAAATATATTGGAAAATCAAAACAAAAAAATCCAATAAAGAGAGGCATACATCCATAGCCCATGAGGCCAATCCTCCTCGAAATTAATATCTAACTTAAGAAATCGACAAGAAGAAGAGGATGATGATGGTCAAGATGGAAGAAAAAATATCAAATGGATTTGCATGAGTTGTCCCTTTCCTCAACATGGTATTCGTCTTTGTGTCTTTTCATGCTAAAGTTGAGAGTGATCCATTGGGGGCATCAAAACTTGGGGTTAGGTTGCGTAATAATCACACATTCTCCATTTGATATTAAGTTCATTTTTATGATTTCTAACACTTGTGCCCCTTCGAGATTTCTGCAATTACGTTTATGTCACTAATTTTTTTTTGCAATAACACTAGTGTCCATGTATTATTACAAAATTCACAATAATATCCTTTCGTTAAGACAAAATAGAGGCATAAGTATAATAATAGGAGGGTAATACTGTAATTCTCTTAAGAATAAAGCGGTACACTTGTTATTGCAAAGATAAACAGACTAGGTGATGCGGAAGCATCTATTTACTTGTGAGATCTTAATTTTGTGGATCTAGTTATGGATTAAAATCCTATTATTCTTGTAAAATCATAGAAAAACTCACCTTTGGAAGGAATCTTCTAGAATAGAAACCATCTAAGGGAGTTTGGGCATATACCTCCATGACACAAGAGTGTGTATAATTTCTTGATAATAGGTTTTATAAGATCATGAGAAGGAGAGGGGACCTACCAACCCCGATATTAGGTGTGAAGCGTTGTAATTGAAGCTCCAACATAGATGATACTCTTGTGGATGAAGCTCACTGGACGGACTCTTCGAAGATTTAAATCGGTTGTTTTTAGCTTGCAAGGTAGATCCCATCATGCCAAAGGGATGAGAGCTTCCCATCCACGATTTCTTTAGAGCAGACATCCACGATAATTGCTAACCCTTTTTTGTCGAACCACCATTAGCTTGGGTACCATCCTACTAGTAAGCGCTTTAGATAAGATCCTCATGGGGATGTTTATGAGGCTAATAGGTCTGCAGTTTTCAATTAGTTGAGCGCCATTGGACTTAGAGATATGAGAGATGACTGAGTTGTTTATGTGTCTGAGGTTGCTAAGGTCAAGGCTCGAATCATGGAGGTAATATATAGAAGAACAGTAAGATCGTGTTTTATCACCGATCAAAATGTATGGATAAATTCATGAATGATGTATGAGTGGGCTTTTTAGTCTCTTCATATACTTAATAACTAGTTCGACCCCAAAGTTCTTGAAAGGCATAATAAGGTCTTCGAGATTTATACTTACACCTAAGGAGACCTCACTTCTAACATGAAAAAAAACAATGACAACACTATCCATATGAGCCTCATTGGATGCTTCCATGCCCTAATGGTTCATAAGGGAATAAATGCGATTTCAACATGATCTCATGAGGTCAGTTTTTCATAAGGGTGAGGCCCCTACCACCTTGATGATCTACTTGATCTGACGATGCTAGCACTTAAAGTGGGTAACATTTTCTATTTTTTTGATGCCTAATTGTAGATTTTAGGCACTTGCATTCGCCGCTAATGCAGAAAGGGTTGTTGGAGTGTATGGTTTGTGGCCAGACTTCCATCACACAATTCTTGAATGTAAGGGTTGAAAACCATAAAAGTTTCTATTTGAAAGGACCTTTTACCCTTGAGGGTAGGTCTCGACTTGAAGAGTAGATGTTTGTGATCAGAGAATGTCCTCGGAGGGAAATCATTTATAACAGAATGACTATAAACCACCTATTCCTAAACAACCATTGTGTCAAAGAGTGCCCGCTAGTCTACGTATATGTCAGATACACATGATTTAGATCGAGAAGCATCTCGATAGAACTATACATGATATATGTATACTTGACATCTCAAAATCCCTGATTGCGACCCCGGAAGCATCTAGATAGAAGTCTCCTGTGTAGGAAAGTGAGAACTGCCAAAAGAGAGTGTGCATCACTTTCATGATAGTACTCTTTTTTTCCTCATCCTTTGCTTCTATCACCATCAAATCTAAGTAGATATTTTCATGATGCACTCGTTCATCACAATATTGAATAGATTATGGAGAACGTAGAGGTTGAGTAGACTCCACGCAACCACGAGAAGTCTCAAACATAGAGATAAGTCCAAGGTCAACATTATCATCAGATTGAAATTGTCATAAATAAAATAATAATCTAATAATGTACGGAAGAGACTATGAACATTTTAGTCAACGCACATATAGTTGTGTGCATTGCAACATACATTTGATAAGTATCTCATACGTATGTACTTGTTTCTATGAACTTCACACGTGTGTATTTGTATATATCTATGCATGTATATATTTGTGTGTATTTATGCATGCACTCGTTAGTACGTATGAGATCTACAGGTGTAAATACTGTCCATGTGCTCCTTTGTTTACACATCATTTTTAGTCTACAATTATGTATGTGTGTGCGCACGTGCGCTCATTTAAAAATCTGACACTTTCTAGACACATGCGTGCACACGCATAATGTAAAAATAATCAGGTTGTTGCTCAGACATATCGTGTGGACGTTTATAAATATCGACCTAGAATAGATTGACTATAATCTAGGTCAAGATTTTAGGGTTCGTTTGGTTGCTAGGTTGGGCTGGGTTGGGTTGGGTTGGGGTAACCTTGTGAATAATAAACTGTGAGGAGGATTGGGGGGGGGGGGGGGGGTTGGAAGGAGGGGTACACCGATGTACCCCAACCCAACCCTGCCCAACCCTGCAACCAAACGAAGTCTTAAAGACATCGACCATGCCAATTTTGCGTTGGTTTTTCTATTTTTGTTAACATTAATTTTCTCGCTCATTACTTGTGTATTTAAAACCATGTAATCATACTCTATTTAACGCATATACCCATGTGAAAAAGTAAAATTTACTAAGATTACATGGATTGTGGAGTAATAAGTAAAATTTACTAAGATTACATGGATTGTGGAGTAATTTACTAGGGCTATTGAGTAATTATAAAGATTGATGGGTGTTAAAGTGTAACTGAACATGTTTCTAGGCAGCATGAGATAAAAAATCCTTAGAAGAGATCATATGCCAATGATATCTTTTATACTGAATTTTTCATATCTTATTAATAGTGGAGAAGTGAGTATATGACTTTAGGTATAGTATGTAAAGCCTATTTTCCACATACACAAAGCTACAAGAGGCGATTTTTGCAAGATTGTATAGATGTCTAACTTTCTCTTAGGTTACACGAACAACCATGTCCGAAGGAATCAAGAGTAGCTTTGATAAGACGCCTCCGAAAGTCATTTTATATGATGAGGGAATTGTAGGTTTATCATCGCGCCCAATGTATTTTTATTGTCAGAGCAAATATCCATTGAGTTCTCTATGAAGAGTTCAACTATTTGTTTTCTCAGTTCCAACGCTGAGAAAGCTTTTCCATCGAGAAAGCTTACTTTTCATTATCTTGAGGAGGTGGGAATGCCATGCTTAGGAACTTTGATATTCTTCAACAGGGCAACCTAATTAGATACCATTTTCAAAAGAAAGTTGGTATTAAATGTTGGTGCTTTGAATGCTTAGCATAATTCACAATGCTGGATTTCACATAATTTACTATTTACCCATAATATCTCATGAATATGTAAAAGATAAGAGATTTTCTTAGCTTCTAGAATAGACACATCTCCAAAATCGATATTGTCATATGCATACATGAGATGTGTAATAGACACTATTGTCTTATCAAGTTGTAGCCTTTGATGATTCCAGTCGCGATGCAGAATTAAGTAGCCTTAAGGGAAACTCAGCACCGAGAACAAATATGAAAGGAGAAAGAGGACAGTTACCTCTCGAAGAGTGGTTGTTTCCAATGTGATGACATTAATCAACAGAGAGAATGTGAATAAAGATATGCATGTCTTAGTGAAAACCGTTGAATTCGATCGGAAAATATAACCGAGGCAGCAAATTTATTATGTACATGCACTCCAAATGGTTAAATGCCTTTTTCTATCCCTTTAATTGACATATACTTTGCTTTGATTCACCTTGACATCATAATGTAGAATTTTAGAAGCAGTAATAATATAAGTGAAATTTATCTTCCTTTGAGAAAAATCACTTTGATTTGGTGAGGCAATTCTAAGAAGGATGTTCTTTAATATGTTTTCAATTAGCTTGTAAAATGACCTTGTATATAGTGTTAGTAGGACTGATGGGATGGTAGTCTTTGGAGCAATTAGCGAAATCCATTTTAGGGATCAAAAAATAAAAATCTTGATGATATTTTTGTCAACATGCCCTTTCGGAAAGTAGCTTTTATATATGGTGGAGAGGATGTTATAGATTTCTTCCTTTGTCATGAACTGAGCTAATCTATTTTTCTTTTTTCGATAATGCCTCATGTGGTTTAAACAGAATAATGCAATCCTTAATATAAATAGAGTCGCAGAATCGATTATAGAAACGACGAACAACACAACTTGCAATAAATCCTTATTACTAGTGTAAGCTCATTCTCCAACTCAATACAGTTAATATCATCCTCCTTGCCTGATTAAGCATGAAGAGATGATAGAAATGAGTGATGCAATCTCTCGTTTTTATCTAATGGTATATGGATCGCCAATGCTATTAAATTTATCCAATTTTGAGCATGAAAGCATGTTCTTTTTTCTATTCTTGTATTAGCTTGACTCGGAAAATGAGGTTGTGATTCGATTATTTGTATGATGTCTTCAATATGAGTTTTTCCTTCTTTTCCAATTACGTATATCCATTGCAACTAATCTGCTTAATCCTTGCATTCAGACACTTATTTTTAAAATCAAATTAGTGATCATGTTATTGCCATATATAATTCAGTAAAATGTTGATCGGAACTCCTTCTCCTCCGTCCACCACAATTCAAACCTCCAAGGTATAGCTTTTGACACTGTTCATTCTTTCTACTTTGAAAAGAAATCAAAGAATCATCACTGGCGAAGAGCACATGCATTTGGAAATATAGATATCCGATCAACGGTAGTAAAAACATGATCTAATCCTTCCTTCGTATCTTGATCATAATCTCGCTTATTATTCCATATGGAAGTCAATCTTGCAAATATTAGATCAAGGAGGCCAATATTGTTACAAAAGTTTTAAAGATAAGGAAATTATTGTATGCAACATCCTCTGTTCAAAAAGAAGAAAACATCCATTAGTAGTCCAGCAGCGTTCCCGTCACCTTGCTGGGTGGTGACCGTATCTTAAAATTAGGGTTCCAAATCGCTCCTCCCGCACATCTGGGATCTCCGAAGTTCCCCGTCTTGATTCCAAATCCTGGCACTCCGGTGATGGAAACCGAAGGCACACGCATTTTCCCTCTCAATTACGACCTCTAATTGCCGTTTTCCGTCGTTATCTGCTGTTTAATCTCACCACTTGGCGCCAATTATGGTCCTTTTTGGGTTTTTTAGGGCACAGAGGGACGTCGTCCAATCCGGCGGCGACGCTCGCTGCCCTGGTGAGGAAGAGGGAGAAGCTGCAGGATGAGCTCCGGCACATCGAGAAACAAGTAGGGATTGTTGCTGATGATTTTGTTTGGTTTCTCGCTTCAAATTGGGTGCAAATTGGGCTGGCTGAGTGTGGAATGGAATTCGGGAAGAAGTTTAGGGTTGGAAGTGCGAGTTGTTGGGTTTTGGAAGATGGGTGCCCCTAAAGTTTGCATCTTATGCCGATTTCATTCGTGAAAATGGGTGGGTTTGGATTTTTTTGAGTTTTTTTCCTGTGCGGTGTAAATAGTCAGATTGGAACTTACTTTGTCGTGTCTCGATTGAGTTTCATGTAGTGTGAATTATAAGAAACGATACATACTTCTCGACAGCAACATTTTAGGTGGGATATCAAGTTTGGTCTATAACAACTTAATTTTAGGCCCGGGAAGTTTCATCTTCATAGGCCCTGCACGTGCTCGGATCATACACCCCTGGTTTGGGACTCTAGCTCTTCAACCCCGACGAGGGGTTTTTTCAGATTTGAGCGTGCCTGGCTTCTTGAGGAGTCTTTCAGAGAATTGGTGAGCACACATTAGTCATAGCATTAACTGGCTCGGCGGCGTTGAGATTTTTTGAAAAATTGAAAGGTCTGCGTCAAAGACTTTGTGCATACAAGAAGGAGGTAAGAGCTGTTAAGAAAGCAAGGAAGGTGGCTGCGGAGCTGGAGATACATACTCTTGACAGTCTGGAGGATGCTATGCAGCTAGGTGCGACAGAATTGAGGTAAAGGGAATCTACGCTTAGAGTAGTGATGGAAGAAGATAAGAAGCAGGTGACCGAATGGAAACAGAGATCGAGGGTTACTTGGTTGAAGGAGGGTGATGCGAACACGACTTTCTTTCACAGAACGACCAGCGGTAGACGTCGAAACAACTCCTTCTGATCTATAGTGGTTAGAAGAAACATATTTGAAGGGGACAGAGAAATGGGTAGCGCGATTGCGGATCATTTTCTTGATTTTTTTAGGAGGATTGCTTCCGGACCATGGCGTTGGAGTGGTCTTGGGGGCCTTTGTCTATTTGAAGCGCACACGGGTAGTCTAGTGCTACCTGTTACCAAGGAAGAGGTGAAAGTCGCGGTTTGGAATCTGAATTCCGATGGGGCTCCAGGTCCTGATGGATTCCCCATTTTGTTTTGCAAAGAATTCTGGGATGTAGTAGGGGACGAGGTCTTGCAAGTCGTGGATGAGTTCTGTCAGTGCAATGCGGGATTTGAAAGATTGAACATGACTCTGATTTTCCTTCTCCCAAAAAAGGGGGGCGTCAGAAAGGATTGAGGATTACAGGCCGATTGCCCTCTCAAATGACATTTATCTCATTGTAGCAAAAGTGTTCGCGATCCGTCTCAACTGCGTTCTTGACCATCTTGTCTCACCAGTTCAGTCGGCGTTCATTCCGGGTCGTCAGATTGGAGACAGTTTGGTGATGGTTGCAGAGATTATTTGCAATTGGAAGCGCAATGGCAAACAAGCATTGCTTTGTAAGGTGGACTTTGCCAAAACATACGACACTCTGGATTGGCATTTTTTGTAGGCAGCTCTGTACAGGAGGGGTTTTCCGTATATTTCGATTTCTTGGATGAAGTGATGCATCACCACGTCGTCGCTCTTGGTGCTAGTCAACGGTCGTCCTGAGGGTGGGTTCTTTCAGCCGCAGAGAGAGGTCAGACGGGGGTGTCCTTTGGCTCCGTTGCTTTTTGTGATTGCTGCAGATGTGCTAGCTTGCATGGTTGAACGTGCTCAAAGGAGCGGGATTGTGTCTGGTTACAGATGTGGAGAGGTGGTCATCCCCTTGTTGCAGTATGCGGATGACACTATCTTGTTCATTGAAGGTGGCAAAGAGGAGGCGGGGGGCATAGGCATCACTCTTGAGATTTTTGCTGAGATGTTTGGTCTTCAATTGAATCATAGCAAATTCCACTGTTGTTCCGTTTGACATGTCGGAAGAGGAGGCTCTGTACTGCAGTTTGGAGCTGGGCACGACCTGTGGCTCCCTTCCCCTAAGCTATCTGGGTCTTCCTCTTTTGGACAGTAAAATTAAGATTTCGGACTGGTTGCCGTTGGTGGAGAATACGGAGAGAAAGTTGTCAGGCTGGAAGCAGTGTTGTAAAAGTCACCCGACTGGCCCGACTAGTAGGTCCGATTAGTCTAGTCAGTGGGGTAGCCGACCGAGTACCGACTAATTCCGACTATGGACACTAGTTGACCAATTTTTTCTTGGAGATACCATATTTTTTATGTTTTTTTATAAGCAAACTTACTATAATATGCTTAATGTTTTATTTAAATTCAATTATTTCTTTTCATTTATTATGATAGTATAAAAATGTACAAAATCTATGTAAATATATGTATAAAATGAGTTATATATCTAAAATAATCATAAAATTCAGAACCGATTAATGTCCGACTAAATCCGATTAGTCACCCGACTGCCGATTAATCCTTAGTCAGTAACCTGGCCGACCGAGTACCGACTACCGATTTTTGCAACCTTCCAGCGCAGCATTACTGTCGCGAGGTGACAGGCTGGTACTGATCAAGGCAGTTATGTCCGCAATCCCTGTGTTTTTCTTCTCCTCCCGCATGATGCCGGCGGGCATCGTAAGGAGGCTGGAGCGGTTGATGCGTATATTTCTTTGGAGCAAATCGTTGCAGGAAAGGCACGGAATTCACCTAGTTGATTGGGAGACCATTGTTCAGCCTAAGAAGAAAGGGGGCCTTGGGATAAAGATTTTGGAGACACTCAATGAGGCTCTCCTGCTAAAATCGGTGAGCAGGATTTGGGAAAAAGATGAAGGTATATGTTGTCACATGATCCGTTGCCTTTATGACGTTTTCATTGCGAACCCAGATATGCTGCGGCAGGGTCAGAGACAGTCTGCATTCTGGAAGGGGATTCTGAAGGTCTTGCCTCGCTTTCGCGATCTATTCTCTCCTGTGGTTGGGAACGACGCCATGTTTGATTTTTGGGTGGACGAGTGGACGGGTGATGGGCTTCTCCGCAGCCGCTTTCCTCGTTTGTTAGCTATGGCTACTGATCCTAATGTGAGGGTTGCGAGTTGCTGGGTCAATGGTAATTGGATGCCGACTTTCAGAGCTGCATTTTCGGATCTGTGTATGAAGGAGTTTCTCTGTCTTCTTGACACGTTGGGGTAGGTTGGAAGGCCCTCCACTGGGGTGGACCACTGGATCTGGAGGAATACGCCATTCTCGGTTTGGAAGGCATATGGCATTATTTGTAGACCGCCCCCCCTTTATGTCGGATTCTATGGTTCGGGATTGCGAGCTCATCCGGGCTTTGGGTCTACCGAAGAGGATTGGCTTCTTCCTCTGGCTCTTTAGAAGGAAGCGCATTATGACTAGGGATCTCTGCGCAAAGCTTTTTAGAGTGGTCTCGGATAGATGCCTCTTGTGTGGTACTGAAATTAAGACTCTGGAGCACCTGTTTTTCCGTTTCCGGGTTTCCTCGCCCATATGGAATGTGGTGGGTTTGGACTGGCTGATCACCTGCGACTTCGACTCTTTTTGGTCTTCTCTATACGGGGCTTGCAAAAGGCAAAAAAAGAGGCCCTAATTCTGGTAGCGGTTTTATGGGCCATCTGGCTCGCTCGCAATGATACGCTCTTCTCTGGAATGCGTTTTTACTGTGAGGATGTTTGTTATCACCACAAGCAGCTGCTGGATTCCTGGCTTTTGTAATTGGTTCAGTTTCTTTTTAATTAATTAATATATTGAGGTGGGCACCAAAGCGTGTTTCCCCCTCTCTTTGCCTTAAAAAAGGTAACATCAGGTGTTACCGCAGGGATGAGTTCCATTGGCACAATGTAATCCCTTCGAATATACCATAGTTGTATGTAGACCGAGTGGAAGTCTGCCCAATCCACATAAGTCTTCCCTCGTAGGTCAATGGAATGAAGTTGTGTGGAGGTGTCACAATGCATAGGAATCCCCTGGATTCCCCCAGGAAACGATATGCAAGGTGTAGCTCGAAAATACATAAATGAATCAAGGGTACTCTGGTAACATGTAATCATGTACGTCCAAACAGTATGCCGGAAGTTGATTCACCACATCCAGTGTGTAGGGCATTCATATAACATGTAAGCATGGTTTCAATTTTAGTGGATAGACCAAGAGATGTAAAAATTGTAATATGTATTGTTACCTGCTCGGGCGTTTGCAAGTCAGAGGCATCCCTCTAGGGTCGCACCACATGTATCGGCTCTGTAGTAACATCAAATTCTGCATGTCATCTGCAACCTAACATGATACCTCGCCAAATGAGCCGATGGTGGACGATGTGCGCAATGTGAGGTAATCGCTCCCAAGCCCACAACTGCAAGAGTATTAGTGGACCACTAATCTCAACAGCATCGACCCTAGATGCGACACAAAACTGTCTGTAGTGATAGGCTAGGCAAGAAGAACCCCAACTGTATCTCCCGCATTCCTCGAGATCCTCTAACTGACGAAGGTAAATCAACGAAATCTCCAACAAGCAACCCCTGCCTCGTTCGCTCCAGTTTACATTCCAGACTTTTCTGTTTGATTCAACCACCGTAAATTATAATGTCTTTTAACATGGAACACCTTCACGGAGTACACCAGGTCAGCTTTGCATTTGAAGAGCATGCCATTCTTCAACTCGTTACTCAAATTGATCCCATCATCAAAGTTCATGCAATCTTCGCCGTTTAGAATATATCCATCCCCTTCTCGCATGTTCAAAAATGATGTCATAAACAATGGGTGTTCATGAATGATTATGCCCCTCATGGTCATCATTTTCTATCACGTCATCAGTATTCTGCAGCGAGGGTTCCATTAACATATCGTTCCGGATCATTGTCTTCGACACCTACAAATGATCCTCTATTCATTATAGGAGGAACAAATGTACTTTCGCAGTGAGGTACAGATCTGAGCACCAACACCATGGTTGTAAATATCACGGGTCGATATGCATCACCCATATCTTCAGCGTATTCCACAATCTCTCGAACATCATCATTATACTCAATGCACCGGATGTAATATGTTCCAGCATCCTGCGACATTCTATGAAACACCTGCGACTAAATTCCGTTTGATAAGTCCATCCCGAACACATACTTGATGCACTCAGTCAACCCGAAAATGTCATTTCAGAGTTAGTCTTGATGATTTTCATCCGACCTCCAACATAGGTTACGTCCTTATTCGATTTTGAGATAATCCCACCGCAATAACAAAATCAACGAACTTCTCGAGACATCCTAACACATTACAATAAATCAACAATCATTGGAACCATATTATATGTAACTCATAATGTTGGAAAAATCACTTTATTTTGAATGAACAAAAATAACCATTGTTTATCATATCGAGCACAAAACAAACCCTAAAACCAACATAACCTAAAAAATCCATAAAAACATGACAAATAAATAGTTGTGGGCAACTACAATCATATTAGGGCTTCGCCTTCCTTAGGCTGGGGAGGGGGAAGGCGGGGGAGATGAAGGAGCTCCGAAGGTGGTCTGGAGGAGGCCACCGAGCACGCAGGGGGCGATGGAAATCCTTCACAAGGGGCGGCGCGGTCGCAACAACAGAGGAAAGGAATAAGAGGACAAGTGCTCGAATGCGGGTGGAGATTCTGGCGGGCGGTCGCTGGAACTTGATATTACGAAAGAGTCACCTCTACGGGAGGCGGCTTCCCTTTAGACAAAGCCGCCCCATATAGAGGTGGCTTGTCTACTGTACATAATAAAATAAAACATTTCCGACCGTCCAAGGCCAATACTTTTCGAGAGTAACAACCTGGACGAATTTTCGTCGAGAATACTTCTTTATGTAGTATGTTTTTACTCTGGTGATAAGAGAAACCAGTTGCGGAGTTACCAAAAAAGGCTTGAATCCTTACCATGGGAAAATCTTCTACATTCCAAGATTTGAAGAGAGACATAGTGGCCTGGATCAAGATGATATTTTGTATTAGTTGGTGCCGGTAGTGGTATGTGACTAACAAGAACTGAACGGTTCCAGTAAACACGACCATACCTTGTCTTACCTTAGCCTCTTTTTATGATGGCTTGGTGTGTAACGAATGAGAGCTGACCGAATTGGGAAAAAAATGCGACCATACCATGTCTTACATTAGCACATAAATCTCTTACCTAAAATCTTATCATGGCTTTAGGTTAGGGCGTACGAAAGCTAACATTGATATTTCTGTAAGATTTTTGCGGGTTTTCATCTATGATGTCTTTTTCCTTCATGAATGAATTGCTTCTCATTTATATTCTATGTATAGATTGAAGCAGCAACATGAATAGTCAGCTAGAAGGAGAAGCACTATAGAGATTGCAAAGCTCATGATGAAAAATAAGAACACGAACAGGGTATAAAATCATAATATACTTGGTAAATATGTGTGGAAGATACATGTAGTGGATAAGAGGTAAGAGTTGTTTGTTCTCTTTGTTGGAAAAAATGGGAGATTTTTATTTCTTTGCATTTAAAAAATTCACCGTTAAATCTATTTCCAGTTATTTTTCAAAAGTTGGGTCATCAGTTCAATCACTTATGTTTTTCTTCTTGGTAACTTTAGTTATAGAGATTCTACCTCAAATTACTGAGACAGATTCAATTTTTATCACAAATATCTTTTTGTTGGCTTGGAGATGTTTTTTTAGATTTGTCTTTTACGATGAGTTTCACATAGTGCAGAAAGAAGAGATTACCTATAACCTTATCAGCTATTTTTTTTGTTTGAAAATTTATTTGTATCATTGACAGAAGTAAAGGTAATCTCAAGTTCAAAAGAAGCTTATTGAAATATGTCCCTGTCCTAATCAGTATGAATTGCATATTACTTGTGCATGTAGAGGATTAAATTATAATTGTAATTTCCAAAGTTAATGGTGATGGTAGTAACTTGTCCTAGTTGATTTTTTTGTCTAATTATTCTAAAGTTTTGTGTATTTTTGGAAGGCACATTGGCAAAGCTTCCATTTTTTGGCAATTAGCTGGCAATGCTGTGCTTTTATCAGACGCTTAAAATAGCCAAGAGTATCTATATTCTTACCACCTTTCTATGGTTCCTTGTTTATAAGGTGTATGACTTGGAGACGAGCTACTTACAAGATTCAAATCAATGTGGGAGCGTTTTGAAAGGCTTTGAAGGGTTTTTATCATCATCAAAGAACACTGCCAAGTGAGTAACACAAGGAACCATGAACTTTATCTGCACCCCAAAAAGGGCTACTGTTAAGCTATAACAATTAAATATGGTAAAAAAGCATCATTGAACATGCTTAGATTCCTACACATAACATTTGTTATTTCCTCGGTTCAGAGCATGATAGACAATGCTAACAATTAAGAATCTGAAATTTTATTTCAGTCTGAAGCGACCAAGGAAATTCCAGCCCGAAGATAGGCTCTTTTCATTGTCGTCTGTTTCTTCACCTGCAGTATGTGGTTTAATTTCTCCATATATATGTATAATATCAAATTAGAAGTGGACAATTGAAGCTGGCAATGGATTCATCTTGCTTTATGCATTTTGGCTAGCAAGCATGAACCCCTTTCTCTGTGCGACCTATTCTTCTTTAGATATCATTTTCGTTACACATTTTTCACTGGTCAATGGTCACTCTGCCCGATAATCACCATTCTCATGCCTTACTATACAGAGAATATGTTCTTGTTAAGCTCACTGGATAGCAAGTATTTCCAGGATCTTCTTGCATGAGAATAGTTTTCCTTCCAACGCTTGTTCATTGGTTCGTTGATCGTCTGTTCTATGCAGAAAATTAGCATATTTTATTAATATATATGCAGCCAAGAATTAATGTGACTTTGCCGGTTTCAGGTTGAGGAGCAACTTCAAGATGGAAGGGGAGATTACGGTCCTGGGAAACTAAAAAGTGCTTCAATGCCTGCCAATGGGCAGTAAGTACATCATATTTCATATTTGAATTATAGTTAACACTTCTCTATTGTAGAAATTAATTGACTTGATGTTGAGGTAATATGATACTATCAATTAATTTGAAGAGGATGAGCAGGGAATGCGAGGATGAGATAGGACAGGATGATTGTATTGGTGCCCTTCGGGGAGGGAGCTTGGGTGGCTATGTGTCGTAAGTCGTGACCCTTGCCTTGGATGAATAAGCTTATTGTTTTTTTTGGGGGGGGGGGTGTGATGCTTCTGTTGTGGAGGATGTGGCAATTGAGTGCATGCATATCAAGACGTGGTTGTTTGCTTCCTTTGTGGAGGCATGGGTCACTGATAGTGGTAATGTGTTGAGGGAGGAGGAGCATGGATGGTGGAGTTGAGCCATCATAGAGATTATTGTGGAAGGAGGGGGGTTTAGAGGGAAATCTTATGTTCAATGGATGTTTAGGGGGGGATCATTCGGGTGGCATGGTCTCATTGGAGGCGGCAACAAAGGCACATGCTATTCTGGCAACTTTTCTTGTAAAGGAGTCTAGAGGATAGTACAGTTTTCAATTTTGGATTCTGTTTTCTCTTATATGTCGGGTATCAGCTGAACTCAGTATTGCTTTATGACGTGGAAGTGATCCTTCGATTTGGTATTGCTCGATAACACACGTGAATGGAGATTAGGCTTTGGAGATCACCTTTTCCATTGTCGAGTGATGGTGCAGAAGTGGTGGAGCTCTTGCAACATGCGGTCTCGTCATGCTTGGAATACAACTTGTTCATAGATGATCGATGGTGGAGGTCGCTTATGGTGGTTGTATGCAATTGCCATTGTTCATGACCTTGAAGATTGGAGCATTTTTATTCAGGGTGCTGCTAGTAGAGGAGGTGCTGCACATGGGAGGTGCCCTTTAGTGACATCTTAGGGGAGTGGTGCCATTTAATTTTTTATTACTGATGCCTTGGCAATAATGGTTGCTAAGATCAGGGGAGCGGTTTTGTATCTGGTTTTAGTGTTGGTAATATTTCTGTGCCCATCTTTCAGTATGCTGATTATACTATTTTTTATGGAGAGGGATGTGGGGTCTGTGGAGGGACTGACCATTGTACTTGAGTCGTTTGGGATGGGATGGTCTCTGGCCTGTGGATTAACCACGCTAAGTTAGCAATTGTCCCCTTTGAAATGAGCGGGGAAGAGGTTGAGGGTTGTGGGGCCGCCCTTTGGACGCAACGGGGGACACTTTGCTTTACCTAGGTTTGCCTCTGGTTAGCAGTGGGCTGAAGCAGTCAGCTTGCTTGCGTGTGATCGAGAAGATGGAGTGGATGCTGACGAGTTGGCATGTGGCTTGTCTTTCAAGGGGTGGCCGCATGGTGCTCTTGAAGTAGGTGATGGTTGTTATCTCGATTTTCCCCCTTTCTACATGCGTTATGGGATGAGGGGAAGACTAGAGGCATTACAAGATTATGTTGGGCTTCTTGAGGTGCATGGGATGCCTTTGATGGCTGGAAAATCCTTATGCTCAAGGAGGACTATGATGGCTTGGGGGTTTTGAGTTTGGAGGAGATGAATGGAACATTGTAAAAATTGACTAAACTATTGCGCGCCCCGTGCGTTGCATGGATTGTGCTGATGATCCCAAAACATTACCGCAGAAGATAATAAAGTTATTTTCATGATTAATATACAACCTCTAATATTGTGATCACGTGGAGCATCTCTCAAGAAAAATAAAAAATATGTTTAATAATATTAATATCAATAAAAGGAAATATAGTAATTTTCATTTTGAATTAATATTTTTAAAATTTACATAGATATATAGCAACTTTTATGATATTATTTAATATTTAGTATATAATATGTATGTTCTTTTTGATGTAATTATGTTTATAGATGTCTAATTATGTACACATCACTAAGCCGTCGTAGAATTTAATACTCAAATCAACTTAATTTAGATACATGATATAGATGCAAATTGATGTACATAGATTTTTACAAATAAATTTAAAGATAAGAAGACAAATTGCGGCCGTGATGACACCTATGACGATCATGTTTGTTGTGTCCATGTTGCCATTTGATTAGGCCTATCACCTCTGAGGAAACGACAATTTTGTACACTGCTCCGTCCATCTCCACCTTGACCTCAACACCAATCCATAATATCATCATTGTCGTCATCATTTTGTTTCTTTCGTTCATTACAACTCGATTCCATTACGCCATGGCAAAGAAAACTGCCTTGCGGTCCATATCTTTATCGTTCGATCGCTACATCTTCGGATTCTACAGGGGAATGATTAAATTATTGACTGAGTATGCTACATCTTCGGATTCTACAGCGGAATGATTAAATTACTGAGTATACTGACGGTGTTGTAGTCACATGATAATGGTCGAACTATAATCACATGTCTATACAATTTATTTGAGCCATAACATTTTTATATGATTTTTGTTCCTTTTTAGTGAGGGTAATCCGACTCATTTCCCCACTGAAGATACCTATGCACAGTGGTTCACACAAACAAACATATGGATTCATGGTTTGCAGCAGACGACATAAATATTATTTATAAATATGCAGTTAATTACTGTTAATTAAGGAGTAATTAAGTCTTTACATTATTTTATTTATGGAAATAAAACCTTGAATTTTTGGCTTTTATTTTTATTTTTCAGAATAGAGGAAGCACGCAGAATGCAGACTTGCATGTTTGCACACTAAGATATATGGTTTAAAATACCTTAGAGATTTGTGCAAAATTTAGAAGTTCATAGTAGAAATATATAAAATAACCGGAGTTTGAATTTACAATAACACAATTATCTTATATATAATTGTTAGAAAATAGGAAGCGGAAGCGAAACATGGGAAAAGATAAAGAAAAATATGAACAACGGGATTTTACGTGGAACCCTACTCCGTGAGGAGCGGGATGAAACCACGGGAGAAGCCCTAAAAGGGGCATGTTATGCATTGCTTTTCCTCATCTGATACAGGAGGTCTGGGGCTCCTTATATAGCCTCCACAGAGCCTCCAAGTCCTACCACTGGTAGATGTAGGACTAAACTGTTGGATGGGGTAAATAGATCCTGGAGAGATCCATTTACCCATCTCCCATACATGTGACACATATAACGCATACTCCAACACTCCCCCTCAAGCTGGAGCATGCAATGCTCAGCTTGGACAAACAAAAAGATACTCAGCTCAACGCTACAGGACACTACAGACAATATCAACCTAACGCGCACATTGCTGCAGTCGAGGACGTTGCTTCTCACGCCGTGCAGGTGAGGAGGACGGACGTGCTGGAGTGTGAGTCTGCTGAATCTCCTCGTTGGAGAGCATGTGCTCTGAACTGTGTCTGTCAGAGTCACTGCAACTGAAAATGAGTCTCCTCGTCGGAGAACTGGCTCTCTCCCATCTGGCTCAGAGAATGATACTCTACTATGGAGTACCTATGATTTACATGAAAACTCTGGCCGCACAACAAGAAAAAGAATGATGGGGACCATTAAACAAACGATGGCAAAACATCTGCTCATCTGAAAAGAAGACCGCATCTATGTGCGTGTCTGAAACTGGAGACTCGGAATCAATCGTCGAGTCTGAACTGTAGAGTCTGAACAATTGGCTGGTATGGAGATTGACATCTGAATCTGGAATCTGGAGCAAGACCTGTGACTCTACATAATACTTCCCCTTTCTCCCATACTGGTCGGAAAACATGGACGCCGACAAGTTGGGAGAAGACAAAATAATGGGGAAAAACATGTGCATTCTCAAAAAATTTCTCGCGGATTTTCAACTCAACTTTTTTTTAAGCTGTCACATTTTTTAACAAAATTTTTTTAAGCCGTTTCGATATTTTATATGGCTTTCCTTTTTTTGCAAACATTTTGCGTACGGCTTCTTTTTTTGACTCACCTTTTTATTTAATTTTTTTTACAGAAGATATCGGCCCAAAGTGGGCCCCAAACTCTTCTCACTCCCTCTTTATTTTTTAAAAAAGGCAATCGAGCCCCCCCCTTGTACCCTGTGGTGGTTCAAGTGTGGCAGGGGGTTGGCTTAAACTGGTGCTGCACGGACGGTTTCCACTCCTTCTCGGACACGCTTCGGTCGAACAAGGGGAGGCCGAAGATGGAGATTCTTCACCCGGTGGCTGTTCTGTGGGCGATCTGGAGGGGTAGGAATGATTGGCTTTTCTCGGGACAAAGATTCTATAAGGAGAACGTGTGGTTCTTTGCTAAGCGTTTGATGGAGGATTGGGTGTTGTAATGGGCCTTGGTAACGGCGTCTGGTTGTAACCTCCCCTTTCCTCTTTTTTTTATTCTTTTACTCTTCAATAAAGGCTTGGGGCGTGCACCATCGAGTGTATCCCCCTCAATTATGGATTTCAAAAAAAAATCGAGCCCCCCTGTTTGCTCCAATACGTGACTAGGGTTCCCCTCTTTCGAACCTTTTTTTTTCTTTAGAGCCCCGCGCCCCATTTAGGGGCCAACAGGGAACCCCTTTCTCAACGAGCCGTCGCCCCCGATGCGGGAGGAGGGGACTGCTGTTGCCGCCAACGATGAAGAAGGGCTCGTCGCTTGTAGCTGCGGAGGAGGTGCGCCAAGGAGGGGCGCCGATTGGATCTCTGCTTGGGCTTCACACTGGAGTTTGCGCGTCGCAACTGGTGTTTGATCATGGAGGCGCGCCACCCATGGCTGGAACTGGAAGCCGGGATGAGAAAACGATAGGAGCAGGAGGCTCCGCCTGAGCGCGGCATCGCGTACGCCTGCAACATGGGATGTCGCCGTGAGATCTGGCAGGGAGGAGGAGGCACCTGGATGCGCAGGGGCGAGAGCGTCTGGGCGCGGGGGCCTGGCGTGCACGCTTGGGCGTGCCTGTGCGTGAGGGTCTGGAGAAGTCACGGCAACCTGGGCACGCCGTGTCAGAACTCGCACAGATGTGCTGTTGAATATCGACGTTGGAGAAGAGGTCGCCTAGGGAAGAAGGGCTTCACAATCGCGCAATGTTGCGCTGTTGCTGCTGCTTCCTGGATCTTCGACAAGGGGCAGAACTGGATGGAGGTGAACATGGATTAGGGTTTCACGAAGAAACCCTAGAGATGCGGCAAGACATGAATGTATATTTGGGTTCCAGATTGGAACCCTAGAACTCGGATCTTGATCTCAATAGAAAAACCCAGAATAATATTCTTCGCGAACAATTTTCACAAACAAAAATTACAAGGCTAATCGAGAACTGAGTTTGATAACCGAATCTCAAAAAACACATATGAATAATATGAAAAACCTTGAAGATCGACCCTCTCTGATATCATGGTAGAAAATAGGAAGCGGAAGCGAAACATGGAAAAAGATAAAGAAAATATGAACATCGGGATTTTACGTGGAACCTTACTCCGTGAGGAGCGGGATGAAACCACGGGAGAAGCCCTCAAAGGGGCATGTTATGCATTGCTTTTCCTCATCTGATACAGGAGGTCTGGGGCTCCTATATAGCCTCCACAGAGCCTCCAAGTCCCACCACTGGTAGATGTGGGACTAAACTGTTGGATAGGGTAAATGGATCCTGGAGAGATCCATTTACCCATGTCCCATACATGTGATGCATATAACGCATACTCCAACAATAACAAATATATTGAACACATCGCGATCTATTTTCTGTTAGCCATGTGAGCCTCAGGCGAATTATTTCTGCAATAAATGTTATTGTAATATCTGATATATCAATAGAAGTTATTGATTTATTTCACTTCTTGTTTGAGATTAAATGAATGAATGCACTATAAGGTCATAGTAAAATTAGGGTTATGTAACATGGCCATCCTAATGATCATACAACTATTGATTCAATGGTTGTATCATAGGGGCTGGTGCTTGGATGAATATCTAAGGAGTTAGATTGAGGACTTATCAAGCACCGTCAAACGATTATTAAGAGATGATCCCTAGCCTGAGAAGGAGATGCCAATCCTTCTCTAAAGGCTGATATCTGACCGACTTCTTGATGTAGGTCCTTTGCATAGGCATAGAGATTCGGAGGTGTCAGATAAGTTAGGTCAATGAGTTGACTTAACGAGATCGAGATAACAAAGACCTATGTCGTATACTGTCATGATATAAGCATGCATCCTCTGATCAGAGACATATGTATTGCTATATGTTTAAGTATGTACATTTAGTAGATCGATAGGTTGATAGCCTAATTAAGGTCTTTACATAGGCGAGCTGGTGTGCATACAAGGGCATATGAGTAATACGATCTCTCAAAGGGATCATATATGTTCCATTGTGAACTGGAAGACATGAGCTCACTCATGAGGTATTGGGACCAATCAAATTCCATGCATGCTTTGGAAGCATGACAAGAATTTGTCGGTATGATATATGCTTTTGGAAAGCATATGATTGATACCAACTCCCAATGATCGAATGAGAAACTTAATGATAAAACCCTGCAGAAAACAGTCTAAATGAGATCTAAAACTTCATGTTTATTTTAGATCTTCCAGTATGCAGGTGTACTGTGTATTAGGAATACTCGAGGGTGATGTGATCATAAACGATTGTATAACCATGACGCTTCCATTCTGAGGGAGTGATGAAACAATTTTGGATTTTAGTGACTCCTCTCAGTAGAGAAGTAATCTAACCTTAGTCCAAATGTTGGGCATTGATCTGGATGTGATTCGGATGCAATGCAAAGATTAGAATTGCGACTCTGATTTAATCAAGCATCTTTGAGAGGTCCCCGAGACCTGGATTTGAGATATGATCTCAATATCCAAATCTCTATACGTGGAATGTACAATCGCCCTGTCCACTGTTGTAAAAATCGGCCGACTAATCCAATTAGTCGGTCCGATTAGTCGGTCCGATTAGTCGACTCGGTGGGGTAGCCCAGTGGACTAGCAATAATCGGGCAATAATCGGGCATGGCCGATTAGTCGGCCGAGTAAGCGGTGTAGTCGACCGACTAGACAACCAGTTTTTGCAACACCTAATCGGGTCCCAATAACCCTAAACCCACAAAGTTAATTTTAAGAGCAGCTTACTGTCTCACAATAAGCCGCTTCTCATTTTTTCGAAACCCCCCGCGCCCTACGAGTCTTGAGCCTCCATCGCGTGACCTGCTCCATCGCCACGACCTCCTGCTCGCGCTCGCGAGCTCCTGCTCCATTGCGTCTCCTCCAGCGCCTCTCCGGTAGCCACCTAGCCACTCCTCCATCGCCGCTACGCTGCGCCGCCCGAAGGAGGTTCCTCCATCTCGCCGCTCGTCTCTCGCCGCCCAGGACCCCAGGTTAGGGTTTTTTGTTTTTGTTTTCATTTTTTCATTTTTGTATTTTATCATATGATCATAGCATTCTCGATAGCTTATACCATTCACTAGAACCCTACTGACAAATTATTTAGGTTGTATGTTGGATTGTTGGGAATTGTATAATGTAATTATGTTGTATGCTTGCTTTAAGGTTTGTTTCATTGTATATCATGCCACTGATTTTTGATATATCATGATGTTTAGGGTTGTATGCAATTATAATTATGTTGTATGCTTGATGTTTAGATCTTGTTGTATTATTATGTTGTATGCAATTATAATTATTTAGGTTGCATGAAATTATAATTATGTTGTATGTTTGATGTTTAGGGTTTGTTCTAGTATTATGTTGTATGCAATTATAATTATTTAGGTTATATGCAAATATTTATGTTGTATGCAATTATAATTATGTTGTATGCTTGATGGTTATTGTATTGTATATCATGCTACTGCTTTTTTTTATATCATAATTCATCATTTTTTATTATGTAGATGGCTACACCTCCAACGAACGTCGCTTCCGATAGCGACTCATCTTTTTATGTGCCGCCGGGATCAACTGATCCTGCATGGCAATACAGCTACCTTGCGAGCCGTACAGATCCAAATACGGTCACTTGCAGATTGTGCAAGAAGATTGTCAAGGGTGGTGTGTATAGGTTCAATCAACATCTAGCACACCGAAGAGGGAACGTTGCTGCATGTCCCAAGGTTGATGAGGAAAACGAAGAACAAAGATGATTGCGTACCTTGATGAAGTTGACAGGAAGAAGTCTCAAAAAGCCGCTGATGTTCATGAGATGAGGGAGGAAGTTGATATCACTGGAGATGTGGGTTCGACGAAGAGATCGCGAGTGTATGAATCCCTCGAGCAGACTGTCACAGTGGAAGGGTCATCACTTCAAATGACCATCAAGGATGCATTCTCCAAGGATCATCGTGATAGGGTCACATCATACATATCCAAATGGGCATATACATCGATAATTTCGTTTAATGCATTGACGACAAAAAACTTCCTGCAGATGGTGGAGGCTATTGGGAAGTACAGGCCTGGACTAAAGCCTCCCATGAGGTATGAGCTTAGTGGCCCACTTCTGAAGAAGGCAGTGAAGGAGATTCACGATGGATTGCAAGGTCATCGTGATACGTGGACATCGACGGGATGCTCTTTGATGACTGATGCATGGGCGGACAAGTGTGGAAGGAGCATCATCAATTTTTGTGTCAATTGCATCTTGGGGACTTCATTTTTGAAGTCCATAGATGCCTCAGATGAAGCTCAAACTGCGGAATACATCTGCAAGTTGGTGGAGGAGTGCCTGAATGAAGTGGGAGTGGATAAAGTGGTTCAGATTGTGGCGGATAATGCATCCGCCAATGTAGCAGCAGGAAGATTGTTGGTCACAAAATATCCGCAGATTTGGTGGACTCCGTGTGATGCGCACTCCATTGATCTTGCTTTGGAGGAGATAAGCGGAGAGACAAAGGTGAGAAGTGCAATCACAAAGGAAAAGAGGCTTACGGTGTTCATCTACTCTCACACCAAAAACTCTAAGCTTGATGCGTAAGTTCACCAACAAGAGGGACATTGCAAGGTCCGGACAAACAAGATTTGTAACCTTTTTTCTCACTCTTGAGAGGCTAAAGACAAGCTGAGATTGATGTTTTCCTCAGAAGAGTGGAGAAACTGCAAGTGGTATAAGACCAAGAAGGGAGAAGCTACGAGTTCCATTGTTTTCAGCCCTACATTCTGGAACCATACAACACATGCTATCGGAGTTTTCACTCCATTGGTTCGTTTATTACGTGTGGTTGATGCAGATCGACGCCCATCCATGGGCTTTGTCTACGGAGGGCTTGAAGAAGCCAAGCGGGAAATAATTGAAGCATTCAATGGTGTGGAGTCATCTTATAAATTTTTTATGGATGCTATTACCTCCAAGACCAAAGGGAGGCTCGATACTCCATTGCATCTAGCAGCTTTTTACTTGAACCCAATTTTCTTCTACACCGAGTCTTATGGTGATCCAGATGTTGTGGTGAGGAGAGGGCTTAAGGACTGCATGAAAAATTTTATCCAGATTTGGATATACAAGATGCAATTACTAGGGACGAGCTTTCGGCATATAGACTTGGTCGTAGAGATTTTGGGAAGCCTTTATCTGTGAGACATAGGATGACAAATGATGGCAATTTTGATCTAGGTATTTCAGTCATTTGTTTTCTATTAATGTTAATCACTTATTTTATTATGTTGACCATTTCTCTATTCTAATAGCTAATTGGTGGCATAATCATGGAGATGGCACACCTCATTTGAAAGCTATGGCTATCAAAATCTTGAGCTTGGCGTCTTCATCATCGGGATGTGAGCGTAACTGAAGTACATTTGACTCGGTAAAGACTCTACTCCACCCTCCCAATTCGATTAGTAATAGTAAAATTTAAATGAGTAATTGATATAAAGTTAATTTTTTTGATCTTCAGATCCATACCAAGAAGAGAAACAGGTTGGAGACGAAGAAGCTGAACGATCTTGTGTATGTGCGTTTTCAATTCCAACCTGCAGGAACGTCGAGCTAAGAAAGAGAGAGATCCTCTGTCATCTCGTGATCGTGCACACATGGCTGAATGGATCGGAGATGTTGATGCTCATGATGAGGAGGTTTTTGCAGGTTCCGGATTGACATGGGGTGTTGTAGCACATACTAGTGGCGCCGAAGATAATTTGGAACCAAGAAGGAGCCAACGAGGTGAGCGTGTAAGGGGAGCTTCATCGTCAAGCTCCAATGCTACGCCGATGAATGAGGAGGAGGAGCTACATCTTGAGGATATAGAAGAAGAAGATGATGACGGTAATGAAGAAGAAGAAGGCGATGATGAAGAAGAAGAGCTGGACTTGGATGACGACATTGAGGATTGAACCCAATGGCTTGTGACACTTGTCTTACTTTCGCTTGTATTATTTTTTGGGCATGTTGTAGTTGTTCTTTTATTTTTGAATATTTGCTTGTACTATGTGCCAAACATTTTGTTCTTAACTTGCTTCTTTTTTCATTCTCTTGCTATTTTTTTATGCTCTTAAAAATATTAAAACTGCTAAATATATGAATATAAATGAGAGTATATGCTATAAAAATTGATTTATATATTTAAAATAATAAAAAAAATTCCAAACCGACTAATGTCCGACTAAATCTGATTACTCTCCCGACTGCCGATTAATCCTTAGTCAGTGACCCTGCCGACCGAGTACCGACTGCCGACTTTTGCAACCTTGGCCCTGTCCTTATCTCCAAGTATCTATAGAGAAAGCGTATTATTCTTGAAAGAATTCAAGAATAAGTCCATTGTTAAAATGGTATATCTGAGCATCGAGAAATGGATAATTAAAAATATTTTAATTATAATAAATAATAAGAATGTGATTCATTTATTTAGATGCATGAGAAGGATGATCCAAGATAATTAAATATTGATTAATTAATTTATCATGGATATGTATAATGTAGATACTAGCACTATCCATATTAATCATATATATTATAAATGTGATTTATAATATATTAGAGAGATTTATTTATAAATAGTATTTACAAATTAAATGTTGATGTGAATTGGATTTGCATTAGACAATTAATTGAAAATACAATTTACATTTTATTTTGGGTGTATGAATATGATTCACAATTTTCAATGACATGATTGAAATTGTCATAAAATAATTTGGAATTATTTTTGTGAAATAATGTACAATAAAAGTTGTATATAATGAAGGATTATATAAGATGAGATCTCCTATATTAGGAAGAGGGAGGTACCTTCCATATGAGGAGGGTGGACGACCACACTTGAATTAGGACTCAAGGTGACCGTCTCCCCTTAATTGGAAGGAGCTTTGTCTTTCCTAATCCTTTATGGTGTATTGATTTGATTGATTTATTTTATATTGATGATTATTCAATATGTGTTTAATTTAGTTAAATTATTTGTTGTTGTAAATTTTACAACAAAATCATTGTCATTTAAAGAAACACAAATCAATTCTCAACCATTGATTTTGTATTGTAAATGGATTGTGATCCATGGACTCCCAAAATATTATAAAAGAAGAGATAACCTTAGCTCTTCTTTAGCACAATTAATTTACAAGCTCTCTCTCTCATTCTCATCATATACACCCTCTCTCTCTCAAGAGTGCCCGCCTGCCTCTTGACTTAGAGAAAATTATCGTCGCCGCTATGCTGTCGTGCTGTCGCTTCGATCACTCGTAGATCTTCGTCTTGCTCGGTGTTTCTTTTACGCAAAGAAGACCTCGGATTTTGTATGACGAAATTAGGAGATCCGTCGCTTGTATCTACATCTTGAATTGCGAGAAGGACGTGTCTCATCAACGTGCTCGCAAACGTCTCCTGCGTCGGGTCGGACTTGAGATATGTGATCTCTTTCTTTAGAGGCTTCGAATGTAACCACGCTTCAAGAGATATTTTTATATCTACTTTGTGGTTTGGATGAAATGATTCGAGAAGTGTTCTCAAATCATGTGGTTTCATCAATTTAAACTTTTTAAATTCCGTTGTCCCGAGCAACTAATATGACTAGTCGCTCCCGATCGTATATGATGCGATCTTCACGCTTTCGTGATGCGCTTCAGGTTTTCTTCATAACCTTCAAGTGGTATCAGAGCCATGTTAAGGTCTTGGATATGATCCAAAGCCTTAGGTGAACAAGGTTTGTATTTCGGATGCACGAGACTCGTTGTTTTTTTTGCATGAGACACAAGTTTCGAATTGTTTTTTCGCTAAAATAAAAATCTGTTGTTTGTGTACTGTTTGGACGTGTTTTTTGGTTATTAAAATGTATTTAGAATGTCTAAGTATGTCCCAAAAACAATAGCCTATTATCAGTACCAAAAGTGCATTATTGAAATTCGAAGAGTTCCCGCTGCGAAATTGTTTTTGCATGTATTCGCGGATCTGTAACGAACATATTTTTGCTTACTGTTTTCCCGTCATTAAAGATGAAATAAACGCTTGGATGAAGTAAAGATTCGAACCAACAAACCGTTCGAATTTATTTTACGTGATTCCGACTTCATTCTCCCTAGATATTTCATATTTAGTGGAGATGGGTCGGATGATGATTAGATCATCAAATCTCTTTGCTTAATATGATTATCATTCAATGGAAATCATAGAAATTATGAATTTGCCTTTATTAATTTTGATGCCTAGTAATTATGAAAATAATTGATTAATCATCATTGAACATTGAATGTATGTTTTATGAAAACCTTAGTTTATCCTATAATAATTGCAGGACAACTTTTACATGCAAAATATGGTTGCTTGATATGCTTAGAAATTTTAGGATCTCAAAAAATGTTTTAAGATGCCTAATATTTCTTAGTGATTATTATATAGTATAATGTTGGTCATCAAAGTTGATCAATAGAACCGCAAGTACATTGGCATTGTTTTGTATTGTTCTCAATCGGAATGGTGAATGTGTCTAGTCCAGGTATGTTGGCTTGGTTTACTAATTAGCGCCTTGCATGTTAATGAAATGCTCCCTCCCAGCATAACTCGAGTGTATTGGACGGATCCGTTTTTGAGAAAAGAATAATATGAGTAAGTCAAGTTGTACTCTAATTATTAACATATAAAATAATATGTACTTGCTAGGGTGTATATTATAGAATAATATCAAGCAAACCCTAATTGTTTTGTTGGTTGATTGTATTGAATTGATTTAATATGATTAAATTAATTAGATCTAATTAAATAATCTATTATGAATATAATTGCAATTCCTTGGAAGAATTAATTGTGTAAATATGATTCAAATAATTAATTAAAATTTGAACATGATATGGAGGATCATATAAATGACATCCATGGTCTCCCATCAAGGTAAAGGGATCCATCGCCATGGATTGTATGTAGGAGATGTCTGTCCGAAATGACAACTCCTGCATACAAGTGCACATGGATCGAGCTCTTTGCTTTTCGAAAGAGTAAGGTTGTATGCGTAGTGACCATAATATTGGTTCCTCATATTATTGGGGCGATATTGGCTTGCGCATAGTGAGTTCTAATCCTATTGATGGTTGGTTCAATTAATGACGGGGCAACATCGCCTTAGGGGTGGTGGGCTCGGGTGTTAAAGACCGAATTGGGAAAAGCAAGTTGGACTTGCAATACCGAATGAGTTCCTTCTTCTTTTTACTCGAGTTACATTTTCTCGTATTATTGTGATGTAACAAAAGTAGAAAAGGAGATCCCAGTTCTTGCTAGAGATATAGCGGTAAGTATATCTCTTGCTTTGAAAGTGATTAAGGGAATGAACTTTCAGAGTTGAAAAGAAAGACTAATTTGATTAAAAATACTTAATCAAAGAATTTATTGTTAAATACATAATTATTTATATATTCTAATATAGTGCATTCTTAATTTGTCCAAGATTGACCCAAGATAGATCTGAATGGAGGCGAAGAATCCATGTAGCCGACCCTACTTAATTGTGGGAAAAGGCTTTGTTGTTGTTGTAGTGCATTCTTAATTCCAGACAATAAAATCCTTAAACCCACTCAGCAAGCTCTTGGACGTCAACCGGTTGATCGGATCAAATTACTCGTATTAAATCTTTAATTTGGATATTGTCCTTTCTGCAGACCGTATTTCTTATATGCTGTCTAAGGACAAGTACGCAAACCCTACCACGCCGGAAGAAATCAAGTTCAATGGAAAGTATGATGAAGATCATACATTAGCTCGGTGCTATATTCTAGGATCCTTATCAAATGTGTTGCAGAAGCATCATGTGGAAATGGACTCATGACATGATAATGCATAATCTGAAAGAGATGTTCGGTGATGTTAACCGCACCCAACGCTATAATGTCATGAAAGAACTCATTCGCTGTAAAATGCAGGAAGGGACTTCGGTTCGAGAACATGTGATCAAAATGTTTGGTTACCTCATGGAGCTGGAAACTCTTGGAGCTGAGATGAACGGAGACATGCAATCCGATTTATTCAGCTGTCTCTCCCTAAGTCCTTCACTGATACCACATGAATAAAATAAGATTATTTAACATCGAACTCATGGCTTCATTAAAGTCTGCAGAAGACGTAATAAAGAAGAGAATCCCTCTGCCAGTGCAATGGTTGCACAGGTCAAAGGGAAGCGCGGTCAGAAGAAAGGGTCTCGGACGGGTCCGGCCCAGAAGAAGAGTCAAGGTGTTGGCTCATCTTCTAATGCTTCCACACTGATGGCATCAAAGAAAACCGATGTCTATCATCACTATAAGAAGCTGGGGCACTAAAAGCGTAATTGCTCCAAGTACCTTAAGGCTTCGTTTGGTTGTAGGGTTGAGCAGAGTTGGGTTGGGGTACCCCGGTGTACCCCTCCTTCCAACTCTCCCAATCCTCCTCACAGTTTACTATTCACAGGGGTACCCCAACCCAACCCAACCCAACCCAGCCCTACCCTGCAACCAAACGAACCCTAAATCTATAGAGAAAGGTAAAACCCCAACATGTATAAATTCTACTTTCATCATTGAAATCAATTTTCGTAGGACGAGAAGGTAGTTGGATCATCGATTTTGGTGCTTCTATTCATGTATGCAATTTGTTGTATCTATTTCAGGAAACTAGAAATCTTGATCAAGGGGAGATAGTCATCCAGATGGGATCTGATGCAACTGTTGCAACAGTCGCCGTCGGGACCTGCAGACTATCATTATCTACTGGAAGAGTCGTAGTACTTAAAGAGTGTCTTTATGTTCCAAATGTTAAAAGGAACCTTATATATGTATCTGAATTAGTTAAAAATGGATATTCGTTTCTATTCTGTAATAAACTTGTCATAAGTTATTATGATAAATATATTGCTGATGGTGTTCTAACTTTTGGTGGACTTTATGAATTGTGCATTGACGAATCTGTCATGAATATAACAACCACTGATAAAAATCCTAAAAGAACCAGAGAGGATGTAAATCATTCAAATATGATTTGGCATCAAACGCTTGATCATTTATTTGTTGATAGGATCAATAGGTTGATAATAGATAGACACTTAGATTTTCTACAGGTCCAAACTTTGCTTACCTGTGAACATTTTATTCGAGGTAAAATGAGTAGGACGCCTTTCTGTAACAAGGTTACAAGATGCAGAGGTATTTTTGACCTAATACATATTGATATATGTGGTACCTTCAGTATCGCGACCCGGAATGGATATCGATAATATTTTCCATCTATTGATGACCATTCAACATTCGCAATACTGATTTATCTTCCTACTATGTCATAAATCTGAAACCTTTGAAAAGTTAAAGAGTTCATGGTTTTGGTTGAGAGCAAATGATAGGAAGATTAAACGGATTCGATCTGGCCGAGGTTACGAGTACCTCTCAGATGAATTCAAGGAATACCTCAAAAAGAGAGGAATTGTCTCCAATCTCACTCCTCTTGGAACTCCCCAACTTAATGGTATTGTTGAAAGACACAACAGGACCATCATGAACATGGTCCGTTCAATGATGAGTAAAACACATTACATTTTAGTTTCTGGAGATATGCAATAGAGACTGTAATATATATCCTGAATAAGATTCCTAGCAAATATGTACCTAAAACTCCTCGTGAGCGTTGGTATGATACCAAACCTGGTGTTAGACACTTAAGAATTTGGGGTTGCTTGGTCCATGCGAAGAACGTGGATGCAAGTAAGGTAGAATCTTGCACTCGAGAGTGCTACTTCATTAGGTATGTAAAGGACAGTATTGGATACCAACGTTAAGACCCTGAGACTCGAAAGATCTTCGTTTCTAGAGATGTAAAATTTCTGGAGAATGATTTCCTTAAGAGTCAAGACAAAAATAAAGTGAAGGAAAATCCCTTGAGGATACTGAGTTTTCTGAACCAAAAAACTGAAGATGTAAATGAAGATGTAACACCCATACCCCTTCGAAGGAGTTCGAGGGTGGTTGCACCATCTGAAAGGTACATATTCCAAGTGTCAAGTGAAACTGACAATGATCCAGCTTCATTTGATGAAGCATTCGCGTATCATGACATGTATAGACAGTTGCTAGCAATGAAATTTTAAATAGATTCCATGCATAAGAATGGTTTATGGATCCTAGAGGTCCCCACCCAGAGGGGTAAAATCCATTAGGTGTAAATAAATCTTCAAGAGAAAGAAGGGGCCTGATGGAAAGGTAGAGGCCTTCAAAGCACGGCTCGTAGCCAAGGGCTACACAGAGAGAAGGCATCGACTACGATGAGACATTCTCTCCTGTGGCTATACTTAAGTCTATCAGGGCAATGCTAGCTATAGTTGCATATCTTAACTACAATATCTGACAGATAGACATCAAGACAACTTTCCTCAATGGATACCTCGAGAAGGATATCTATGGAGCAGTCACAGGGCTTCATAATCGAGAAAGGCAAAGTATGCAAGCTGAACAAATCCATCTAGGCTCAAGCAAGCTTCTCGTAAATGGAACATCATATTCAACAAAACCATAAAGAGTTATGATTTTGTTCATAATCCCGATGAACCATGTGTGTACAAGAAGCTTAGTGGGAGCGTCATTGTGTTCATATGCTTTACATAGATGACATCCTTATCATTGGGAATAATATAAGAATGATGACCAATGTTAAGATTTGGCTATTTCATACCTTCAAGATGAAAGATCTTGGAGAAGTCTCTTATATCTTGGGTCTGAAGCTGTTCAGAAAAAAAGAAAAGAGGATTTTGAGATTGTCACAACTTGAGTACATTAAGAAATCTTAGAATGTTTCCATATGGAGGATTCTAAGAAAGGCTTCCTAACCTTAAGACATGGTATCCACCTATCTAAAGGGATGACTCCTCAAAGTGTTGAGGATATGAAAGTCATGGCTGGATGCCCTTACACATCATCTGTGGGAAGCCTAATGTACGTCATGATGTGCACAATGCCAGATATCTGCCATGCAGTGGGAGTGATAAGACGTTACCAATCCTGCTATGGAGATCAACACTGGAATGCAATGAAGAACACCGTTATCTAAGGTGGATGCAAGGTTACATCTTGGACTGTGGAGATGGTGATCTCCAAGTCTTAGGATATACAGATTCTGACTTCCAGTCTGATATTGATGATCGAAAGTCGACATCATGGTTTGTGTTACTGTTGAACTATGAGCTGGAGAAGCAAAAAGGACACTACAACCGATTCAACAACAAAAGTCGAATACATTGCCGCATCGGATGCTGCAAAGGAGGGGGTGTGGTTGCGTAAGTTCATATTGGAGCTTGGCATAATTTCCTCTGATACTCTCATCCCGCTACTCTGCGATAATATGGGAGCCATAGTTCAGGCGAAGGAACCCAGAGGCATCAAAAGAGTAAGCACGTGGAAAGGAAATACCATATCAATCGGGAGATTCAAAAGCGTGTTGACATCATCATCACCAAGGTGGCCTCTATCGACAACATTGTTGATCCCCTTACCAAACCTATGACACAAAAGGTTTTCGACCATCATGTTATGACTTATGAGTATGAGTTTAAAGATTCTACCTGAATGGTTCTGAGGGCTAGTGGGAGATTGTTAGCCATGTAAACCCGAGGCGAACCATTCTTGCAATAAATATTATTGTAATATTTGATATATCAGTACAAGTTATTGATTTATTTCCCTTAGTATAATTAGGGTCATTTACCATGGCCATCCTAGTGATAATACAACTGTTGATTCAATGGTTGAATCATAGAGTCTGGTGCTTGGATGAATATTTAAGGAGTTAGATTGAGGACTCTTCAAGCACCGTCAAATGATTATTAAGAGATAATCTCCAGCCTGAGAAGGAGATGACAATCCTTCTTTAAAGGTTGATATCTGACCGACCTCTTGATGCAGGTCCTCTGCGTAGGAATAGCGATTCGGAGGTGCCGGATAAGTTAGGTCAAAGAGTTGACTTAACAAGATCAAGATAACCAAGACCTATGGTTCTATGTTGTATACTGTCACGATATAGTCATGCATCCTCTGATTAGAGATAGATGTATTGCTATATGTCTGCGTATATACATTTGGTAGACTGATAGGTTGATGGCCTAATCAAGGTCTATACACCTGCGAGCTGGTGTGCATAGAAGGGTATACGAGTAATACGATATTTCAAAGGGATCATACATGTTCACTTATGAACTGGAAGACATTAGCTCACTCATGAGGTATTGGGACCAATCAAATTTCATGCACGGTCGTCTTGCTTTGGAAGCATGACAAGAATTTGTAGGTATGATATATGATTTTGGAAATATGATCGATACCAACTCCCAATGATCGAATGAGAAACTTAACAATAAAACCCTGAAGGAGACAGTCTAAATGAGATCTAAAACTTCGGATTTATTCTAGGTCTTCCAGTATGCATGATGTATGTGTATTATGAATACTCGAGGGTTATGTGATTGTAAATGATTGTATAACCGTGACGCCTCTATTCCGAGGGAGTGATGAAACAGGTTTGGATCTTAGTGACTCATCTCAATAGAGAAGTAATCTAATCTTAGTCTAAATGTTGGACATTGATCTGAATGTGATTTAGATGCAATGAGAAGATTAGAATTACGGCTTATTTAATCAAGCATTTTTGAGAGGTCCCGAGATCTAGATTTGAGATATGATTTCAATATCTAAGTCATTATACGTAGAATGTACAATCACCATGTCCTTATCTTCAAGTATTCGTAGAGAAAGCACATTATTCTTGAAAGAGTTCAAGAATAATTCCATTATTAAAATGTATATCTGAGCATTGAGAAATGGATAATTAAAAGTATTTTAATTATCATGAATAATGCGAATGTTATTCATATTATTTATGATCCATATCAATTAAATATAATTTAATTATCATGGATATGAATAATGTGGATAGCACTATCTATATTAATCACATATATTATAAATGTGATTTATAATATATTAGAGAGAGCTATTTGTAAACAGTATTTACAAATTAAATGTTGATGTGAATTGGATTCACATTGGGCAATTAATTGAAAATACAATTTACATTTTATTTTGGGTGTTTGAATATGATTCACAATTTCCAATAACATGATTGAGATTATCACAAAATAAAAGTTTTTGTGAAAATAATATGCAATAAAAGTTTTTGTATATAATGAATGATATATGAGATATGGGATCTCATATATTAGAAAGAGTGAGGCACCTTCCATATGAGGAGGATGGACGCCCACTCTTGAATTAGGACTCAAGGTGGCTGTCCCGCCGTAATTGCAAGGAGCCTTGCCTCCTTCCTAATCCTTCATGGTGTATTAATTTGATTAAATTAATTAATACTGATAATTATTCAATATATATATTTAATTTAATTAATTTAATCATTGTTGTAAATTTTACAACAAAATCATGGCCATTAAAGAAACACAAATCAATCTCAACCATTGATTTTGTGTTGTACATGGATTGTGATCCATGGACTCGCGAAATATTATAAAGAAGATGCAACCCTAGCTCTTATTTTACTTAATTAATTCACAAGCTCTCTCTGTCATTCTCATCATACACGTCCCCTCTCTGTCAAGAGTGGCCGTCCACCTCTTGACCTAAAGAAAATCACCGTCGCCGCTACGCAGTCGTGCTATCGCTTCGACCGCTCGTGGATCTTCATCTTCCTCGGTGCTTCTTGTACGCGAAAAAGACCTCGCATTTCGTGTGACGAAATCAGGAGCTCCGTCGCTTGGATCTATATCTTGGATTGCAAGAAGGACGCATCTTATCAACGCGCTCGCAGGCGTCTTCTCTGTTGGGTTGGACTTGGGACAGGTGGTCTCTTCATTTAGAAGCTTCGATCGCAACTACGCTTCAAGAGGTATTCCTATATGTACTTTGTGGTTTGGATGATACGATTCGAGAAGTATTTTCGGATCATGTGGTTTCACCACTTTAAAATTTTTAAATTCTACTGTTTCGAGCAACTAGTACGATTAGTCGCTCCCGATCGCATATGATGCGATCTTCACGCTTCCGTAATGCACTTAAGATTTTCTTCGTAACTTTCATTTTTCATCCATGTAAAAACGATGTTATTCTTATTGCATATTTATCATGATAACATTGGAATGCCTTTTTGCAATTTTGAGTCCCATAAAATATTTATTGCAATGTAAAAACGATGTTATTCTTATTGCATATTTATCATGATAACATTGGAATGCCTTTTGCAATTTTGAGTCCCATAAAATATATTATTGCAAGTAGTGCCTTTGAATTTATAGAGATAGTAGTGCCTTTGAATTTATAGAGATATTTTATTGCAAGTAGTGCCTTTGAATTTATCGAGATATGTAGATTAGAAACATGCAAATATAACTTGTGTATTAATGTACCCACATGCATACCATAATATCTTATTACTTGTAGGCCCTTGAAATTTAAAAATAGGGATTTTTACCAGGCATATTTTATAAACTTTTTAAATTACCTCTACGACCTTTTGCACAATGTAATTACTCCATCGACCTTGTAATTACCTCTTCAACCTTGTAATTACCTCTTCGTAACTTTCATTTTTCATCCATGTAAAAACGATGTTATTCTTATTGCATATTTATCATGATAACATTGGAATGCCTTTTGCAATTTTGAGTCCCATAAAATATTTTATTGCAAGTAGTGCCTTTGAATTTATAGAGATAGTAGTGCCTTTGAATTTATAGAGATATTTTATTGCAAGTAGTGTCTTTGAATTTATCGAGATATGTAGATTAGAAAACATGCAAATATAACTTGTGTATTAATGTACCCACATGCATACCATAATATCTTATTATTTGTAGGCCCTTGAAATATAAAATAGGGATTTTTACCCGGCAGATTCTATAAACATTTTAAATTACCTCTACGACCTTTTGCACAATGTAATTACTCCATCGACCTTGTAAATTACCCCAAGAACCCCCACGAGCTTCAAACAGATTACTCGGAGGGTTCATGGGGTAAGAGTTGGCAAGTTTACGGGATTGAGGGGGGAATTAGGTTATTTAAAAGGTCTTAGAGGTAATTGGCAAAGTTTATAGGGTCCGTCGGTTAAAAATCCCTTAAAAATATACCTACGTACATGCAACAAGAAATAATGAAATACAATTTATCAGAAACATACATCGTAGATCCGGAAACCTCAAGAACTTTGACACTGATCTGGCTCCGCTCTAGATCCTCATCATCCTCAGACTCAAAGCTCCAATTCCAATATGATGTGTCCTCATCTTCCTCATTCCCATACTCATACTCATCATCCTCCTCCTGTGTAACCCATCTTGACCATGTAGAGCCTATCTTCACGGAATCATGCCATGGAGATTCATTTCTGTTAACAACCTGAAACCACCAGATCGATGTATGAGAAAACTCAAATTAGTCGTGACACAATCTAGAGATCGAAATAATGAAACTGCTAGATCGACGGAGATGCAAGCAGCTGGTTTTGAAACCATAAAGGCATCTTGAGCTGAAGAGGCCCATTGAGAGGTGCATCGGCCATAGCTCCTAATAAATTCAGTAATATGCTGTGAGGTCTAAAAAACTATGCATGCCCTCCAAATATCATGGAGATGGTCAAGAAAGTATGAAATCAATCTGTGTTTCTTCCATTGCCATGCCCGCCTCGGTGATGCCATGTCCCATACATGTGACTTGGGTACTTTAAAGCCGACATTTAGAGTAATTGACATGAAGATTGTCATCTGGGCGTACTCTCAACATCCATATTTCTGACGAAAGTTTAAGTAACCGGAAGAATGGTCATGTATACTGTTAATGGTGAGACCAACGCTTAAATTTAAGGATAATGCAGCCAGTTTCCTACATGGTGCTTCTTCTAGAACTTTCTGGACGGTCACACATACATCTCAACCTAAATAGGTCAAATTTCCCTCGTTGAGAATTGTATGTTTAATACGTTGCTTCTGAAATGGCAAGATCTGATATGGTGTAGAAGAAATCGAAATCTAACTGTGAGGGAGGCCACACCTGTGATTTTACAGCGACGTGCTTTGGTGAGCCAGAGGGATTGTGGAATATCTTCTTTGGCATGCTCCTTCCTTGAAAGCGACTTGTGGCGGCCATCTTCGGGAACCTAGGGAAATGGGACCATGGAATATTTGTGACCTCTGCAAAGCTGGTTTAAGAACTTAGAGTACCCAAAGCTTAATCATAGAGGACCTCTCTACACGCTAACGTAATCATAGAGAGTCCCGACTCAGCTCTTGATTCCTTCTCGCAGTGTCAAGTTGAGCTGATGTGCAAAGTTGGTGAAGGTGGCTGCTGATGGATGCAGAAAAGGTGTAGACCGGATGCCTTTGTGTGGTCCACGTGTTGACACATCAGTTGGGAGAAAAACTGCATGGCATTTGGGGTGGGGGTTGGGGAGGACATCAAACAAAAGTGTTTATATGTGGCAAACCAAAGGACAGTGCATGGGTTACTTTGGCAATAGACGGGTAAACAGGGAATGGAGGGGGATACAGAGGGTAGAATCATCATTATTGTTTTTTTCGACAATGGCGAATACGGATTTCCTGATGAAAAAACTAATACATGGTCGGTGGTTGACGGGCTTTAAAATATGTTAATGGATGGGTGATATGCATTTGGGGAGGTGGGTCTGACCTATTGTATAGGATGGGTTCGTTCTATGGGAATTCTATGGATCTCTCTATTTAGGTTAGTGCAGTGAATACACCATCTAACTTCTGGAGGGGCATTTGCTTGGTTCTCCCTCACACGATCATGTGTATGAAGCCTGTACTAGGTGATAACACTATGTTCCAATTTTATACATATGATTGGATGGGCAAGTGTGCGCTTGAGGTTCGTTTCCCTGGCTATTTGCTTTGCGTCTGATGTGTGTTGCACTCTGAGGGACTGCAAGGACGATGGTGGTTGGCTTCCTGCTTTCGCACTGCTTTTACGGACCAATGCTTTGTAGGTTTTTAGCTTTTTTTGAAGGTTTTGCATGAGGTTAGGGGCCTTTCTAACTCTGCGGATCATTGGACTTGGGCAGATGGGCATTCCACGATGTGGAAGGCGTGCTATATGGTCTGCTACTCGGTGACAACCTTTGATCCTAGAATTGCATCAGATCAGTTCAGGCATATCTTGCGGTGGAAAGTGCCGCTACGGGTTCGGACTTTCGATTGACTTTTGTAGAGGGATCGGCTTATGACTGACAAGCATAGAGCTAGATTTTTCACGGACATTGAGGGTATGTGTTGTACCCACTTAATGGTCTAGTGGTAGTACAGTGTGTCTACCACACAAAAGACCAGGGTTCAAATCACACTCTTGCAGGGGTTGCGTTAGGTAGTCAACGGCCAGCGTAAAAAATAATCGAATCTTTCAACATGGATTTGAGCAAGAATCCATGTAGCCGACCCTACTTATATTGGGAGAAGGCTTAGTACATTATTACTGAGGGTACGTGTTAGTTATATATGATGACGAATATCAATTCGGTGGTAACCTTAGACTCGATTGTGTTTTGGGGGTCCATTGATAGGCTGGGGCACGGGAATGGTCCCACCTAGATCTGGGTTGCAGTTGTTCTTTGTTCCTTATGGCTCACACTGATTGGGGTCTTACTCCGAGAGCAGAGATTGTACACAGAATATTTAAAACATGTCAAAAGTCTCCAGGCCTCTGGTCCTTATAACTAATATGTTTTGATTTTGTTAATATATATAATTTTTTGGTGGACATCTCCTCGATGCCACACCTCCTTTTCCTTTAAAACCTTAGGTGATTGGTGATGACATTCTCATGTAGGGAATGCGAGTACCTTGTACCAGATCTCATGGGCGTGGAAGTACCATTCACTTTTCTCGTGATTTAGAGGCAATTTTTTGATGAGTGGCACGACCGGCACTAGTGTGGTTGCACATGAACTCGATCCCTTCATTTCAGGTTGGTTATATTCAGATTTAGCATAGGCTTACATACATCGGGTTTTGGAGGATGATCTGGCTCGAGTGTGTCATTCGATTGACCCGCCTATAGGCTTTCTCTGATCCTTGCTCTGAGCATATTTTAGAGCCCTGATAGATTGTTTGATGGGTGTTGAGTTTCTTATATCTCTTCGTCTTTATTTATATTTGTTTATTTCTCTAGTCTTCATGTAATTTTCCTTTAGAGATTTTATCCTATATAAGAGAGTTCTAGGGTTACGTGGAATAAACAATTTCATTCTTCACAACTTTTCACATGGTATCAGAGTGATGGTCATAGATCGGAGCTTGTGCCCTAGAGCCCTGCCCCGCCAAAACCCCTACGCACCGCCCACGCGTTAGCCGTGCCCGCGCACTGCCACCGCCAGTGTCGCGGCCTGCTCCTTGCAGCGTCGCCCTTGTCGTGCCATGCCTTGCGCCGCCCTTGTCGTGCCACGCCTTGCGCCGCCGTCTCCCGTAAGGGTTTCCCTTCGTCGCTGCCGCCCGTAAGGGCTGTGGTTGGTTCCCGTCCTTGCGCTGTGGTCGCTCGTAGGGTTCCGCCATCGTGTTCTTAGGTGATTAGGGTGTGACTTGATTATCTAAAACACCCTAGTTACCCAAAGGAGCCTCCAAAGACTGGAAGAAGTTGTGGTATGAGTCTACACTCACAACCATCTTCCCGTATGTCAGTGTAGGCGCATGTCTTTCTTCTTGCTGACCCATTGTTGGTCCTTGGAGATAGTTGTCATCATGTCCGACAACAAAGACGGCGTTTCCGTCCGTGGGTGCCTTCAAAGGTCCAGCACCCATCGTCAAGATCATGGTATTAAAAGGCTAGCCTCGAGGCGGTTGAGGCGGAACGAGGCGGTGGTTTTTAGCCTCGAGGCGTACGCCTCAGATGGAATTGATGAGGCGTACGCCTCAGAAGGTCGAGGCGAGGCGAGGCGGTCCGTGAGGCGTTTTCTGGAATTTAAAGCATTTTTTAAGGATTTAAATTGTCTTATTGGTAGTTTTAGATGCTTATAAATATATAGTTGTCTAGGATATATATTTAGAAGATGAATGCTTGGAATTTTAAGTTTGTTCATATTCAAATTAAGCATTAAACTTGTCTAATTTTTTCAAGAAATTCTTAATATTGTACTTTTAAATACATAATCCATAAAGCTTAAAGAAAAGCTAGTGTTAAGAGAGGTGATATAATGAGTAATGTAATATACCAACTAGAAAAAAGCAAGATTAGATTCAAGGTATGTCAATGTTGTCATATTTTATATATTAGTCATATATCTAATCATAAGTTTTTATGCACCTCAATATTTTTAACGAAAAATATACTGTCTTTGATATTTTAATGACAATTATAGCTAATGATTCTATTTTTGATTGGGTAGAAATTTAGCAGATAGGTTTATGGAATTTACATATCCTTTATTTTACGTTCTTATCTTCATAAACTCATCATATATTGCATTGTTATATATTATATATATGTCAATTAAGATAATTTCATCAATAAATATATTTATATAGTTTTTATAAGTATTTTCCTATACAAACTGAGGCTTACGCCTCGACCGCCTCGAGGCTACGCCTCGCCTCGTCTCTAGGAAAACGCCTCGTTCCGCCTTTCGTTTTTTCAAACCTTGGTCAAGATGGATGGAGCAAACTATGAACATTGGGTCGTGCAGTTTCATGAGTTTAATGTAATGTAATGTCAAGAAGCACATCCTCACGACAGAGGAGCCAAGTGACAAGACTGGGATAAATGCTTTATGGGAGGCAGGTGATGCATATGCACGCGTATGGCTATCTGGGACTGTGTCCATAGAGATAACTAATGATATTCTGAGTCAGCCTATTGTAAAGGATATGTGGGACATTCTTGCCGCTACATATTCTCCGACGAAGAATGAGTCAAAGATACTGCAGCTCCAGCATGATATCTTCACATTGAAGCAGAATGGTCGCCCCCTTCATACCCTCTACACTTCTTTGAGGGATATGTTTGAGAAGTTACATTGGTACATTCCCTTGACTGCTACGACAGAGCAGCTCAAGGCATACAGAACCTCTGTGATTACTGGAGTCTTTCTAGCAGCCCTTGATCCTGAGTACGACGCTGCTCGAGCCCAGATTCTTACTGATGCTACTATACCTCCAATGGAGGAGGCATATCGCAGATTGAGTAGACTATCTGTTGGGAAAAATAAGCATCGTGTTTATTCCTTGAGCCCTAGGCTGTCTTATATAGGGAGAGGCCTATGGGCAAATTACATAAGGTAGACAAACAAAAAGATAAGTAGATAAAAGATACAGGAATATAAATAAACTTCTACACTCCCCCTCAAGATGGAGCATAGATATCTATCATGCTCATCTTTGATAAGCACTTCTGAAAGGGACCCCGAAGCAACGCTTTAGTAAGGATGTCTGCCGTTTGGTCTCCTGAGCTGACATGTGTTGTAGAAATGAAGCCCTTCTGGATCATATCACGGATATAATGGCAATCCACCTCAATGTGCTTCGTTCTCTCGTGAAAAGCAGGGTTGTTGGCAATGAGTAATGCAGCCTGATTGTCATATTCTAGTGATATGGGAAGTGGAACATCTATATGTAGATCTGTCAGGACTGCGCGAACCCACATCACTTCTGCACATACTTGGGCCATAGCTCTATACTCTGATTCAGCACTGGATCTCGCAACTACTGTTTGCTTCTTGCTCTTCAATGAAACAAGTGACTCCCCAATGAATATGGCAAAGCCTGATGTAGATTTCCTATCCTTTGGGCACCCTGCATAGTCTGCATCTGCACATGCTGAAATAGTAATAGTACACTTCTTCCTAAACATCAAACCTGCGCCTGGAGATGACTTAAGATACCTTAGTATCATATGTATGGCGTCCATGTGTACTTGGCGAGGTTGCTCCATGAACTGGCTCACTTTATTTACTGCAAATGTAATATCTGGTCTAGTAATAGTAACATAAATGAGCCTCCCTACCAGTTCTCTGTACTTTCTTTTATCAACCTCTTCAGTGTCGTCATCATGCATCTTCATGCTTGAATCCATTGGTGTAGAAGCAGGTCGACATCCAAGCATTCCTGTGTCACTTAGCAAGTCAGTGACATATTTCCTCTGGGTCATCACGAGTCCTTCATTTCTAGCAAACTCCAAATCAAGGAAATATCTCAGTACTCCTAGATCCTTGGTAACGAATTCACGGCCCAAGAATTCTTTTGCTATTTTTATTCCCTGCATATCATCTCCTGTAATGAGTATATCGTCAACATACACCATAATGACAGTCATACCTCTGGATGTCTTCTGTACAAAAAGCGAATGGTCTGCATTTGACCTATTGAACCCTTGCTTCACAAACAAATCTGATAGCTTCTGGAACCAAGCTCTTGGGCTCTGTTTTAGGCCATAGATCGCCTTATGAAGTCTGCATACCTGTCCACACTCCCCCTCAGCAGTAAACCTGGGTGGCTGCTGCATGTAAACCTCTTCCTGAAGATCACCATATAAAAATGCATTTTTGACATCTAATTGAAACAGGGACCAATCTCGAATCACAGCAACAGATAACAGAATCCGTAAAGTAGAGTGTCGAGCAACCGGAGAAAATGTGTCAAGATAATCTACCCCATACGTTTGAGTAACGCCCCGAGCAACCGGTCGAGCCTTGTACCTGTAAATACTGCCATCGGCATTATGCTTCACCGTAAACACCCACTTGCAACTCACAATAGATGCTTCAGTAGGAGCTGGAACAAGACTCCAAGTACCTCTCGACTGAAGGGCAGCCATCTCTTCCTCCATAGCCAGACACCATCTACTATCAGCTAATGCTTCTTGGTGAGTCCTTGGAATATTCACAGCAGATAAAGCACCTACAAATCTCCTGAAATCTCCTGCTAGACGCTCAAAGGTAACATGAGAAGCAATCGGATATGACGCACATGACCTCTTCTGTTTCCTCACTGCAATAGGCAAATCAAGGTCTGCATCAGTTGTACCAACATCCGTGTTATCCCCTGCCTGTTCCTGCTGAGAAATGTCATCAGTCCCATCATTAGAAACATTGTTATCAGAACAAACCTGGGGCATGTTTGATGATTGACCATGATCATGAGAAGGGGCTGACCGTCGACTGTAGTGGCGTGGTAGAGGAGGAACCAAAGATGTGGGAGGTGGTAGAGGTGGTGGCGGTGGTGGAGATGGGGATGGCGGTGGTGGAGATGTAGGAGCGTGTTGTGGCACACACAAGGGTGGAGGAGGAATATAGATTTCGTCACTTATATCTGATGGCATTGGCACCAACCTGTCACCAGTAGGAGAGAAGAACATGACAGACTCAAAAAACGTGACATCTGCACTGACATAATATTTCCGACGCAACGGATCATAGCAACGATACCCCTTTTGAGTTCTCGAATACCCGACAAAAACACATTTGACAACCCTAGGAGAGAGCTTGTCAACCCCTGGAGACAACTGATAAACGAATGCCACAGACCCAAAGACACATGGAGTTAGGGAAAACAATTCCTTGTCAGGAAAAACGAGGGAGAAAGGTATCTTCTCCCCCAACACAGACGAGGGAATGCGGTTAATGAGATAACACACAGTAAGAACCGCATCACCCCAGAACGAGCGTGAAGCACAACTCTGGACAAGAAGCGTACGAGCGACATCAAGGAGGTGGCGGTGTTTTCTTTCTGCAACACCATTCTGTTGGGACGTGTAGGTACAAGACGTTTGATGAAGAATGCCATGGAATGAAAGAAACCGAGTTAATGTTCGAGTACAGAATTCAAGGGCATTATCAGTTCTTACAATCTTGATAGAAACAGAAAACACATTCTGCACTTCTTTAATAAAGTTCATAATAGTGGTGCCCGCTTCAGATTTATTTTTTTAATAGAAAGACCCAAGACAAACGACTGAAATCATCGACAACAACTAAATAGAACTTGTGTCCCTGATGATCTGGAACATGACTTGGACCCCAAATATCAATATGAAAAAACTCAAAAGGGGAGCTACTGCTCCGACTCTGACGACTAGGGAAGACAGACCGATGTTGCTTCCCTAACTGACAAGCTTCACAATCGAACGACGAGCGGGGTGATATCTGAGGAAGGACTTGACGCAGTCTCTGAAACGGAAGATGACCAAAGCGCATATGCCATAAGTAAGGAGAGACAGGTCCAGTGGAATGTGATGATGCTCCAGCGTAAGGTGTATGGACCAGTCGATACAGCCCGCCTTGCTCACAGCCATGTCCAATCACGTTGCCTGTGAGAATGTCCTGAAACACAGGAGATGATGGGTAAAATATCGCTCGACAATGTAGATCCTTAGTAATCTGGCTAATTGACAGTAAGTTCATTGAAAAATTAGGAGCATGGAGCACATTCTGCAACTGCATGGAAGGTGTTAAGGCGATTTGTCCATGTCCTGTAATGGGAGAATGAGTCCCATCTGCTATGATGACGATCCTCCCTAGGGAAACTTCCCTGTATGATGTTAGTTGGTGTCTATCTCCACACAAATGATGTGTGGCACCTGAGTCTACAATCCATTCTGAGGTACGTGACCCCTGGTAGAAAGCAGAATTATGAGCACTACATGAGGAACTAGCTTCTGCAGTAGCAGCAACATCCAAGCTGCTCTCTGAACTCGGTGGAGGAGTACTGGTTGATGGCTTGAGATCACGTAGACGAGACACTAGGTCATCATATCGTGAATCCGAAGCTGGCGGAGCACCCTGATGCTGTATCTGTTCTGCTGCACGAGCAGATGCTGGGAAGCCATGCTTAGAATAGCATGTGTCTTCTGTATGACCAATCCGACGATAATAAGTGCATTGTAATCCACGACCACGGCCAACCCTACCACGTGGTCCTCGTCCATGGAAATGAGATGCATTACCTCTTCCTCTAGAGGCTGCCATAGCGGAGGAATTTGGCACAGTAGTAGAACTTGAGATATTGATTTGGCTTAATCGCCGACAGGCCTCCTCCATTGGAGGAATGGTAGCATCTGCCAGAATCTGAGAAGAAGCCGCCTCATATTGTGAATCAAGAGAGGCTAGAAAGACTCCCACCATCGTCGCATTTCGATGTCTTCAATTGTTCTGGAGTAGCCGTAAGGGGCATGAAACTATGAAGCCTCTCAAACATTCCCCTCAATGCAGTATAGTGAGCATGCAGGGGTCGACCATTCTGCTTTATCGTGAAGATGTCATGCTGGAGCTGTAGGATCTTTGTCTCATTCTTGGCTTGTGAATACGTGGCGGCAAGAATGTCCCACATGGCTTTGGCAGTAGGTTGATGCAAGACATCATTAGCAATGTCTGGAATTAGGGTACCAGACAACCGGACCTGAGCATATGCGTCACCAGCCTCCCATGAGGCATATAACCCTGTTTTCTCCTCTGGCTCATCTTCGGTAAGAATATGTTTCTTACCCATCGACTTCATTAGGCTCATGAATTGCATAGCCTATAACTCATAGTTGGATCCATCCATCTTCACAATAGGCGCAGGACCTTTGAAGGCGCTTGTAGTGGGGATCTCGATCTTGCTTTCTGACATTTTGACTGGAGAAAACTAGGGTTGTAGACAAGGTAAGTCTTGGTCTACACTGACATGACTAGGTTTAGTTGCACGTGTAGACCTCTTATGCAACCAAACCCATCAACCTGGGGGCGAGCGGAGAGCCTCTTATGAAGATGATAACCAAACCCTAGGGACGGTGAAACCTTAGGGACAGTCGGCGGCGCACGTGCATAAGGAGCACGTACGGTCGGCGCACGGGAGGCGCTGCGTCGAGGACACGTGCAAAGGGGTTGTGCGTGTGGAGATAGCCCGCGAGGGAGGCGGCGCGTCAAGGGCACGCGCGGAGAGGCGGCGCACAAGGGGGGGCGGCGCACGGAGGCTTGAAGGTGGAGGGTTAGGTTTAGGGTTAGGTACGAGAGCTCCGGTTTAGGACCGCCGCTCTGATACCATGTTGGGAAAAATAAGCATCGTGTTTATTCCTTGAGCTCTAGGCTCTCTTATATAGGGAGAGGCCTATGGAAAAATTACATAAGGTAGACAAACAAAAAGATAAGTAGATAAAAGATACAAGAATATAAATAAACTTCTACACTATCTATATCCTCTGGTGGTACTTTGCAGTCTCAGACATCTTCAGCTATGGTTGCATCTCGTGGTAGGGGGAGTCCTACACCATATCGTGGTAGGGAGGGTCCTAGCCGTGGTAGAGGAGGGGGTGGTCGACCCTGTCAGCCATGCACCTACTGTCACAGGTCAATTAATTCTAAGGAACCATGTTATTCTAAGCGTGGGTTTCTTGCTTCAGCTTGGGTTGCAGAGCAGACTCAACAGGTCGGAAGTCCATCACCTGTTTCTGATCAAAGATTTGATGAACTTGTGGCGCGACTCAGGGAGATCATGCCTACTCCTGGGTCAACCAGCTCTCTTTCAGGATCCTCAGAGGTAGCCGTCTCAGCATCAACATCGACATCAGGTATAGCATATGCCTTTACTAGTTGTTACATGGCAGATTTATCAGAATGGATAATGGATTCGGGAGCATCTCATCATCTCTGTGAGTTTAGTGATTTCGTCAGGCTCAGCCTGGACGATCTGTTGTAATAGCAAATGGGACACACTCTCCCATTACTGGTCAGGGGAAGGTGCAGTTGACTCCTGCAGTGCGGCTTTAGAATGTTCTTTACATTCTTGAATTTTCTTATGAATTTATTATCAATTAGACAAATCACCAAGAATTTACACTGTCATGCCATATTTGATCCATCTGCTCTTGTGTTTCAGGATATTTTCACGGGCAGGATGATTGGATCTGGCCGTGAGCAAGGGGGTCTCTACAGATTGGTGCAATCTCCTTATGCTGGTGCCTCTTTTCTTCACGCTGGATCTGTTTATCCCTGTATATGGCATCGTCGATTTGATCATCTTCCTCTATAAAAGATGTGTCATGTTCTTCCACATATTTTTCCTTGCTATACCTTTCAGTGCGAGGCCTGCCAGCTTGGGAAGCATCATCGGTCCACTTTTCAGAGTCGTCAGGGTCGAAGTAGTCATAGTCTTTTTAAGTTAATTCATTTTGATATTTGGGGTCCCAATCGCGCTCCAGATTATTGGGGACATATGTTTTATCCAAGGCCCTAAATGTCGGTTTCGGTCACCATTTCGGTATCGACCAAAATAGAATTCGGTGGAATTTCGACAGAAATTTCGGTTATTTTTTGTACTAGGACCCCCATATTTCGGTCATTTCGATCATTTCGGTCGAATTTCAATTTCGACTAGATATCGATATTCGACAGAAATTCGACCGAATTTCGCTGAAATTTAAGGCCATGGTTTTATCTTGTTGCAGTAGATGAGTATTCAAGATTGTCTTGGGTCTTTCTTCTTAAGAACAAGTCTGATGCTGGTCCTGTTATTCAGTCCTTTATTAATGAAATAAGGAACATTTTCTCAGCAAAAGTCAAGTTTATACGTTCAGATATTGCACTAGAATTTTGCAATACTCAGCTTTCCCAATTCCTTAGGTCCCATGGTATTGTGCATCAGACATCTTGTGCATATACTTCCCAACTGAATGGGGTAACTGAACGAAAACACCGTCATCTTTTAGATGTTACCAGGATTCTTTTGATTCAGAGTTGTTCTCCTCATTCGTACTGGGGGGATGCGGTTCTAACTGTTTGTTACCTGGTAAATCGTATGCTCTCTTATTATTCAAAAAAAATCGTATGCTCTCTTCGGTTTTGGGGGAAAAGATCACGTTCTTGATTGTGTTTCTCGAGACGGATCTTTTCTCATTACGCCCGTGTTTTCGGTTCAATGGCTTTTGTTCATCAGATGTCTCCTGGTCTTGACAAGCTCTCTCTCAGAGCTGTCAAATACGTGTTTGTTGGGTATTCCAAGACCTAAAAGGGATATCGTTGCTTCGATCCTGTTTAGAGAAGGTACTTCGTTAGTACAGGTGTCACCTTCTTTGACTCCATTATGTATTTTTCTCCCACAGGTGACAAGCTCATTCCTTCAGAGGATGGAGAAGAGGTCTATATGCCTCTACCTCCGACCTCCACTACACCATCATCGTCACTACCACCACATTCTCCTCCACCGCCTCCACCGCCACCTCCTCCACCACCACTTCCACCTACTTTCTATCCATAGGTTTACCAGCGTCGACCCCATGCTCTTGTGCCTCCTCCATCATCCAGCACGCCCAAAGTATGTTCTGAGCATTTGAGTTCTTCTAATGGCACTGGTGATTTGTATGTGCAACTTGAGGTGCGGGATATCTTGGATGATACACCTTCTGCGAGTAATGAGGATCTAAATGTACCTATTGCTCTACGGAGGCAGACACGAGCATGCACTATGCATCCTCTTGCTTCCCATGTTTTCTTGGAGCGTCTTTCCAAGGATTTTCAGAGGTTTGTTGTGAGATTGTCTGTAGTGGAGATACCACAGTCCTATCAGGAGGCGTTGCAGAGTAGCCAGTGGCATTTGGCTGTGGAGGAGATGTCAGCTTTACAGTCTCGTGGTACATGGAGTGTTGTACATGCTTCCCCAGATGTGTCTGTTGTTGGTAGTAAGTGGGGTTTTTACTGTGAAACACCGAGTTGATGGTAGTGTGGACATATATAAGGCCAGATTGGTTGCTCGTGGGTTCACCCAAACCTATGGGGTGGATTACCTGGATACTTTTTCTCCCGTTGCGCATCACTCTACGTTGCGGATTCTTATTGATGGTGCTGTGGTACGTGATTGACCGCTTTTCCAATTAGATGTCAAGAATGGTTTCTTGTATGAAGATCTGTAGGAGGAAGTTTGCATGCAGCAACCACCAGTGTTTGCTGCTGAGGGGGAGTCCAGTATGGTGTGCCGACTTCACATGGTCATATATGACCTTAAGCAGAGTCCGAGGACTTGGTTTCAGAATCTCCTAGAGTTGATTGAACAGAAGGGGTTTGTCAGATCTATTGCAGATCATTCTCTTTTTGTTAAGAGAAATCAGAGAGGTACCGTTGTCGTTCTGATTTATATTGATGACAACATTGTGACTGGTAGCGATGAACAGGGCATTCAGGCAGGTAAGGGTTTCCTTGGACAACAGTTTGTTACCAAGGATCTTGGCACGCTACGTTACTTCCTTGGCTTGGAGTTTGCACGAAATCAACAGGGTATGGCTATGACGCAAAGGATGTTACTGACCTTCTATCTAAGACAAGTATGACAGGATGTAAACATGCCACTACACCAATGGATCCTAATTCTAGGATCTATGATGATGACTCTTAGGAGGTGGATAAGAGACGATACAAAGAGCTGGTAGGGAAGTTGTTGTATGTTACTATTAACATGCCTGATATATCATTTGCTGTGAGCAAAGTCAGCCAATTTATGGAGCAACCCAGACAGGCTCACATGGATGCAGTTTGCATGATCTTGAGATATCTGAAGTCCTCTCCAGGTGCAGGTCTTCTTTTTAGAAGAGATACATCTCTCACAGTTATTGGATATGTAGATGAGGATTATGTTGTGTGTCCCAAAGACAGGATGTCCGCTTCAGACTTCACTGTGTTTGTTGGTAGCTCACTGGTCTCTCATGGAAGAGTAAGAAACAGACAGTTGTTGCTCGATCCAGTGCTGAATCAGAATATGGGGCCATGGCCCAAGGGAGTACGGAAATGATGTGGGTCAAGTCTGTCCTGACTAACCTAACTATTGAGGCGCCTCTTCCTATGCACCTCAAATGTGATAATCAAGCAGCTCTATTCATAGCTAATAATCCAGCCTTCCATGAGAGAACAAAGCACATTGAAGTAGACCGTCACTACACCCGTGATTTGATCTAAAAGGGGCTTATTTACACTTCTCATGTTACTTCAAGTGATCAGATTGCAGACATATTTACCAAAGCTCTTGCAAGGGGTCCTTTTCACCGTTGTTGTTCCAAGCTGAGCACGATATATATATATATATATATATATATATATATATGCTCCAGTTGAGGGGGAGTGTTGAGATTCTTATATCTCTTCGTCTTTATTTATATTTGTTTATTTATCCAGTCTTCTTTATGCAATTTTCCCTTAGAGCTTTTCTCCTATATAAGAGAGCTCTAGGGCTATGTGGAATAAACAATTTCATTCTTCACAGCCTTTCACAGTGGGCATTACCATTCCTTTCAAGGTCCAAGTAGAGGCTTCTTCTCATGGGATTATGCTTTGGCACTTATAGCCTGAACTGGAGGGGTACTCAATGTTAGAGTGTAATTGAGAGGTTTCGGGGGATTAGGTCAGCGACTACGTTGCAGATGGTGGTACTTTAGGGGGCATGGTTAACAAGAAGGTATGTGAGTCCAACGTAATAATTCAGAAGGTAAAGGACGTTGATACTTAATGTATAAGCTTTACTTAGGTTGCAAGAGCTAATGCTACTTTACGGGGCGTGGTCAACATGACTGCATGTGGGTTCAAAAAAATAATTTAAAAGGTAGAGGCATTGATATCTCAGGTATAAACTTTACTTTGGTAGCAAGACTTAAGGTCGCAATAGGGCGCACTTGTCGAGGGGATTTTTCAATCAATGTGCTTCTCTGATTAAGTTGAAGGTGGGAAGGATGCTCAAAGTTCATTGGATAAATTGCAAGAAGTGTTGTGGCAGATTTGATGGGGTTAGTCGGAGTTGGAGATGACAGGAGGGAGGTTGAGGTTGAAGTGGAGGGGTTGGGTGGTGGAAAGCGTAGGAGGCGGTTTTCTCAAAAAAACGAGGACAGGGTTGGGTATGAGGTAAAAGAACTGGGAGGAGCTTGTGGTTCAGAGAGAAGTGGCTGAGAAGGTGGGTCGTTATATAGGTAGGTAGTTAATATATGTGATTTTGTTGCAGGAAACTTTGGTAGAGAATTGTGTTCACGTACGTGGTGGCTTGAGAGGCACGTGACTGACAGATTTGAGAGCAGTTGGCTCTCAAGGCAGATCAGGGTGCTTTAGTAGGTTGGAATGGGGCTATTTTCGATCTTATTGATCATTTGGGTTGGCTGGAATTTGGCAATTTTGTTAAGGAGGATGGTTGATTTTCTTTTTATGGTGACTTCGATTTACAGACCAATGAACTCGGGAGTGCATGAGTTATGGTGGTAAGAGTTTAGTAGGCCCTACTTGAGTTTCTGCACTCTTCTTAGCATGCAGATATTCCAACATCACCTTATTGGCAAGACATCAACCTTAGGACTTTAAGGGCACGATCTGGTGTCCATGGATTTCTGGAGCTTGATCTGGACAATTGTATCGTGCGACCCTCAACTTGATAGTATTCTTCTCTCTTTAAAATATTGCAACAAGTTTCAGTTGTCATTAGTGAAGGGTATGTCAAAACCCCTTTCGGATTACATGTTGCAGCCATGAGAGTCTGGGGGTGGACTCTACCTTTTTTAAAGTACTTCGAGTTTGAGAGTTCGTGGTCGCTAGAGGATGGATTCAGGGAGAGGTGGTGGTGATTTCTGGAGGTGTCGGGAGATGAACAGGTTCGCCACCATCTGGCTGACAATAAAACTCATGGCTCTGAGGAAGCATTTTCAAACTTACAGGAGGAATGTTCAATAACTTAGGGAGCGGAGAAAATCGGAGGCTCAGGGAGTGATTGACATGATGGACATGGCCGAGGTGGAGTAGAGACAACGATCCTGATGGCTCAGACAGAGAGATGCCAACAGCTTTTCACCACTCATTTGTGATGGATTTAGACAGCTATGTCTTGGAAAAGATGACATGTGTCTAGAACGTTGTGGAAAATGGATTTCTCAAAAGCCTGTGCTATGATTGACTAAGGTTTCCTTTATTACTCACACGACTTAAGAGGGGTTTCTCATATCTGTTGATAGCATGGATGAAGAAATACGTTACCACCGTCTTGTATTCGATTTTGATCAACGAGCACCCACAAGGTTGGTTTTTGTAGCTTCAGAGAGGAGTCATGTAGGAATGTGCGCTCATGCCTATTCTCTTTCTCTAGTAAACGGATACGCGATAGCAAAAGATCAGGTACTACGTTGTGGTTTGCCTTAGGGGATACAAAACTCATGACCTGTCCATCTCAATAGTGCTGTTGAGAGAAAAAGGGTATTATGGGGATTTTTCCGTATGTGGAGCCCTCTCTTTGTAAAACCCTAACCCTAATCCTCTCTATATAAAGAGGATTAGGGTGCCTAATTGAGATATGGAAATCCTAATGACAATTCTTCACATGGTATCAGAGCCCTAGGTTTTCCCTAGGGATCTGCGCCAACGCCTCTCCCTTTCCCCCGACCCTCTCCCATCCCGCGCCGCCTCTCCCCTTTCCTTCCCCCATCGCGCCGCCGGTCCCCCCTTCCCATCGCGCCTCTCCCCTTCCACATCGCCACCGCCCATCGGTCCCATCCCCTTCCCATCGCCTCTTCCCATCGCGCCTCTCCCCTTCCGATCGCGCCACCAGCCCTCTTCCTCTCCCCTTCCACATCGCCCCCCTTCCCATCGCCCCCGCCCAGGTCCTCCCGATTCGCCATCGCCCCGACTCCGCCATCGCCCCGACGCCCGTCGTCCTCGTCCCGCCCAGGTCCTCGCCCAGGTCCCGACCCTGCTGTCGACGCCACTAGCCCCGACTCCCCGTCGCCATCAACCTCGCCCTCACTCCGACTCTTCGACGCCCTCGCCCTCGCCCACCCAAGCCAAGCTAAGCCCAACGTCGCGACACCCTCGCCCTCGCCCACCCAAGCCAAGCCAAGTCCCCGCCCAAGCCTCGCCTTGCCCCCGCCCAAGCTCGCCCCACCTCGCCCAGAACAGGACTGCCTCGTCGCCCTCGCCTTGCCCTCGCCCAAGCTCGCCCCACCTCGCCCTCGCCTTGCCTCGTCCAGACCTTTCAACCCCTTCTTCCAAGATCGACTCATCCAACATCTACTGCATACGCCAGGAGTCCCACCCGCATCAACCGCAGGACGCCAGGACGACCTTAACATCGAACGCAGGACGCCAGGACTACCTCACGCCAGGACGCTTTCGACCTCAGCATCGACCGCATCCGCATGCTCTCGACAATTGCACAAGCCTACGAGGCCTCCTCGCATACCGCCAGGACGCTTCAAGACGCTTATTCTAGTGGTTCTTCCGCTAGATGTTTTTTTTCCTGAAACCAGTCCTTTGTGATTTGTCCCATGTATATGTATTGACATGAAATAGAAATATATAAAGGAGAGAGAGAGAGGGAGAGCCGCAAAATCACAATAATACGATCTGGGTAGCCGCGGAAGCATATTACGATCTTCCTGACGGCTCCGGCAGACGCTATCATGGCATCTGGGGTACCTACATCAGAAATGGATGGAGGTGGTCATTCCAAATTGCCATCTTTTGGATCCATACCAAAATTCGATGCCACAAACTACTCCATGTGGTCTCGGCTTTTCCTGATGATTGTTCGAGGATATGATAAAGAACATATCCTCCTAGAAGAAGAACCAACTAACAAGGTTGAAAAAATACGCTACATGGGTTAAAGACAACGCCATGGTTAGCTCATGGATTATGGTTAGTGTCATCGATAGGATCGCTCAGGAGTTGGTCTACTACGATAGTGCACACGATATGTGGGAGTCCTTGCTAGCAACCTACGGGCAAGATAAAAATTCTACCAAAATGTATCAATCATTCCATGATTTGATGCATATGCGTCAAAATGGACGCCCTCTATCGGAGTATTTTTCTGCACTTAAGTCCCTGGTTGCAAGCTACAACGTATGTGCCCCTCTCTGCACATGCACTACTCAACGGCAGCATCGACAGAATATGGCTACTATGATCTTCCTTGGCGGATTAGATTAGAACTTTGCAGCCCCTCGGGATCAAATGATCACCTCTCCCACTCTTCCAACCATGGAGGAAGCCTACAACACGTTGTGTCGTCTACCGACTGCGTCGGCCCCTCTTACAGACACTATGAGTCAAACAACGGCACTCGCAGCATCCGGACGGAATTTCAAAGGCAGCTACAGAGGCCGAGGACGCGGTCGTCACCTGCAAGGCCGAGGGCGATCACACATACAATGCACCTTCTGTCGTAAATTGGGACATACCGAAGATGTATGCTACAGCAAACATGGACGTCCAGGACCATCAGCTCGGGTTGCGACTACAGATATTGAGGGAGGCTCGATCGAAATCCCACGGAAGGATTTTGATGACCTTATGCAGCGGCTATCACAGATGAATCATAATGAAGCAACCACTTCTGGCGATATCGCCGCAACCGCACAGACAGGTACAATTCTAGCCTCGGCTAGCCATCATAAAAATTTACAATGGCTCATTGACACGGGGGCTTCCACCCACCTATGTGGAGATCCTCGACTATTCCAGAGGCTTAGCACAACCCAGAAAGGGAAAACTGTTCAAGTTGCTGATGGGCGATCATCACCAGTTACAGGTGTTGGGGATGTGCATCTCACCCCTACAATTGAGCTGCATAATGTTCTCTTAGTTCCAGACTTCCCGCTTAGTTTACTTTCGGTCAGCCAGATATGTAAAGAACTTCGCTGCCAAGCAATTTTTGACGCTAATACTTGTGTTTTTCAGGACATACTGACTGGGAGGACGATTGGTACGGGCCGTGAAGAAGGAGGCGTCTACCACTTTGAAAAACCATCGATCGCCTATACCTCTGTCAACCAGTCGCCCACTTCTCTCTGGCATCAGCGTTTAGGTCACCCTTCAATACATAAACTGCGTCAGATTATCCCACACATATCCTCTACAAGTACTATCAACTGCGAAGCTTGTCAAGTTGGGAAACATCATCGGGCTACATTTCCCCCCTCTGGTAACCAGCACTCTACTGATATTTTTGATTTAGTTCATATGGATATTTGGGGACCCAGTCGGTATCCTGATCGACTAGGTCATCGTTACTATCTTGTCCTCATTGATGATTTCTCCCGCGTAGCGTGGTTATTTCTTTTGACAAATAAATCCGATGCTACTAGCTGTATCACCCGATACATCAAAAATATACAAACTCAATTCGGACGAACTGTTAAAACCCTCCGCTCCGATAATGGACAAGAATTCCTCGCTCATGACCTCCAAAGTCTGCTCCTTGACCTGGGCATTATACACCAGACCACCTGTCCCTACACCTCTCAACAAAACGGTGTTGCGGAATGTAAACATCGTCATATCCTGGATACCGCACGCACATTACTTCTTGCCTCTCAGGTCCCCTACCGTTATTGGGGAGATGCCGTTTTGACAGCAACATTTCTTATCAACAGACTGCCATCTACAACTCTACTTGACAAAATCCCTATTGAAATTCTTTTTCCCGGAAAACCCATCTTTCCTATTCAACCACGGGTATTTGGGTGTACCGCATTTGTTCATATTCCAGCGTCGGGTAGGGACAAGCTTGCTGCCCGGGCTGTCATATGTGTCTTTCTGTGGTATGCTGCAAATCAGAAAGGCTACCGATATTTCGACACTCACTCACGTAAACACTTCATAAGCGCTGATGTCACATTCCTCGAGTCAATCCCGTATTTTTTAAACTCAACAAAAAGTCCTTCAAAATTCTCGTCGAAGACCTCTCCTGTCCCTTACCAGTTCCAACTCCACCACAATCCCACGCTTCTCCTTCTGAGCCCGTGCCACCTCCTCAGGTATGTTCTCCAACTCAGAATTTGAAGACTAATGATATTACAGAAAACTCGGTGGAACTTCCGATAGCTCAACGTCGCCAGGCTCGACAATGTCCGTCTGTCTATCAGACCAGACACCCGATTGATGCTGCGGTGTCACTATCCAAACTTACTCCAACCTACAAAACTTTTGCGCAGGCTGTCTCAAACACCGTCATACCCAAGAACCATATTGATGCACTACAAGATCCTCACTGGTTCAAAGCAATGCAAGAAGAGATGTCCGCTCTTGAGTCTAGAAATACCTGGACTCTAGTGGATTCACCGACGGATGGCCATATCATTGGCTCCAAGTGGGTCTTCACTGTCAAGTACAACCCAGACGGATCTATTGCACGCTACAAGGCTCGTTTGGTTGCGAAAGGTTTTACTCAAACCTATGGTATTGACTTCTTTGACACCTTCTCACCCGTCGCTCGAATGTCAACAATACGAATTCTTGTTGCTGTCGCCGTTCAGTTGAATTGGCCACTACACCAACTGGATGTCAAAAATGCCTTCCTATATGGTGACCTTCATGAAGTGGTTTATATGCAACAACCACCTGGATTCGAGCGACAAGGGGAGTGTAAGAAGGTATGTCTCCTACGCAAAGCAATTTATGGGTTAAAACAAAGTCCTCGAGCCTGGTTTCAAAAATTGTCAGAAGTTTTACATGTGATTGGGTTCACAAGATCAACGTCTGATCATTCCTTATTCACCAAGAGAAGTCCGAAGGGCACGGTAGCAATGCTGGTATATGTTGACGACATCATCCTTACAGGAGATGATTATGAAGAAATTGCCAAAGTAAAGACTCATCTTGCAGAACAATTCGTAATTAAGGACCTGGGATCATTACGATACTTCTTGGGAATTGAGATAGCCAGGTCAAAGCGTGGGTTGATAATGTCCCAACGAAAATATGCCACCGATCTACTAACAGAAACATGGATGCTTGGGTGTAAGCCAGCACATATCCCTATGGATCCTAAAGGGCGAATCTTTGAAGAAGGAGCACCAGAGGATGCTGGCAGATACAGACGCCTAGTGGGAAAATTGCTATATCTTACTATTACCTGTCCAGATATTGCTATGGCAGTAGGAAGATTGAGCCAGTTTATGGACTCCCCCACTACTAATCACTTTGAAGCATGCATGATGGTCCTTCGATATATCAAACAATCTCCTGGAAAAGGACTATTATTCCAAAAAGACAACAACCTCAATCTTGTGGCTTACTCTGATGCTGACTATGGAGGGTGCCTGCAAGACAGAAACTCTACCACAGGTTTTTGCACATATCTGGGAGGAAATCTAATCACATGGAAAAGCAAGAAGCAAGCGGTAGTATCTCGATCCAGTGCTGAAAGCGAATATAGAGCCATGGCACAGGCAGTAGCTGAACTTGCGTGGGTCAAGTCCGTACTAACTGACCTCCATGTCAGACCCAAGGATGTTATGGAACTAAGATGTGACAACCAAGCTGCAGTATACATTGCAAACAATCCTATGTTTCATGAGCGCACAAAACATGTGGAGATCGATTGTCATTATACAAGAGATCTCATACAAAAAGGACAATTACGTACACAAGGTGTTACGTCTACAGAACAGACGGCAGACATATTAACAAAACCATTAGCTAGAATTCAGTTCGAAAAATGTTGTAACAAGCTGAGCATGTATAACCTATATGCTCCAGCTTGAAGGGGAGTGTTGAGAGAAAAAGGGTATTATGGGGATTTCTCCGTATGTGGAGCCCTCTCTTTGTAAAACCCTAACCCTAATCCTCTCTATATAAAGAGGATTAGGGTGTCTAATTGAGATATGGAAATCCTAATGACAATTCTTCACAAGTGCAGTATGCAGATAATACATCTTTTAGGGCTCGGATATGGATGCTAGACACATCTCAGCTTTGTCGAGATTTTCGGAGGTTTCTCAGGGTTGCTGATCAACCATGATAAGTCCGTCTTCGTATATAACAATATAGCCAATGTATACATATTTTCTTCCTTTTTATGTTACTTTCACGCTTGTATTTTACAATGGTTCTTATGATTTTCACATAGCTTAGCACTTATGCTTCTTTGGTTTTCCTAGATTACGAAATGTATCGGGTAGAGATCTTATTTCTAGATAACATAAATGAAGAACAAGAACAATTTGGCGAATCTAGACGATGGTTAAAATGATCTCAAACCATTGTTTTCCATGCAGAGGAAAACCAAAGAAGGGAGGAAGGATACCTCCAAGGGACGTGAAGCGGATCCGTCCGTCAGCCGACCTAGACATGGACGATGAGGACGATCAGGATCTAAGCTTGAGATGATCTTCTCTTCTTTTATATGTATAATTCAGGATGTCCACTTTATTGTTGCTCAGATCTGTGAATATAGGGAATCTTTCTTATCTGGTGGATTTGCAGCAACCTGTTGTTGTGTAATATGTACATTTTCAAATGCACAGTTCTCCTGCATGGAAATATGATGTTTATTGAGATTTTTTCATTTGTGTCAAAAAAAAGTGCGAGAATGTATATGCATGCTCCGTTAGGAACACTGATTTGGTTTCCAGAAAATTGAGAATCCAATTGAAGGTGCATTTTATTGATTTCTGAATTTGAACTTTTTATAAAATGGATTCTGATTGCTTTAAGAAAACTATGCATTATAAGGCTTGCAAAAGGATTCAGGGATTTTTACACTTGTGCCCCTTTGAGTTTCCGCAATCATGCTGCTATTTTTTGCAATAACATTTATGTCCTTATTTTCTTACAAAATTAACAGTATCCTCGCGCTACGAATCCTCCTGTTGTTTTGTTTTAGAAACTCATTGCAACAATGATTAGATGACTAAGATCATGGACAAAGTAAAAGGGTACAGATGCATCACTGTTGATTCACAGGGTCGTACAGACGGCCTTGCTCTACTTTCAAACGAGCAAATCACACCCCAGCCCATACAGGTACATACCAATTATATAGTAGATATTCGTAGATTCAATTGCAGCCAATGGAATCTATTGTGGATTTACGAGACTTACATAACCACAATGAAATAATAATTCTGCATGGAGGGCGAAAAATTGCATATCAACTTCACAATAATCCGGTCATAATGGGTGACTTCAACGCTATAATCGGTGCTAATGATAAGCAAGGCGGATGATCGTGTGGCTAAAAGGACTTCTTGTATCTTCATGACTTCTGTAATAATATTGGGTTGATTGATCTAAAATTCGCAGGACCAACTTTTACTTGGAAGAACAAGCAAGGCTACTATCAAAATATACATGAAGGGCTTGATCGTGTTTTTTGCTACCGAAGACTAGGCATCTACATTTCCAAATACAGGTGTCCTTCACATGCTCGCTATATACAGTGATCACTACCGAATTCTCCTTAAATTAGAAAAAAGTAGGACACTTATACCTTGGAGGTTTTAATTATGGTGGATGGAGGAGTTTCAAAACAAAGCTTATTGAACTATGGAAGTGACATGGGCATCAACACAATCTCCAACACAAGCTATGTGCGATCGCAAAAGGGTGAAGTGGACCACAACAGAAGTTTGGAACTAGAAAAAAGGAAGTCTCAAATTGAGAACAACATACAAATAATGGAATCACAACCCTCGACTACTTTCTCTATCAAGCTAAGACACGAGCTGGAAAAGGAGCACACCATTTTGCTCGAAATTGAAGAGATATATTGGCATCAATAATCCAAACGTTGGATACATATGGGAGACCGCAATACACATTTCAACTCTAATCACATCGTTGATTTCCCGACTATATTTAAACTAGAAGAGGAACTCTCAGAGGAGGAAAAGCAGAGGATTGGCTCAGTCACCGATAAGAAAGAGATCTATAAGGTCAATTCTATGATACATCCTAACAAAAGCTCGGGGCCTGATGGCTTTCCAATAGACTTTTACCAAAAAATGGCATCTTATAGGAGATGAAGTAATAGAATAGATTAAAAAATTACTTCCTGAAGGAGATATAAATATCAATATGACCTTTGTCGTATTGGTTCCAAAAATTGACCCTGCAAAAGGACCCAAGGACTACCATCCTATCAGCCTTACCAACACCATTTATCTCGTCGAATCATGTGTTTGTCAATAGATTAAAGCACATTCTCCTCGGACTTATCTCGTCGAGCCAGAGCGGTTTTCTCAAAGGAAGGCAAATTTCAGACAACATTATTGCAGCTTCTGAAATTCTTCACAGTATGCAGACACGATAAATCAAAAGCAAAGCATATGGCAATTAAAGTGGACATAGAAAAGGCATTTGATCATCAAAAGCAAAGCATATGGCAATTAAAGTGGATATAGAAAAGGCATTTGATCATCTGGAATGGGGATACATAATAAATTTGTTGTGTCAGTTATAATTCCCATCCCATTTTTTGATCTTGTCCACTCTTGTATCTCCACATTCACATTCTACCTGTTGATTACTGGAATTCTATCGAAAAATATTACCCTGCTAAGAGGCATTAGACAAGGCTACTCTCTCTCTCTCCCTTCTTATTTGTCCTCGGTGGCGGAGTTCCTATCAAGGTTGCTTAATTTAACATCGCAATCCAAGTTCATCAAATGTTAAAAAATTCATAGGTCAGAGCGAACTGTTACACATCTCATGTATGCGAATGATACTATCATCTTCGGAGAAGCGTCCATTCTAGAGGCAAAGAGTATCTCTCATCTTCTGCATATTTTTGGTAGATACTCCGGGCACGTAGTGAACTATGCAAAATCAAGCATCACATTCGGCAAAAATACTAATGAGTGCCTACAAAGACCCATAAGAGAGGAGCTCATGATGCCAAGAAAGCACGTATCCAAGACTATGCATTCCCACATTCTCCAGAGAATGAAAAATAAGCTAGCATGCTGGAAAAGTAAAGTCCTCTCATAGGCTAAGAACGGTACTTATATAAGCGACACTTTCAGTAGTGCATGTATACCTCATTAGTACGAACTCACTTGCAGGAGACACATGCATGCAAGTAGATGGGATAGTTAGGGATTTTTGGTGGGGCTTCGTTGACGATAGGAGGCATTATTAAATCAAAGCCTGGAATGATATTACCTTGCCAAAACACTTCTGAGGAATTGTCAGGCCTTTGGAAGGAAATCCTACAAGGAAAATATTTCATGTCATCTGATTTCTGGGATGCTCCCATTGCAGCGACATCTTCCCACCTATGGAAGGCCATCAATGACTTTAAACATGCTTATATGAAAATTTGGTAAGGCTGGTGGGTAATGGAAAAACAACCAATATATGGAGGGATCAATGATTGCCTGACTACTCTAAACAGTTGCATCCTAAACGCATTACATGATCTATTCCCAACATGGTACGCGCCCTTCTGTGTCGTAATGGGTGTTGGAACTTAGTGTTAATTCGGCAAGTCCTCCCCAGTGACAACACTCCTCACATAATTAGTCTTATCCCCAACCAAATAGAAAATGACATCTAGATATGAAAATTGCACCCTCTGGACAGTCTACATACCAGCAATTAATCAAGGAAAATATACTACAATACTGTACATTATAGGTTATATAAAAAATTTTGGAATTACAAGGAACTCTCCCTCTGGATAAAACTTTTCATGTGGAAGCTGCTGTTAAAGTACCTTGCTATAGGTAGGCGACTAAGGAAAAGAATTCATAGCTATTATTTTTGCAAGAGAAAAGTTTAAGAGAAAAAAATATGAAAAATTAGTAATCTGACTGTATTTTTATACGGACGCACCTGTGAATAATTCATGTACTAAAAATATCTTATTGACCTTCCATGTTTGTATTCAAACTATATATTCGTAAGTAACTGATTTTTATTAAGATTTTTTACACCACAGCCCTGAAAACTTTTCCAATTACATGGCAAACCTTCTAAGCATTTATAAGTACGCCATGACTCTCGTAAACTTATCGACTCTTACCCGTTACCCTTGTCGGTTAACCTGCATTAACATTAATGTTAACTTCAACCGTTGTTTGAACGATTCTCGCGCGGAATGACCAAGTGGTCAAAACCGTCGCCGACGGTTGCGCGAGGGCCGGGTCTTGCGGAGGCCGCAACCGCCGGGGCGTGGGGGAGGGGGCGGACTTGGCGAGGGGTGAACACGCCCCTATATATAGATCTACCTCACATGGGAGGAAGATATCATCCAAGAACATCCTCGCCACAGGGAGCCCTCTCCCATCCCACCTGCATCCTAGCATCTCTCTCGCTCTCTCGCAGCCGAAGCAAGAAGGCGTACCTCGACGAATCCTAAACTGGTATCAGAGCTCCGATCCACACCGTGTGCGCTGTGATCTCCTTCGGGGCAGGCAGCGGCGGCGTGAAGAACCCCAAAGTGAGGTCACGGCAGCGGCGGCATCTTTTTGGAGAAAAACCCTAACATTCAATATGACAAGCAAGACCATTGCCACTGAGGTGGGGAAAATCGAGTACCTTAACGGTACGAATTACGAATTGTGGAGTAGGAAGATCTACTATGGCCTGCTACACGATAGCATACACACCATTATAGACAAACCTGGCCCAACTTTATCTGAGAATCCAACTGTGGATGAAATTAGGTCCCGCGAACAGTGGGAGAAAATAGATAATAGGGCTAGGAGTTTTATGCTGACCCACATGGATCTGAACCTGATTCGGGTCTTTGAGACCTGCGAATCAGCTTACGAGCTGTGGACCGCGGTTAAGGAGAAATATCACTCCAAATCGGAGGTGAGCGTCCAGCTTCTTCTACACAAGTATAACTCGTGTAGAATGAAGGAATCTGAAAGCGTCCTCGAGCACGTGAATAAGATGATCGTGATGGCCAAGGATCTTGCGGCTGCTGATTGCGCGATTCCGGAGAGGATGCAGATCGCAACCATACTAGGAAGTCTCCCACCGTCATTCGACATGGTTGCCACATCTTTGCGGATGAATGGCAACATTAAGTCCGTGACGGACCTACCTGCACAGCTGGCAATTGAGCAGGACCTCTCCAAACAAAGATCGAAAGCTGAGATCTTTGAGGTCGAGGAGGAAGAAGAAGCGAATGCCGTGCACGCGAAGAAAAGGCTAGGCCCCTCCAAAGCAAATTTCAAGGGAAAGAGTGGGAAATACCCACGCGGCTCTTGCTACGGTTGTGGCAAATATGGCCATTTCAAGGTCAATTGCCCCAATAAGAAGAAGCCGGGAAATTCTAAAGTACCTGAAAATAAAGGCAAAAAGAAAATGGAATTCGCGGCTGTCGTGGAATGCAACTCCATCATCACGGACAGTGATGGATGGTGGATCGACTCTGGAGCAACCAGACACATCGCGAAGACGAAGGAGGGCCTGGTGGACTTCAAGGAGCTGAGCAAAGGCGAACAGAGGATCTTCATGGGGAACAACACCTACCTGGACGTGGAAGGTGTTGGGACATACAGACTTGACCTGGGAGATAGTATTATGGTACTGAATGATGTACTATATGCCCCAGGGATACGTCGGAACCTGATATCTGTCCCAGTGCTTCTCAAGAAATACTTTGAAGTTAGGTTTTATAATAAGCGTGTATCTATAGGCAAGAATAAGAAAGTCTATGCGATGGGAAAGTTTGTGCCCGAGCATGACCTATTCTGTCTTCCTGTAATAAATTCTAGTGAATCAATGAATGTCGCTTCTGATTATTCCTTGTGTTGTTTGTCTGACTATGACTTGTGGCACATGAGACTGGGTCATCCAGGAAATTCTAAGATGGATCAAATGATTAAGGCAAATTTGTTGCCTAAAATCATGGGTGCAAGGACATTGCCCTGCGAACACTGTCTGACCGGTAAAATGACGAGAAAACCCTTCTCAACCGGAATTCGGTCAACAGAAGTACTAGGTTTGATCCATTCAGACATATGTGGACCACTGAGCGTCAGCACACATAGAAATAAGGAATATTTTATAACATTCATTGATGACTATTCGAAGTTCTCCTATGTCTATCTCTTAGGAAGAAAGTCGGAAGCACTTGAAACATTTAAGAGATATAAGACAGAAGTGGAGACAAGATTGGGAAAACCAATCAAGACTCTTAGGACAGATAGAGGTGGGGAATATACCTCAAAGGAGTTTGAGGATTACTGTATTCAGGCAGGCATTCGTAGGCAGACTACAATGCCCTATACACCACAGCAGAATGGTGTAGCTGAAAGAAAGAATCGAACTTTGATGAATGCAGTAAGGTGTATGCTTTCACACTCAGGACTCTCCAAGAAATTTTGGGGAGAAGCAGTGTTGACTGCGAACTATATACAGAATAGGATTCCCACCAAGTCCGTAGAATCAACACCATATGAAATATGGAATGGCAGAAAGCCCGAGTTGGGCCATCTCCGGAAATGGGGATGCGTTGCACATGTTCTGGTACCGAGTCAGCTTAGGGACAAGCTAGACTTCAGAACATTAAAGTGTAAGTTTATTGGATATAGTGAACATTCTAAAGGGTATAGGTTCTTTCATGAAGTTAAAGGTCTGATCGAAAGTCGTGATGCAACTTTTCTTGAAATTCATCAAGAAAAGGAGCATGAAGTAGAGGAATCAGATCCTCTGATTGTCTTACAGGACAATGAAGATGACTTGAGCATTAGACAAGAACTTGAGGATGACATCGATCATCAAAATGTAGAGAATGAACCTATGGAACATGATGATCCTTTAGAGGAAGTGGGTGGACCCACACAACCCACGAGTATAATCGGCAACAAGAGACCCAGAACACGGCCCGCATGGATGGAAGATTACCATTTCTATGGATGCGAGGCGTCGTGCTACACCGTGGATGAGGATGTCGCGGATTGTACAGATCCCATATCCTTTAATGAAGCTATGGCTTCATCTGAGTCGGAATCATGGTCGGCCGCCATGAGAGATGAGTTGGACTCAATCGAGCGAAACGGTGTTTGGGAATTATGTGATTTGCCAGAAGGTAGGCAATCCATAGGATGTAAGTGGGTATTCAAGAAAAAGTATCGAGTTGACGATACTGTTGATAAATACAAAGCCAGATTAGTTACCAAGGGTTATACTCAGCAAGCTGGAATAGATTTCCAGGAAACCTACTCTCCAGTGGCTAAGTTTGCATCCATTCGGATGATCTTAGCCATAGTCGCTAATATGGATTTGGAATTATTCCAAATGGATGTGAAGACAACCTTCCTTAATGGAGAATTGAGGGAGGAGATTTATATGCGACAACCTGATGGATCTCAGGTTGAAGGTCAGGAGAAAAAGGTTTACAGGTTAAGAAAGTCATTATATGGCTTAAAGCAGTCTTCACGGCAATGGTATCTCAAATTTCATGAGAAAGTTATTCAATTTGGATTTGTTTCAAATAAATTGGATAACTGTGTGTATGTCATGAAGAGTGGGAGCAGGTTTGCAATCATGTCATTGTACGTAGATGACATTCTGCTCGCAGGTAATGACATACAATTGCTCAATGAAATCAAACAGAAATTGAGCAATGAATTTGAGATGAAAGACATGGGCGAAGCATCCTATGTTCTTGGAATTCAAATAACAAGAGATAGGGACTCAAGGACATTGAGCCTTAGTCAAGAAAGATATTTGCATACTGTATTAAGGAGATTTGGAATGCAGAACAGCACTCCAGCTCCAACACCACTTGTGATGGGAAAGAGACTCAGTAAGAGTCAATGTCCCGGAAAGGGACAGAAACCTTTAGATGTACCATATGCACAAGCGGTAGGAAGTTTAATGTATGCAATGATGTGTACTCGACCTGATTTAGCTTATCCAGTAAGCTTAGTCAGTAGATATCAAAGCAATCCCGGTCTAGCACATTGGGAAGCTGTAAAGAGGATTCTTCGATATCTGAAAGGGACAGTACATCTGAAACTTGTGTATCAAGCAGAATCGCTTGAGGTAGTTGGATACTCTGATGCTGATTTCGGAGGGGATGTGGATGATAGAAAATCCACATCAGGTTATCTGTTCATGTTTGGTGGTGCAGCCGTTTCTTGGGGTAGCAAGAAACAAGGATGTGTATCTCGACATACACAGGAGGCTGAGTACATTGCATGTAGCATGGCCACCACTCACGCTGTATGGATCAGGCGTTTTCTAGAGAACCTAAGCCTCGAATTGGTCAAAGGGCCAATTGAAATGTATTGTGACAATCAAGCTGCGATAAGCTTGATCAATAGTGGGGCTAATAGTTCTAAAGGAAAACACATTGAGATCCAATATCACTATATACAAGATATAGTGGCGAAGCAAGAAATCACGGTAACCTACATACCTACCAGTGACATGTTGGCTGATTCCCTTACTAAGGGAATAGTAGCAGGAACATACATTAAACATGTTGGTTTAATGGGACTCAGGAATGTTTGAGTAAAGGAAGAGGTTTCATAGATAATGATCCTCACATGATAAATCTCCATGTATATACTACACGAATAGTGGGAGTATATATGTCTTTGACCACTACGGTCAAGTGGGAGATGTTTGAACGATTCTCGCGCGGAATGACCAAGTGGTCAAAACCGTCGCCGACGGTTGCGCGAGGGCCGGGTCTTGCGGAGGCCGCAACCGCCGGGGCGTGGGGGAGGGGGCGGACTTGGCGAGGGGTGAACACGCCCCTATATATAGATCTACCTCACATGGGAGGAAGATATCATCCAAGAACATCCTCGCCACAGGGAGCCCTCTCCCATCCCACCTGCATCCTAGCATCTCTCTCGCTCTCTCGCAGCCGAAGCAAGAAGGCGTACCTCGACGAATCCTAAAACCGTTACCCTTGTGGGTTAACCTGCATTAACAATAATGTTAACTTCAACGGAAACGTTAAATTTTGTCCAATTTTACCTTTCAAAGAACATAAAATTTACAAGTACGCAACTCCTTGCAGACCTCTGCACGTCTGTCTCCTTCGCCAGTCACCCGACTCTCCCTCAACAATCCGACTTCCTCAGCAACAACGATTACCCCAATGCTAGTTAAGTGTTTAGAGTTAATCTCACAACAAAGATACTTATGTAAAACGAGGTAATTTTGCAGGGGTCATGGTGTAATTACAAATATTATCGGGGTTGTAAATAATCGTTAAAGTATGTAGAGTTCATGACGTAAAAACCGATTTTTATGGGGAAAAATCCTAAAATTAATATATTGTAACACATGGGTAATGCATTTTCCATTCGTATAGTAATTTTGCAAAGATAGGGGAACTTTTAAGAAAAAGAAATTACAAAACAATAAAAAATGAGGATTTGCGCGATCCAACTGGAATTTTGATATGGACGTGCTTGTAAATAATTTGTATATCAAAAATATCCTTTTGACCTTTGATCATATGAGAGGAGGGATTTTTGAGAGGATGAGAGCAATGAAGATCTTACTTCCCACTCATGGTATGGATTAAATTTCTTAACACACCTTCTTTCCTCTCCCAGCCTTTGACTTTTCCCACATGTCTTTCTCTTCCACCTCCCTTCCCCAACGAAGGGTGCTCCAGAAAAACAATCGATGGCTCTCGCGTTATCATATCCCTTCTTATCCCTCTCTACTCTCCATCCCACGGCCCCTACTTTGCTCCGCCCTTGTAACACCCTCCATGCCACTCTGCCACGTTGACCTTGCGATCCCTAGACTATCTCTAGTCCTTGTCGTCCTCGCTCCTATCCTAATTTTTTGTTGCTTGGTACGCAGGTGCGAAGGCGGCGGGGAGGGTGTTGCACCAAGCAACAAAAAATTAGGATAGGAGCGAGGACGACAAGGACTAGAGATAGTCTAGGGATCGCAAGGTCAACGTGGCAGAGTGGCATGGAGGGTGTTACAAGGGCGTAGCAAAGTAGGGGCCGTGGGATGGAGAGTAGAGAGGGATAAGAAGGGATATGATAACGCGAGAGCCATCGATTGTTTTTCTGGAGCACCCTTCGTTGGGGAAGGGAGGTGGAAGAGAAAGACACGTGGGAAAAGTCGAAGGAAAGAAGGTGCGTTAAGAAATTTAATCAAGACCATCAATGTGAAGTATGATCCAATGGTCCATCTTCATTGCTCTCTTCCTCTCAAAAACCCCTTCTCTCATAGGATCACTCCTCTTTAAACTATATATAAAGTTAATCCTAACTCTTTTTTTTTGAAGGAACTCCCTCGAAGGGACTATTATTTAACCATTTCAAGAACTTACAGCATTGATTGAACAACTTTACAACTTGTGGAGTACATCCATATGGTAGGAAAGAAAGAAAGAATAAGCAAAGAACAATATTTGGAAACAAGAAGAGAGTCAACGTCGCCCATCACGGGGACTAAAACACCCCGACCAACAAGGAGAAACCCTCAAGAGCAGTCTCTTGAGGAACAAGCCGATTACATATGGGAATAAAAGAGATAAACCATATGTATACTGAATTTCCAATTGTGTAAGCTCAACTACGACACTTGATGGACCCGATCTACATGCACTAAGCATCGGATCTCATAAGGTAGATGACCCGGGGGTGAATCACGGATCTCAATGCAAAGATCAGATCGGAAAGGATCCACCGAAAAGAAAGCACATAAATTGAAGTCGAATTTCATCATTGAGCTTCACGTACCCGTCGAAACAAAGGATGGTGGTGATAGCGATAAGTAAAAGGTGGAGGTGGAGTTGGCAGAACGTTGTCAAGCAGACCGAAGGAGAGCTAGACGTCGTCATGGTGGAGGTGGATGCGAAATCAGCGCAAGTTCAACGAGATGAAGGTGAAGACGGTAGCTGTTTCGTCAAGGTGGAGGCAGCGACAGAGCCATTGGCCTTGGACGATTCTATCGTAGTGGAAGTGGAGGCGAAGATGGCGATGGTTCATCGTGGTGGAGGCAACGACAAAACCGTCAACAACAACATCAAGGTGGAGTCGGCGGAGGACATGGAGGCAGAAATCCGAAACCCCTAGCTTTGAGGAGGTGGGGGTGGACTGCTCTGGTGCTCATCGACGGAGCCGTTGGGGCTCCAGACCGAACTCCATGAACCATAAAATTAAAAAAAATATCTGAAGTTCAAATAACACGATAGTAACAATTGCGTGACTACTCTAAACAATTGCATTCTAAACGCATAACATTGTCTATTCCCAACATGGTATGTGGCCTTCTATGTCATAATGAGCATTAGAACCTAGATTTAATTCGATAATTCCTCTCCAATGACAGCACTCCTCACATAATTAGCCTCTATCCTAACTCGAGAGAAGATGTCATCTGGGTATGGAAGTTGCACCCCTCCGGACAGTTTTATGCAAAGTCGACATACCATCAATTAATCAAGGAAAATGTACTCACGAACAATTGAAGGTATATTAAAAATATTTGCAATTACAAAGAACTTTCCCCTGGATAAAACTTTTCATGTGGAAGCTGTTGTCGAAGTGCATTGCTACAGGTAGGCGACTAAAGGAAATAATACATGTCATATACAGTATCTGTGTGCTATGTTCAACAACGATAGAAGATGAAGCCCGTCAATTTGGCACGTGTCCCTATGCAAGAGCAATATGGTTTGCATTTTGCTACAAGGTTTCACCCACAGAAGATATGATGGCCACTTCCTTGAACCTCCTAAGAGAATCAAAGAACTTTGTTATGGCATGCACTGTTTTGCACCGGATCTGGTTGGAGCGTTGCATTTCGAAGCATACCAATTCGAGGTCAGATCCCATCTTGGCGATCAAAAAAGTCTGTGCTTCCCTAATCAGCGTGAAAAAACCTAATATTGTCCCGTCTACACCAATAGTCAATATGTCTACCAAGCGGAATACATATGGATGGGATAAAGGGCTCACGATGCCTTTAAGAATGAGACAACAACAATTACATCAGTATGTTACACGTAAAAGGGTAACCTATTATTATCAAATGCATTACATCTGAGGTCACATAAATCCTTGAATACGAGGCTCGAGCCTTAAAATCGGGAATCCAAGTTACTGGTCTGTACGGAGCATGCCAAAAATCATGTCCTCAATGTTTCACGATCAATAAGACATAGAAATTCTTAAAAAAACAATGAGCGCACGTGATATATTTCCCCTGGGATTTTTACGCCATGAGCCTTGAAATCTTCTTCAATTATGCCGTAGCCCCTATGATATTTGTAATTACACCATGACTCCTGTCGAGATGCGATTTACAAGGGTAATGATGTAATTACAAACGGTTATAGGAGCTATCGTCTAATTGGACCGTATTTCAGGGGCATGGTGTAAAAAAAGCAATTTCCTTTATGTACGACATTATGCTGCACAAAGATATTTCTGAGATATGAGAATATTTAGAAAATATCAAATATTAACAGGGCATCGATTTTATCCTCAATTAACATGTACAGAAGATGGGACTTTTTCTTGACAAGGAGGGTATAAACGCAAAAAAAATAAAATAGAAAACGATCGCGGTGGGACTCGAACCCACAATCTCCCGCTCCGGAGGCGAGCGCCTTATCCATTAGGCCACGCGACCAGTTGTCTTTCGGTTATCTTATATTTATATCTATTCATAAAAAATTTCAACCAATTATCTTCTATAGTTAACTATTATTCCCACTATTTGGCTAAGACAAACTGCCTCAATTGCATTTCCACCATATATTGTAATCGACGTTCTTCGGAAAAGATCTAGAGCTGGCTATTCGGACTTCGAGCTCTCAGAACACAGATCTTAAAAATAATATTTAATAAAAAGATATTACATCAAAATATGAGACAAGCGGGCACAGATCTTCGAAAATATTTCATGCATTTTGGTGAGAAAGCTAGACTTCGAGCTCTCAGAACACATACCTTCGAAAATCTTTCATGCATTTTGATGAGAAAGCTTAACGAGACGATCGATTAGGTGCTCGTCAGTCGTAGCTTACGGCCAAAACCCGCTTCTATGGTAAAGCCTGTCATTACGACTGTCTCGAACTACGTAAATAAAAAAATATGTGTTGGTTGTCGTCTTTTATATCTACTAGGGGAGACACCCGTGCTTTGCACGGGCAAAGGGTCCTGTGACTCCTAGCATAAAGCCCTAAAACATGAGCATTTAATATTAGTATTCATAATTTACTTAAGCAAAATGAAATACATGTGAACTATGAAAAATAAATTCAATTCATCTAAAGAAATTATTTTTAAGTCACTGTAACGAAATGTGCCTAGTGATGATTTTTTGAAAGCTGTCACTTTATAATATGTTGTTAAATATGTAACGATGGCTTTTATTCTGAAATGATTTTTATACTTCAACTGACAATGGATGTCATATACATTCTTAAATCATTCGCAATGGTAATATATATAGCAATGGTTATCCCTTAGTTTTTTCATTGGAATTTTCGACGATCGCTGCTAGCAAAAGGTCCAGTCTTTTCAAGATCTTGTCCCAGCAAGTAGAAAGAATCTGTTCTTAATTGCCAATTTCAAAATATAATCCACTTTACTGCAGTTATCAACATTTTAGTACAAACAATTTATAATAGAGCAAATTATAAAAAGTGTATGAACTGACTTTAATTACATACCTTTAAAAAGTAACAACATGGTACCTGAATTTAAGGTTTGTCTCAATGCGATCTTTGACTATTGAAAGTTAGTGAATCATCTTGTCTTTCTAATCGTAAATTAGAATAGTCAAGGATCTCATCGAAACAAATCTTAAAATTCGAGCACCACATTTGTTACCTTTCAAAATTTAGGTATAAAATTGAAATAAGGTGTATACTTCAATGATTTTTTTGCAGTTTACTCTTTTTATATAATTTTAAAAGCCTTAGCCTTTACTTCTACACTACGACCCCTAAAATCTTGGTGGATTGAGCAGTAAACCCTGTAAAGTTTGTAATTATGATAAAACCTCAATAATCCTAGTCTATTAGTATTAATACGTATGCTCATATCCCATAATTGCACTGTGAGAAACACCACTCTTAGGCCCTGTTCGTTTGGGTCATAAGGAGGAATGGAATAAGGGGAATAAGCCCCCAACACGCTTCCCCATGGTACGACTATTCCCTATTATTTCATCTTATTTCACTCTTATTCCTATCTTTATCCCACCTTACCTACCTTTATTTCACCCTATTCTCCTTATTCTTATCCTCCAGCCGAACGGAGAATAGACCCTTATTCCCCTTATTCCCCATCCTTATTCCTGCTTATTCTCCTACCGAACGGGCCCTTAGATGTTCATGGGAGTTAAGATGGGCTCTGACTCTGAGTGGTAGAGGAGATTCTGTGACAAATGTCAGTTAGCCGTGACGGTGTCTTCTTCCGAAGAAGAGGTGGAAGGTGCAAAGAATAATATCGGAAAAATTTGAAATCAATGAAGGCAACTAATAGATGTCGGTGTCGTCGCCCCTCTTTATTATATAGTAATGGATTTGGGATTTCAACGGAAATATTGACGATCGTGGAGATAATCCTTCTAGTGTAAGTAACAAAACTGCTTCCTTTTTGTTTTATAACGTAGATAAGCCGTCTCTTTTAGAGGCTAAAATCACATTTTCAAGAGGCAGCTTTGGGTTTTAAATAGAAAAATCCATCCGTTCAAGAGGCGGCTTTGCTCTGAATGGATTCCTATCCTGACATCTTTTCCAACTATTTTTCATTGTCTACTCTTCGCAGATTAGCAAAATCAACAACTTGGACATAATTTGCTGCCAACATATGATCAATTCACAGTATTTAAAGTAATTAATTGGTTGTTTTTTACAATTTATGAACATGGTTGTCGCAGGTATGATCAAGAAGAGCAGTTACATGTACAATCCACGCACGATCGATGTCGCGTCACTTCTTGATACAGTACACGGGCACGGTCGGCTTCGAGTTCCATCTGTAGTAGGCCTTCTTCTTCTTAAAAGTCTTGTTCTCGATCGTTAAGACCACCTTCCCTGGCTCGCTGATGTAGAACGTGTTAGAATGATTCTAGCGCGGAATGACCGAGTGGTCAAAACCGTCGCCGACGATTGCGCGAGAGCCGGGTCTCACGGAGGCCATAACCGCAATGGGCATAGTCGATGGGGGCGGACGTGGCGAGGGCATACGCTCTATAAAAACCTCCCCATAGGGAGGGGAAAGGCATCATTGAAACTCCGCCGATCGGGAGCCCCCATCCCTCTGTAGTTCATATCCATCCCTCTCTCGATCTCCCTCTCTCGTTCTCTCGCAGCCAAAACGTAAAGGACGTACCTTGACGTGATTCTTGAGAACGAGCTCCTCACGCCCTCCTCGATCCTCTTCTCGGTCTGGATCAAGACCTTGTAGGTGTTGGGGATATGTGGTGCAACAATCAACCATGATTATCCCCCTAAAACTGTCCTGCAGCAAAGATGGCACAACAATAATATATGTTCCCGACATGGGAACTCAATAGCAACAATGACAAGCAACCACAACAAGCAATCACACGAGACAAGGATTTTACGTGGAAAACCCTTCCTCAATGTGGGCAAGGGAAAAACCACGAGGCAAGACCGACAACAAATCACTACGGTCAAATGAGTCAATGTTCTTCCCGATTTTGTTGCCCACAAAACCGAGGTACAAGCCACACACAATGTATAGTTGTTTAACAAGTATCTAACTATCCCTAGGTATCTAAAATACCAAATGTGCTCAAGTCCAAGATAGATGGAGTGACTCCCCTTGTGGGCTCCCAGATGGAGACCCAAACTCGGAGGCTTCGGCTTCTTGAGGTCGTCCGTAACGACCTCCTCGATGCTCCTCTCGAGCTCGCCCAGCACCTCCTCTCTCCAACCCAAAAACGCAGCCCTAGCAGCACGTTGACCGACTGGAGAAGACGAGCAAGGCCACCGGCTGCTCTCTCTCTCTCTCTCACTCTCACTCTCGATCTCTCTCTCGTGGAGGAAGAAGATGGGTTGCGTAAAAACCCCTTTGTCGCTGCTCTCGTTTTGTTGGAATCGGAGGTTCCTGGAATGGGATGGGCGGATACTGGAATGGGTTCCCCGATTGTGGTTCCCTGGAATGGAATCAAAAGCTGGGCAAATATCAAGGATGCCCCTCCCCCCCCCCCCCCCCAAGTTGGGGTTGGAAACTTTGCAAGTAAACCCAACAACCTCCCCCTCCAGCCCCAACGGGGAGGTGTTGTCCTATGATGGAGATCAAAAAGAGGTGACACCGCTCAGCTCTCTACAGAGCTGAAGCTTGTCACGAGTGACTGCCTTTGTCAACATATCTGAGGGGTTCTCATCGGTGTGAATCTTCTTCAACATGAGCTGCTTCTGTTCAATTGCATCCCTCAGCCAATGGTATCTCACATCAATGTGCTTTATGCGAGCATGGTGCATGGTACTCTTGCTCAGATCTATAGCGCTCTGGCTATCACAAAACACAACTGCCTTACTGCCATCCAATCCAAAATCACCAAGAAAGCATTGTAGCCACAACGGTTCTTTCCCAGCCTCTGCTGCTGCAATGTATTCTACCTTGGTAGTTGAGAGAGCAACACATTTCTGTAGCTTGGATTGCCATGATATGGCTCCCCCTGCAAAAGTGAAAATGTACCCTGAAGTAGACTTTCTCTGGTTCATATCTCCTTCCATATCTGCATCAGTGTAGCCACAAAGTTTGGGATCTGACCTTCCAAAAACAAGACACATACTTGAGGTCCCTCTCAAGTATCTCAAGATCCATTTCACTGCCTCCCAATGGTCCTTCCCCGGATTGGACATGAATCTTCTCACCACGCCCACTGCATGGGCTTTGTCGGGTCTAGTGCAAATTATTGCATACATGAGGCTCCCGATTGCTGACTGGTATGGGATCTTGGCCATCTCTGTATTCTCCTCAGAAGTAGGACATGACTCTTTGGTTAGCTTGAAATGAGAAGCTAAGGGCGTACTGACAGGCTTGGCATTCTTCATGTTGAACCGCTCCAACATGGGTTCAACATAGCTCTCTTGTGATAACCAAAACATGCGCTTCTTCCTGTCCCTTGTAATCTGCATCCCAAGGATGCGACTTGCCTTGCCCAAATCTTCCATCTCAAACTCTTTGGAGAGTTCTTTCTTGAGCTTTGCAATGAGATTGGAATCATGACCTACAATCAACATGTCATCCACATATATCAAAAGAATGACGAACCTGTCATTGGGAAGACGACGAACGTATACACATGGATCAGCTGTTGTCCTCTTGAAGTCCTACTTTCCCATGAAGGTATTAAACTTCAAGTACCACTGTCTCGAAGCTTGCTTCAAGCCATAAAGACTCCTTCTCAACCTGCAGACCATGTGCTCTTTCCCTCTCTCTTGAAAACCCTGTGGTTGCTCCATGTAGATCTCTTCCTTCAAATCACCGTGAAGAAACCTCGTCACATCCATCTGCTCTAGCTCAAGGTCCATGCTAGCAACAAATCCTAGCACCATTCTCACTGAATTCATCTTCACCACTGGGGAGAAGATCTCATCATAGTCCACTCCTTCCTTCTGGCTGAACTTTTCACTACCAATCTAGCCTTGTGTTTCACCTGCTTGCTACTGTCATCTGATTTCAGCTTGTAGACCCATTTGTTCTTCAACGCTCTCTTCCCTTTAGGAAGCTCAACAAGGTCATAAGTGTGGCTTTTCTTGAGAGATAGCATCTCCTCATTCATTGCATTCTGCCAATGACCCTTGTCCTTATGCATCTGTGCCTTCTCAAAAATGTACGACTCACCTGCATCTGTGAGCATCACGTACCTGGAAGTGGGGTAACGGGATGATGGCTGGCGTATCCTCTCAGATCTCCTGACCTGAGGCTCTGCTGCATCTGCATGTGGATGAGGCTGCTCTCCCTGCCTAAGTCTCCTGGACCTGCATCAACGGGGTCTGCATCTGGCTCGTGCTGCTCTAGCTGCCCATCCTCTCCACCTGTACCCTGTACTGGAGAGGGATCCGTATCCTCATCACTGTCATCATCCGTAGAAAACTCATATGCATCACCACTCTCAGTAGTGTCCTCAACCAACGTCTGATTCTCATAAAAAATCACATCCCTGTGTCTGGTGACTGTCTTCTTCCTTGGATCCCAAAGACGGTATCCAAACTCCTGATCTCCATAGCCAAGAAAAATACAAGGCACTGCCTTGTCATCCAACTTCTTCTGCTGCTCCTTGGGTACCAATGCATAGGCTTTGCATCCAAACACCCCCAAAGGAACTGATGGAGATCGGTTTACCAAGTAACATGCGGTGCGAACCGCCTCAGCCCAAAAGGTCTTGGGCAACTTCGCTGTCTTCAGCATACAGCGAACTCTCTCAACAATGGTCCCGTTCATCCTCTCAGCTAGACCATTGTGTTGGGGTGTGCCAGGCTCTGTCCTCTCATGTCTGATGCCGTGCTCTGCACAATAGCCCTGAAAGCTATAGGAGGTGTACTCTCCCCCATTGTCCGTGCGTAGACACTTCAACAATTTTTCTGTCTTGCGCTCAACCATGGCATGAAATTTCTTGAAACAATCAAAAACTTGATCTTTCATCCTCAGCACATACACCTACACCTTCCTAGATGCATCATCAATGAAGGTGACAAAATACATGTTGCCTCCCAAAGAGGCTGTGCCCATGGGACCACAAACATCAGAATGAACCAACTGTAGAAGGTCTCCCTTCACCTTGGATCTGGCTCTGTATGGTGCACTCCTGCTCTTCCCAACCTCACATGCATCACAAGGAGACAAAGTAATGTCATTGTGGTAGGGGATCAACTCTCTCTTGCTAGGAAGCTGCAAGCCCTTCTGGCTCATGTGGCCAAGCCGACGGTGTCTTAAATCTGAATTATCTGCTTCACTAGCATGCAAACTGTCGTCCATGACTTTCACTCTAGTCATATAGAGTGTGTGACACAAACTGCCTCTAGCCATGATGAGAGAACCCTTACTTATCTTACACTTGCTGTTGCCGAACTTCAGATGGTAGCCTTCACTATTTAGCTGTGAACTAGATATAAGGCTAAGCCGCACATCAGGAACATGCCTCACATTCTGAAGAGTCATTGAGCACCCAACATCTGTCTGAATCGAGATGGTGCCCATGCCAATGATCTTAGAGTAACTTTCGTTACCCATCAAGACTCTCCCATAATCATCCCTAGTGTAGGTGGTGAAGAACTCCCTGTGTGGAGTCACGTGATAGGAGGCGGCCGTGTCAACGACCCACTCCAAATCGCTCCCTGCATGTAAGCACTGGTCCTGGATGGTGAGAATCACCTCTTTTGCACTTTCATCTGCCACGACTGCAGCTACATTCCCATCTTCCTTTTTCTGATCTTTCTTGGCTTTATCTTGCTCTCTCTTCCAAACCCTGCAATCTCTCTTCCAGTGACCGGATTTCTGGCAATGGTGACACTTTCCTCTGCCCTTGGACCTGTCTCTGGATTTCTGCCTCTCTTGTGACGCTCCTCTGCTGCTGGACCTTCCTCTCCTCTCAACTGCATACACATGTGAAGAGGAGGATGCCTCTCTCGAAGAGCGACGTCTAATCTCCTCATTGAGGAGACTTCCCTTGACCATAGCCATGGTCAACTTGTTATCCTTCGCAGAGTTTCTCACGGTGACTACTAGAGTCTCCCAACTGTCTGACAGTGAACCCAACAAGAGAAGTGCCTGCAACTCGTCATCAAGTACCAAACCCATGGAGGTCAACTGATTGATATTGCTTTGGAAGTCATTCAGATGCTCCGTCACCTTAGTGTCGTCCTTGTATTTCAAGTTCACTAGCTTTATAATCAAGAAAGCCTTGTTGGTTGCGGTCTTTTGATCATAGAGTTCGGATAATTTGTCCCATAACTCCTTGGCATTCGTCTCTTCGGCAACATGATGGAACACGGACATGTCAAGTCACTTCCGAATGGTCCCGATGGCCTTTCGGTTCAACTTTGTCCACTCTCCTGCGGACATATTCTCCGGCTTGGCGCTCTCTCCCTACACTGGATTGTGGAGGTCCTTGCAATACAAGATGTCTTCCATGAGCTCTGATACCACTTGTTGGGGATATGTGGTGCAACAATCAACCAGTATTATCCCCCTAAAACTGTCCTGCAACAAAAATGGCACAATAATATATATGTTCCCCACACGGGAACTCAATAGCAACAATGACAAGCAACCACAACAAGCAATCACACGAGACAAGGATTTTACGTGGAAACCCTTTTCAATGTGAGCAAGGGAAAAAATCACGGGGCAAGACCGACAACAAATCACTACGGTCAAATGAGTCAATGTTCTTCCCGGTTTTGTTGCCCACTAAACCGAGGTACAAGCCACACACAATGGATAGTTGTTTAACAAGTATCTAACTATCCCTAGGTATATAAAATACCAAATGTGCTCAAATCCAAGATAGATAGAGTGACTCTCCTTGTGGGCTCCCGGATGGAGACCCAAACTCGGAGGCTTCGGCTTCTTGAGGTCGTCCGTAACGACCTCCTCATGCTCCTCTCGAGCTCGCTCAGCACCTCCTCTCTCCAATCCAAAACCACAGCCCTAGCAGCACCTTGACCGACTGGAGAAGATGAGCAAGGCCACCGGCTGCTCTCTCTCTCTCACTCTCGATCTCTCTCTCGTGGAGGAAGAAGATGAGTTGCGTAAAAATCCCTTTGCCGCTGCTCTCATTTTGCTGGAATCGGAGGTTCCTAGAATGGGATGGGCGGATATTGGAATGGGTTCCCCGATTGGGGTTCCCTGGAATGGAATCAAAAGCTGAGCAAATATCAAGGATGCCCCTCCCCCCCAAGTTGAGGCTGGAAACTTTGCAAGTAAACCCAACAGCAGGAGTACTCATCGTTGGGGACGAACTCCTCCTTGTAGCTCACGTCCCACCCCACCACGGTCTCGCTCCACAGCACGGTCACATTGGGCTGCTCGATTCTATTAAGTTCAACGATCAATGCCCAGTCCTGATAGCAGCAATCAATGTCGATTCAGAGAATGGTTGTGTTCTTTTTCGAAAGGAGTGGTTATGTTCTCAAAGGAAAATCTGAATTTCATGGAAAATTTCAGATCAAAATTTCATGGAATATTTCAGATAATAAGTGAACTATAAAATTTGGCAGTAATTGCAATGGAATGGAGATTCCAACATTAGCACTACCTCAGCCATTGGGATCTCGATACTGTCGTAGGATCGGAATGATACATTGATGAATATCTGCAAAACCAGAGAGTTTTCTCCGAACTTTCTGAATGATTTGCATCAGGGGATATCTGAATTAATCAGAAAAAGGAATCAGATTGGTATGGGAAAAAGATCGAGATTAATATCTCGAGTCTTAATTTTATCAGAATAATTAGACAGTAACATAAGATCGAGCAACCGAGTCGTGTACAAAATTCAAATTTTTGGGTGTTTTTCCGTCTGAAAACTGGCCTTTCTTACATTCAGCATGTGAAGTGAACCTATCATGATAGTTGTTGAAGGGAATAAGCAAGATACATTCCATCAAACCCTAGAGCTCTCTTATATAGGAGAAAAGCTCTATGGCTAAATTACAGATTCAAGACAATTAAAAACTAAATAACATAATTATTCTAACACTCCCCCTCAAGCTGGAGCATATATATCTAACATGCTCAGCTTGGAACAACAGAGATGAAAAGGACCTCTAGCAAGAGCCTTGGTGAACATGTCTGCAATCTGCTCTCCCGATGATACATAAAAAGTAGAAATAAGCCCTTTTTGAATCTAGTCCCGTGTATAATGACAATCCACTTCAATGTGCTTTGTCCTTTCATGGAAGGCTGGATTATTGGCTATAAACAAGGCTGCCTGATTATCACATTTAAGATGCATAGGAAGAGGTACTTCAATAGTTAAATCAGTCAAAACAGATTTGACCCACATCATCTCAACACTACCTTGGGCCATTGCCCTATATTCTGACTCTGCACTGGATCGAGCCACAACAGTTTGTTTCTTACTCTTCCAAGCTACTAGTGAGCTGCCAACAAATACAATAAAGCCTGAAGTAGACTTTCTATCATTAGGGCACCCAGCATAGTCTGCATCAACACAACATGTGACAGATATATAGGTATCTCTTCTAAACAGAAGACCAGCACCTGGAGACGACTTAAGATATCTCAAGATCATAAAAACAACATTCATGTGAGCCTGCCTGGGTTGTTCCATGAATTGACTTACCCTACTAACAACAAAGGATATATCAGGTCGGGTAATAGTAACATACAACAACTTCCCCACGAGCTCTCTATATTGTCTCTTGTCCACCTCCTCAGAGTCATCATCATAAAGTTTAACATTAGGATCCATAGGAGTAGTAGCTGGTCTACATCCTGCCATACCTGTCTCAGATAACAGATCAATAACATACTTTCTTTGTGTCATTACCATGCCTTGCTCATTTCGTGCAAACTCCAATCCCAAAAAGTAACGAAGTGTACCCAGATCCTTCGTAACAAACTGCTCGCTAAGAAAATCCTTGGCTGCTTGAATGCCCTGCTCACTACTACCAGTGATAACAATATCATCAACATACATTAGATGATCACAATACCTCGCTGGTCTCTCTTTACAAAGAGAGTATGATCTGCTGTAGATCTGACGAAGCCCTTTTGTTCAATCAACTCCGAGAGCTTCTGAAACCAAGCCCGTGGACTCTGCTTCAGGCCATATATGGCCTTATGAAGACGACATACCATACAGGACTCCCCCTCAGCAGCAAACCCTGGTGGCTGCTGCATATAAAACCTCTTCCTGCAAGTCACCATACAAGAAAGCGTCCTTGACATCTAACTGAAATAGGGGCCAGTCACGGACAATAGCAACTGCAATGAGAATCCGTAAGGTAGAATGACGTGCTATTGAAGAAAACGTCTCCTGATAGTCCACCCCATATGTTTGGGTGAACCCACGAGCAACCAACCTGGCTTTGTATCTATCAACTGTACCATCAGCCCGATGCTTAACATTAAAGACCCATTTGCTACCCACTATTGACGCACCTGGTGGAGGATGCACAATACTCCACGTACCACGCAACAACAACGCTGCCATCTCCTCTTCCATAGCTAAACGCCACGGACTGCTCTATAGTGCCTCTTGATATGACCGTGGGATGTCTACTGCCGATAGCCCTACAACAAACTGGCGAATAAACGCTCCAACGAAGCTTGAGATCCAAACTCCATCCCATATTTGGGATTCATTGTCCGCGCACGCTTCTGCCTTTTATAGGCAATAGGGATATCTAGGTCATCAACTGGAGGAGTGAAAGTACCATATGTACCCTGTACATCAATCTGCGCATGCAAATCACTCGTGCCATCAGTAGAACTCAAATGGTCAGTACATACCTCGGGCGTGCTGGATGATGGAGGAGGCACATGAGCAGAGGGCCGACGTTGATAGATCTGAGGATAAAAAATGATAGCTGGTGGTGGCGGTGGAGTAGGCTGTGGTGGTGGTGGTGGTGTCGGAGTAGAGCATGGAACAGATGGAGGAGGAGGAGGGACATAGATATCTTCTCCTTCCTCTGAGTGAGTGAGTCTGTCACCTGTAGGAGAAAAATACATAATGGACTCAAAGAAGGTGACATCTGGACTAACATAGTACCGTCGTCTAACTGGATCAAAACACCGATATCCTTTTTGGGTTTTGGAATAACCTACAAACACGCATTTGACAGATCTAGGAGAGAGCTTGTCAAGACCAGGAGAGAAGCAATGAACAAACGCAACAGACCAAAAAACGCGTGGTGTTAGGGAGAAAAGATCCTTTTCGGGAAACACAGTCAAGAACGGGATCTTCTCCCCTAACACTGATGAAGGCATACGGTTAACCAGATAGCAGGCAATTAGAACCGCATCCCCCCAATAGGAGTGAGGGGCACGACTCTGAATCAAAAGGGTTCTGGTAGTATCCAACAAATGACGATGTTTCCTTTCAGCCACCCCATTATGTTGGGAGGTATATGCACAAGACGTCTGATGCACATTCCCATGAGACATAAGGAATTTGGATAGTTGAGTACTACACAATTCTAGAGCATTGTCAGACCGTATGAACTTCACTACAGCAGAGAAAATATTTTTTTATTTCAATAATGACAGACTGAATGGCATGTCCAGCATCAGACTTATTTTTAAGTAGAAAGACCCAAGATAACCTAGAAGAGTCATCGACAGCAACACGATAAAACCTGTGCCCTTGAAGATCAGGGACACGACTGGGACCCCAAATATCAAAATGAAGTAACTCAAACAGACCATGACGACTTGGACCTAGACGACTCTGAAACGACGACCGGTGATGTTTTCCAAGCTGGCACGCCTCACATTGAAAAGTAGACCTGGGAGAAATCTGTGGAAGGATATGGACCATCTTTTGCAATGGAAGATGACCAAAGCAGAGATGCCATATGTAAGGAGAGACAGATCCAGCACTCACAGAAGAAACACCAGCATAAGGAGACTGCACAGTCTATAGAGACCCCCTTGCTCACGGCCAGTTCCAATCACTCTGCCCGTTAGGATGTCCTGAAACACAAGAGCAGATGGGTCAAATATGGCACGACAATGTAAATCTTTAGTGATTTGACTAATCGACGGTAAATTCATTGAACAATCGGGAGCATAAAGAACATTCTGAAGCCGTATCGCAGGGGTCAACTGCACCTCCCCCTGACCAGTAATGGGAGAGTGTGTCCCGTCAGCTATCACCATAGAGCGTCCTGTCTGAGTTGTATTAAAACCATCTAATTGTTTTTTTATCACCACATAAATGGTGAGATGCTCCTGAATCCATGATCCATTCTTATAGATCTGCTCTGTAACAACTAGTAAGAGCATATGTTGTACCTAACGTGGATGTTGATGCTGAACCGGCTATCTCCGAAGATCCCGAAGTACTTGCTGGCCCCTGACCAGGCATGATCTCTCTAAGTCGTGCCACTAACTCCTCAAACCTCTGATCCGGGACATGGGAAGGACCCCCTTCCTGCTGAGTCTTCTCCGCCACACGTGTTGTAGTAGTAGGAAACCCATGCTTAGAATAGCATGTTTCCTCAGTGTGACCAGTCCTACGACAGTAAGTGCATGGCTATCGAGGAGGTTTGTTACCTCCTCCTCTGTCACGACCACCTCTACCTCAAAACTGTGGATATCCTCCCTTGCCACGAGACGCAGCCATGGCTGAGGGCGTCTGAGCTCCACCATGAGATATGGAGAGTCTACTCAACCTGCGATAGGCCTCTTCCATAGGAGGTATGGTGGCATCTGTAAGAATCTGCGCTCTGGTGGCATCATACTCCTGATCAAGGGCTGCTAGAAATACTCCTGTCATCACTGAGTCCCTATATGCCTTTAGTTGTTCTGGTCTGGCTGTCAACGGAATGTACCTGTGTAGCTTCTCAAACATACCCCTCAGAGAGGTATACAGGGTATGAAGAGGACGTCCGTTCTGCTTCGAGGAGAAAATGTCATGCTGGAGTTGTAAGATCTTGGACTCGTTCTTCGCCGGAGAATACATGGCAGCTAGGATATCCCATATAGCCTTCCCAGTGGGTTGACTCAGAATGTCGTTGGCTATCTCCATGGACACGGTACCCGATAACCATACACGTGCATATGCATCGTCAACCTCCCATGAGGCGTTAACCCCAGTCTTCTCAACAGGTTCCTCTTGTGTGAGGATATGCTTCTTGCCATTGCATTGCATAAGACTCATGAACTGCATGGCCCACAGTTCATAGTTCGTGCCGTCCATTTCACAACGGGTGCTGGACCTTTAAAGGCACTGATGACGTCAAATTCGCCTCTATAAATACGTGGAATTATGTTGTAGTACAGGAGACGAATTTGATTCAGCAAAAACCACAGACTTTGAATGCTGTGGAATATTTATGCTTCGCAAGTCTACCAAGGTCGAACACAGGGACACGGCTGCCTAATTCAGCTATTGAATTTCGATTCATGAAGCTCTATGTGATTTAATTCCAAATTCAGGTCCACATGCAAATTATGCAAAATACAAAGCAATGCTATGATGCATGCATTTTTAATGGGTTTTTATGCAATTTAAAGATGATTCATGAGCAAATATGCGAGAGAACATGTATGCTGAATACAAGAACACAATTATACCCTAAAAATAATGAGCAATATGATAAAAATGAAATTAGAGGCAATTTAATCCATCATTGAAAAGCGGTCATCACATCACAACAAGGCAAGAAGAGCAGGTCTCAATTAACACATAAAAATTCACTTTAATTAAAAGAGTGTCAATGAGACAAATAAGTATGCTAAAATGTAGAGGACAAAACAAGGATCAAAACGACACTAAAATCATGCAATTTGGACCTATGATGCTCAAGTTATGCTAAAAACAGTGCAAGGGCATAATTGTATAAAAATGCAAGAAAAATAAAGGATAAATATTGCATTTAGGTCCCTGGAGGGACCTAAATGCAAATACCAAAAACCACCTGGGCCTGGATGCAATTTTCCCATATGCGCGGGGGACTTTTCGTAATTTCAGAAAACTTTGAGGGCCTCCCAGTAAAATACCAGGCACGCACGTGAGGCACGTGCCTGGGGACCAAAATGCAATTCCTTAAAGTATCAGGGTCGTTCTTGCAAATCACCCAGCACCTCACGTGCTACGCACGCGAGGGGCCAGGCTCGGGAGGGGACCTCAGCTTCGTGCACACGTGGCTGCACTGGGTGGCTCGGGTCGAGGTTCAGTAGGACCCGAGCCTGCAGCTGCGGTTGGAGGCTCGGTATACCCACGTGGACGCATCTGGTGGTACGGCGTGAGGCTCGGATGAACCCGAGCCTGTAGGTTTGGCGTGGAGGCTCGGTATACCCACGTGGCTTCATCATATCCGTCCGATCCAGCGGATCGGACGACACCTGTATCTTCATCTCCTCCGTAGATCGCTGGAGGAGGCGGGGCTCCGGCGAGTCGCGTGTAGCTCCTCTGTGCTCAAAGGTTGTTCTGAAGGGTCGAAGAAGCTTGATGGAGGTTCGGTGGAGTAGCTGGCGGTGCTGCGAAGCTCCGACGTTAGTCGAAAGGGGAATCAGTGGAGCTTCGCCGGGAAGAATTTCTTGAAGGCGCTCCGATGCAAACTCCAGCCAGTCAGGATACCTGCAGTAGTTAGTTTAGCCGAAGTGAGTGCATTTTGTGTGCGAGTGAGGTGAGGTGAGTGGGGGCCAGGAAGGTGACGGGAGCGGTGGCCCTGGGCTCCATCTCCGGCGAAGCAGAGGAGGAGGTGGCGCTTGGTGGTTAGGGTCGTGAAGAAGGGAAGGTGCTGTCGGAGGGGGTTGGCGATGATCGGAGTGGTCTGGCAGAGCTTAAGGGATGAACGGATGAGGGTAACGGTGGATGTAGGTGGCGTAATAATTCGGGGAAAATGAAAGAAAAAGAAGGAGGAAGAAGACCTCATCGGGGAGGGAACCCGGTGAATGTATTGGCCTGGCTTGGGCTTCCATTGGAGCCCTGGTCGTCGCACATCGAGGTTGGCCCTTCCTCGGTGCTCGGCGGAGCACGGTGGCGCCGCTACATGGCCAGAAGGCCATGGAATCACACATGGGTTGTCGCGTCCATCTTCGCCTCGAGATACAGCTCCTCTGCTGTCACTGGAGAGCTAGAGGTTGAGCCGGAGTCCCCGTGAATGGTGGATGATGCTGATCGGTGGCGGGCAAGGGTCTAAATAGGCGGAGGGGGTCGGACGGTTATGTGGTAGGAGGGGGGGGGGGTTCGAAAGGGGTTTTAATGGTGGAGCAGTGATGATGGAGGTGTATCAATGGAGGCGCGAGAAGGTGGATCTACGGGTAATGTCGGGAAGGCGTTACGAGCTCGAGGGGATGGTCGGAGCGCTGGCCAAAAAAGGAAGGGGGAGCGGGGGTTAGGCAAGGAGTAACGGCTGGGAACGGGGCTACCAGAGGAAGGAGACGAGTTGCGAGCCGTTGGATCGTGTGATCCAATGGCCAGGATACGAGCGCGGGTGGATGGCTGTGGTCAGATCCTTAGGGTCTGATCGAACGGGTGGCGTTGAGGCGCGAATGAATGGACCAGATGGAGTGATGATGAGATCCAACGGCGAGGATTGAAAGGGGACGTGGCATGAGAATAGGCGTAGGATAGGTTACGATCGAGCAGTGGAGGTTAAAGGGCGACGTGGACGCTCAGGAGGCGTGGGATAGAGGCTGATCCAACGGTTGTAGTCGAGGCGCTAAAGAGAGGTCGAGATCAGATCTGGTGGCTTGATCTGACGGCTGAAGATAGAGCGGTTGATGGACGGTGGCGATGAGGGCGAGCTGAGATGATCCAGCAGCCCAGGAGGGCGCCGGGTGGCGTGAGATGAAGCGGGCCACGTGGCGGCTCCGGAGGGCGCCACGTGGCCCAATGAGAAAATTCAGAGAAAATACAAAGAAAATTAGAAAAGAAATATTTAGAGGCCGAATTTGGAAAAGTCAAACATGAAAGTTGCTCGTCTCAACGAGATCTACAACTTTCATGTTGGTCGAAAAGCCAAAAGAGGTCAACTATACAAAAAGTGTTTTTGAGGGTATTTTTAAAGGGATAAAAATACCAAGTTTGTGGTTTTGAGATTTTTTTTTTGTATTTTTAGTAATTTTAAAGGTCAGTGATTTATAGACAAATTTATCTACCTAATTTTTAGTGGTTTTTACTAATAAAATAATTACAAGAAGAATAAAGGGAATTAAAAACAATAAATTAATGGTAATTTATACATAATATAGTACACGATAAAAACAAAGAATTAAAGGTTTATTTTATTGGATTATTTAAGACATGGGTTTTAATAAGTGGCTTTTAGTATGATGAATACGAGATTCATCAGGCACCCAGAGACGGAAGATCTACCTTGTTGTCTGACATGATGACAACAATATCTGCAACTGGGGTTACACGACTAGACAATGATGTCTACGTGAACATCTATGAAGGCCGTTGTGGACGTATACTCAAACCACAACGCCCTCCATACCTTGAGAGTTCCTCTGACTAGTTCGTCTACCGTGGACTGGTGGGACTACAACCCAATCACGCGCACCAGACACACGTATATGGCTCACGCTGACGGAGGATGCCGCGCGCGTGTATGGTGGAACTGCTGAAGACTCACGCGCGCGCAGACCAGGGCAAGGACGCAGGCACAAGGGTCTCTGCCTGTGCAAAAGACGCGCAGGGCGCTAGGCGGAAGGGAGCCTCGTGCAGAGGGGCGCACACGCAAAGGGGCGTGGTGTGCTGGAGAGGCGCAAGGGGGGAGCGCGGTGCGCAGGCACGCTCAGGCGGGGCGCCTGACGATGCGACGTGGGCCTGGGCACGACGCGCGAGCGCCTGAGGCACGCCGCCGCCGCGATCTCAGACGAGGCGTGTACGTACATGCGGCGGAGGAGGCGGCGCCGATCGGAGGAGAGAGAAAGAGAAAGAAAGGCCGGCGGGTTAGGGTTTCGAGAACTCCGGTCTAGGACCGTCGCTCTGATACCATGTTGAAGGGAATAAGCAAGATACATTCCATCAAACCCTAGAGCTCTCTTATATAGGAGAAAAGCTCTATGGGTAAATTACAAAAACAGGACAATTTAAAACTAAATAACATAATTATTATAACAATAGTTCACTCAAAAAAATGCGTGTGTTCAATCTCGTTTCGCTAATGATGAAAGAACCATCGAACAAAGCAAGATTACGCTTCAGTAAACATGCTCGATTACATCCAAAACCGTTATGATGATACGTATTTGGCATGCTATTTTGCTAAAAACCATTTATGGATAATTCTCAGATATCACTGAATCAAGTTCTGAGGGGAAAAAAAAACTGTTCAGTGTCCTAAGACACAGCTCGGCGAAACTACTCATACTTAATTTATCTTAACCGTAGTTGAGATCACGTCCTCCTATACATGCTCGAAGGCTTCGCTCAAATGATCACTTCGATCGAGAATAAAGCCATTTTAATGAAGACATGTTTAGTGTTTCCTGATTTATATCTGAATTCCTGGACTTTATCACTGAAACCGTGCACTAATCTCACAATTGATCCATAAATAAGAATGACCGAGAAGATCGATCCGCTTATCGAAAGCTAGCCTCTAATCTAAATCTTAATGCACATCAGATCCAAATAGGCCAACCATTCCCAGATACCACTAAAGTGGTTGTTCCAACATATGTTTCAGCATCCTAATCCCGACTTTTCAGATCGGGTAATCGTGTTTTGATTACATTAAGCGAACCTCCTCTTCTTAAATATGTTTAATGAAATCGGTTGTTTCATGCTTGCTTGTCTGTTTATTTGATCCGTGTTCTATTTCCGCTTCGCGCGACAGATACGAACAAGAAATATGTAAAATTGGTAAGATTGGAAGAAAAACTCGCATTCCTCTCCACGAACTCGGGGTAATTATATTGCAAGACCTGCACAACCCTCCCCATGACCCCATGCACATCCTTCAACCCACCCTTCTCCACCTCCCCGAGATCTATCACATTCAACATCACCCCCAGCACCCCCATCTCCCCTATGCCTTTCTCCATCAACCACACCCTCTACCTCATCACCATCTCCTCCCTCGCCCCTCGTCGGTGCCCGGCGCACGTTGTAGCACACAAGGTTCCCCTCCCGATCCTCACCCCGTGAAGAACCCTTGCATTGCCTAAGGAGGCGCCATATCTTTCCCGTCTGCCAGACTGTCCGGCCCGCAGTCACGTATCCATTGAGAAGTTTTCCTCAACATAGAGAGTGCCGCGGAGGGATAGAGCGATCGTGCTCGGAGGAACTTGAGGAGGAGAATGTCAGTGGATGGATGACCGAGACTCGGGAGGAGGTTGACCCCCAGAGGGCCAGGTGGCGGAGGTCTTCATTGCATCCGAGGTTGTCGAGGCATGACGGGGATGGGGCGAGCTTGCAGTTGCGGCGGCGACGGAGGCGGTTGCTGAGGAGGGACTCCTCGAGGAGCGAGCGGAACTCAAGGAGGGCTGCCTTATCTGACGGCGAAGGGGAGATTGGTCGCCGGAGGAGGAAGCGGGCATCGTGGCGGTGAGCGTGACGGTTTGCGGCTCTAGCAAGGTGGAGGGGAAGGGGTGGCGGCGGTTGGGGTTCGTTGGTGGCGGTTTTTTCTGTTGGCGGGAAGGAGGGGGTGACCATTGGAATGAGAGATGGGTGGCCGTTGGATGGGGATGTGGGAGGAGATGGCCGGAGAGATGGGAGATCTTAGCCGTCGGATGGGGATGGTGGGAAAGGAGGTGGGACTTGTTCAAAGTTCGCTCCTTTCTCTTTTTTGAGCTAAAAAAGGGAAATCTGTTTGGATTTATTTGGGGGAATTTATGTTTTTTAGCTGGAAAAAAAACGGATGGGGAAATAGCTTTTAGATTTAATATTTACTCTATCTTTGTTGGATTATGTTTTCTTTATTTATGGGATTTCATTTTATCTACTAAAGATAACTTGTGGTCAATTGAATTTTCTGGAATTTTTTGGATTATAAACCAAACATAATCTTAGCAACCTTTATCCAAACATAATCTTTGTCCAACCACAAAAATCTCATATATAGAGCTCGATAAGATTCAATTTAGCAATTTACTTGACTATCAATCATCTAATAAAACAAAAAAACTAATAAAAAATAACTCTTAGAGAAGCACAAGAGCGGTGACTTCCTGTCCCCATTCTCCACCGCCTCCTTCCCCACACCACCTCGCCAGGAGACAAAAGCTCGGATTTTGATCGCATCTCCACGCTAAATCCCGCGAAACTCGAATTGGGTCCACACCAAATCCCTCAAAGATCACTCCAGTCCGCTTCTTTGGATCTCCGGAGATGGGGCTGCAGCAGTCCAAGGAGGAGCTGCTCTACCAGCAAGCGAGCTACGGCAACACGGAAGGAATCAAAGCCCTCCGCCTCGCCGGCGCGGGACTGGAAGTAATACTTAAATCTGCGGTCCTTTATGGATGACGTTGTTTTTTGTTTGATTGTTGGTGCCCGTAAGATGTATGATGAAATGCCGAGGTGACATTGGTATGTTTGTTTATTTGTTTGTTCGTTTGAAGTGGATTGACAGGGAGGGGAAGACACCGCTGATCCTCGCATGCACGAAGCCAGACGGGTTGCCGGTTGCTAAGACGCTGATCGAGCTGGGTGCTAACGTTAATGCTTACAGACCTGGTGAGAAATGTTGTAAAGAGTTGCTTAGGAACATATCGATGAACTATATGGATCCTTCCAAGAATTATGCGTTGTTATCTCATAAATATATGGTAGAATCATCCAGACATAGTATGTTTAATTATTTACGTCACGCAAGTTGTGATGTTCGTAGCTTTTTGCCAGTTGTTTGTTGAGATTATAATTAGTCATCTGTTGGAATGGTGTGTGTGTGTGTGTCAGTTTTGGACATCATGGGCTGTGTCTTGTCTATTTGATTGAGCTTGAAGTGAATAACTTCCATGTTGATTGTTTTACTGAGTGTTTATGTGCTCTCAATCTTGCGATTGATGCTAACGGTAGTGAAGTGTGCTTGTTAATCTATGATGTAGAAGAACTATATTTGAACTGTATTGATGCACACATGTATTCAATGGTCTGGTAGTAGGACAGTGTGCCTACCACTCAAAAGACCAGGTTTCAAATCCCCCCTCGAGGAGGGTTGCATTAGGTAGCCGATAGATGCCATAAAAAAACAATCAGATCTTTCAACATGGATTTGATAATAATCCATGTAGTTGACCTTACTTACAGTGGGAGAAGGCTTTCCATTCTTGTATTGTTGTGCACATCGGCATCTCCTTTGTGGGAATGAGCTCCATAAACAACACAGTTCCTTGGATGAGCAATTTTGGAGTGTTTTTCCTACTTCCATTTCAATAAAAGGTCATATGTGTGAGTGATGACGAATAATATCATTCTAATCGTGATAATGATAACACAGTCTAATTTCAATCTAATCCTACATGTTCAGCAGGAAATCGTGATTCTTTATCCAACGGATTTTATTCGTATTGGCTTCTTTCTTTGGATGCCTCTTCTGGTTGTTAGCACTAGGATTTTAAGGTAAAAGGAGAATTATCCCATTCAATTGTCGATTATGTAAACCGCAGCAAAGATGCTGAAAGTGGGCAGAAATTCAACTAATTTTGTTTTCTTCGTTAGATGATGATAGGAACAATTTCCATTGGTTTCCAACTTTCATCACTTCTGTGACATTTGATTTTCACATGCTGCAGGTTATCATGGAGGAACTCCTCTGCATCATGCTGCAAAAAAGGGTCTTGAACCAATAGTTAATTTGCTTCTTTCTCATGGGGGTATGTCGTGGCTTTTCTAGATCGTTCTACGTGTCCAATACCTTGTCTAAACACAAGAAGTAGGTGATATTCGTTAATATGACAATTTTTTGTCTGCAAATTACTTCAGTGAATTTCTTAAGAGTGAATGATGATTGCCAGACTGCCCTTGACCTCGCGAGGGCAAAAGGACATTCAAATGTTGTTCGTGCAATAGAGGTACTTGAACTTCGTAATGTTATGCCTCTTTGTTTTTAATATTAATCTCTTTTTCAAAGAAGGGTTAAATTCCTTTTTACAAGATTTGCTTTCTCAGAAGCATATATGCTTGTTCTCCGGTTGGCTGAGGGAGATTTCCGGTCCGGGATTCTTGGAAGCCATTGCTCCTCAATGGGTATCAAGAAAAGTGTACGTTGTAAACTTCTAGGCATTTTTTATGTGCTTGCTTTTCTAATTCTTGAATCTTGTATGTAGGGATGACATCTATATCTATTTTAAAATTTGATAAGGATATTCTGCAAATATTCATATATCCATTCTAATATATCAACAAAGTTGTAGATTTATTCGTAACCATATGTAACAAAAGTCCTTTAAAAAAAACTATAACAAAGTTTTACACCTTTCGTAATAGTTGATATAATTGTTATGAAATAGATACATTTAGTATCACATGTAAGCCATCTAATATATGCATATTTAAGCTAACTTTAACGTATTTATTCTAGTATTTGATTCATATTTGTTTTAAATATGTATCCATTTTTAAGGATACGGTAACACATTTTTCATATCCGTCATTATATGTATGTGCATCCATATTCACGTTTTAAAATGGACAAGGATATGATAATATCTATATCAGTAATCCATATCCGACCGTTTGCATCTATACTCGCAAGTGATTCATATTCAGATCTCCTTTTTGGTTTTACAGTTGGACTGTTGTCTTGCCATGTGACCATCGTGATCCTATGAACTTCTCCAAGTTGGAACTTTCTATTTACCCCGATGTGCAGGTATAATTGAATCCGACAGTGAAATAACATCCCTCTGAAGTATGTATTTGTACTTGTGGTTAACTATATTGATGGTGTAACCGCTCTAGCAAATAATTATTTTAGTGATCTGTGGTGCATCTACACGTTATATAAAGAAGCTTGCTTTACATGTCAGGCTGCACAACCACGTGCTGTTATTGCACTATGGAAAGCTAAAATTGAGGAGATGAACATCAACCAGATTGATCCTGTGGTTGTTATTTTCGACAAAAGTACAAGTGAGTTATCCATGTTAAGCTTCCTGCTTTTTGACCTGTTTAGAAGAACGGGTACTTGTGGATTGTAGGATTTTTTACTGGCAATTTTGATCATTGAAAGGGTTTATCTTGCCATATATGGCTGAATGTTATAGCTGGGAGTAACATGCATGGGACCAGATGGATTAACTCAAGGAAACTAAGAAATCACATGCTAATTAGAACATCGATCATGTAAACTCAGCTCGTTTATTGTTTTAGGAATGATTTATTAAAAATCCAAGACATGTCATAAGTACACTTTTCCTTTTTAATAGGAATGCATAAGAATTTTCTCTAAGTGCTTACCATCGTCTTCTGGTAATGGGGGTCTGCATCAGAGGAAATTTCTGCTTAGATCCGATGAAATGATGCATAAGAATGCACCCTTCATGATCAAACCACCGTATATGGATCTGATCGAGAAAGGGAAAACAAAGTCGGTCTGCTTTCACCTTAGTCTGAATATTAACCCTATCCCCTCTTGACATGAGCTGGTTTAGATGTTGATGTGAAAAACATCTTCCTAGTAATCCTTGTTGTTCAAAGGTTGTAGAAAAATAGAATGCGGAAGCCGAATCAGAATTAAAGATAGAATAATAAGAACAAAGATTTTAACGTGGAATCCTACTCCAGAAGGAGCGGGATGAAACCACGGGAGAAGCCCCTAAATTGGGCGTTTATTCTATTGATGTTCTCGATGAGTACAGGGGGTGCGGGGCTCCTTATATAGCCCCACGGACAGACCCAATAGTGGCCGCTCCCCCATGTGGTACTAAACACATGGGTGGGCTCTTTTCTTTTCCAACACTCCCCCTCAAGTTGGTAGCTGGGACAGCTGCAACTTGCAATAATAAAGAAAAATATACATCATTACATCTTCACTTGAAATCACCACAATGAACGTATGTATCCGCAACTGGTAGACAAACCCGCTTGCTGACGGGTATATCAGGTCACCGGAACGTATCTCTGTCGTGCCTGGAAGGTCACCGGACTGTCTCTGTCGTGCCTGCATGGTCACCGGATCTCTGTCTCAGTCGTACCTGCGGGTCACCGGACTTTGTCTCCGTCGTGCCTTGAAGAAAACAAATCCAGTGCGGAGTCGATGTCGAGGATAGAGACACCACGACGAAGATCGATGTACCATGAAGATGGCTTGATATTCTGTGAAATCCGGAGTGTTTGGTCTGTCAGTCAATGATGTAGGATATATATGGCTTTTACTCCCCCTTTCTCCCAAACTTGTGAGAATAATGAAAAGAATAGACAAGCTGGGAGAAGCAAACATGAATCACAATTTTTTTTATGCGTACGACCTTTTCCTTGTACGCGACTTTTTTTTTTCTTTTTTTTTTCCCATCAATTTTTTTACAACATATTTGCGTACGGCTTTTTATTGTACGCGGCCTTTTCTCTCCCCCTTTTTTTTGAAAACATTTTTTTAATAAGCCGTTGACCTTTTTTTATCGGCTTTTGCATCAATTTTTTTTGAATTACGTGCGGCTTTTTCTAGATGCACGCGCCCCTTTTTCTGATTTTTTTTGAAAACTTGCAATTTACGTACGGCTTTTTATCTTATACGCGCCTTTTTCGATTTTTTTAACTCTCCCTTTTTTTTAATACATACGCCACGTGAGCTTTAAAACAAGTAGCCCACAATTTTTTTACATGACCTGTGACTCTCTCCCCCCACTTGCAATAATACTCCCCTCCTCTCCCCTTTTTAATGGATCTCGGCTGGACCCAACACATATTTTTTTTTTAAATAAATGGACCCATTACCCGTAGGGTTCCCATCTCCTTGTAAATCCGTCGCCCTCTTTGGGCTTCTCCTGCCGCCGCCGAACAGAGGGGGGGCACCGACATCGTGGGTCAGAAGGAGGACCGCCTGGAGGTCGAGTGGGGGTTAGGTCTCACGATCGAGCCCTCCGGAGCGCGCACCGTCGTGGGGAGAGGAGCACTTCGCGCGGATGTGGACAGGATTTGAAGGAGAGCGGGATTCGCATGGGACCTGCTGGTCTTGGAGATGCCGCCTAGGAGGAGGGCTGGAGCGCGAGGGGCTTGGAGCTCGTCCGAAGCACGCAAGGAGCCTGATGCTTCGCTGTGAGAGGTTGCGCCGCCGCCGTGATGCGGCCTGGAACTGAAGAGAAGAAGAGGGCCGACCAGGGGTAGCCTGGGTGCTCTCCGACGAGGCGGGAAGAAGAGGGTCGACCACCGCCGCCTGTGGATCTTCTTTGCAGGAGGACTGCGCGAATCTGGAGCCACCGCCTCCGCCTGGAGGCTCGAAGGCGATGGAAGCCGTCATGCCTGTAGAGGGTCTGTTCTGCGTGTCTGAGGGGTTCACGCCTTGCGCCTGGATCATGCCTTGCGTCTGATTATTGATGCCGCCGCCTGTGATACGGCTAGGGCAGCTTGGAGACAAAATTTAGGGTTTTTCAAATCCTATGATTCTTCGGCAAACATGAACTTTCGTGGATCTAGAGATGCAACCATGCCACATAGATGTGGCAGAACAAGCATAACTCCGTAGGTCTCGAACAATTGCAGAAAAAAATCTTCAAGAATAAATTTCCGGCAATAACTAAAAATTGATTATCCGACGAATCTTCAAAATAATCTTCAACAACAAAAATAGGGTTTCCATAGAAACCGCAGATCTGAATCTCGAATCTCGAACAAAAAATAAAATATCATAAACTTCTCGAGAATCGAACCCGCTCTGATACCATGTAGAAAAATAGAATGCGGAAGCCGAATCAGAATTAAAGATAGAATAATAAGAACAAAGATTTTAACGTGGAATCCTACTCCAGAAGGAGCGGGATGAAACCACGGGAGAAGCCCCTAAATTGGGCGTTTATTCTATTGATGTTCTCGATGAGTACAGGGGGTGCGGGGCTCCTTATATAGCCCCACGGACAGACCCAATAGTGGCCGCTCCCCCATGTGGTACTAAACACATGGGTGGGCTCTTTTCTTTTCCAACAAAGGTCAATCTAGACAACTATTCGACGTATTTAGTCTGACACGTGCATATGGAGGGTGTCATCAACTGAGTCGAACAATATTATGGTGGCAGAACTTTTTTTTTTGCTCGTGAAGATTCCCACGTACTATGAAAAATCTTGAAAAACTACCTCTAGCATTTTTCCAATTAAATTGTAAGCAAGCCTAAGTAAGATGTGGGGCATGTTTATTTTGTGGGTGGGGGGTACAATTTACTCGGACTTTTGTATATATGGGTTAGGAGGTACAGCTTAATTTGATGCGGTTTTGAACTTTTACGAAGAATTTCTATGAGAACTCATTTGCAGATACTAGATAGGACATAAATGGATTTTCTACCCATTTGCAGATACTAAATATGAGATAAAATGGATTTTCTTACCTCATGTTCTCTTTTCAGAGACACGACACAAGTTTTTATCGGCAAATGAAGGAGACAAACAGCAAATTCTTTGGTTCTATAATGCATGCAGAGGGATGCCCCAGGCAAGTACTTACGATTTTTAAAGACTTCGGTTGGGTTTTCTCGAGATAGACGGGTATGGAGTATGATGATTTAGGGAAAATAGCTTTTTTTTCATTTTGGGGGTTATCTATTTATGTAGGTCTTTTGCTCCAAACCTCAATTTTTTACCAACTTTCATTGAAACATTTCTTTGAATGATATCACGATTTCACATGTTTCAAAAGACTATGATTTCTATAAAAATGTGCAAGTAATAAAATTATCTTATTGATCATTTGAGTGTAAACGTTTGGTTCAAATTTCTTGAAAATTTGTCTGAGGAATTACCAACAAAAACCAACATAACAGATATTTGAATTTTCTTGAGTAAAGTGTTATTTGAATGTTAAGTTCGATTTTATATAAATCTTGCAGCCAAGCATGCCTGCTCCATCGGGTCCGGCTATCTACGCGTCGTCGATGACTCCTAGTGCTCCATTGCCCACTCCCGCAGACGCGGAGTTAGTCATGGCAATTACTTCCTCCATTCAATCAGCAGTGGCTGAGGGAGCTCTCCGTCCTCCCAACACTGCACTGGTTACACAAGACACGGATACAGGGGGTTGGGGGGACTCTGACAACTCCACTTTCAGCGGTTGGGGTCCGCCGGAGGGACAGACGATTCCACTACAAGCCACCAATGGATGGGCTGATGAGCCAGCCGACAACTCCTATGGCGGATGGGCTGCTCTAGGACCAGAGCCAGGAACATCTTCCCATGATCACAAACCTGAGGACAACTCTCTACATGCTGTTCCACAGACTCAAGATCTGCCGCCTCCGGTTTCTGCACCGACGACCCCTCCAGTCACTGAAGAGACGTTTATGAGTGGCCCAATTCACTACCCAATGGTAGACCTCAGCCCTGTCGATACCAGCAACTCAGTGGATACGAGCACGGAACCTCCTGCAAGCAAGAGCAGCAGCATCTCACGATCATGCGTTATCTGCCTGGATGCTCCAGTGGAGGGCGCGTGCATTCCGTGCGGTCACATGGCGGGATGCATGTCTTGCCTGAAGGAGGTCAATGCAAAGAACTGGGGATGTCCCGTGTGCCGCGCCAAGATTGAACAGGTAGTCAGGCTGTACACAGTCTGATAACGTGTGGCTCGTGTTTGATGCGGGTGTTCTTCGCTTTACATCCTCATCTTGATCTTGTACCTCATGTGCTTATGTGCAAGCTTTCGACCTAAACATTATAGGAAATAAAAGAGGGAAAATCTTAGAGTATATGTTTGTTTTGTAGCAAAAGAGTGTAGTCAGATTAGATCAACTCTGTGACTGTTTTTTTCTCTCTGGTATTTTTATTTTCATATGTGAATTTAACAGTTTAGGCTTTTTGCTGCGTATTTATGCTGCACTTTTATGTGTACTGTTTTTTGAGAAAACTTTTATGTATACTTGTTGTGCAGTAACTCACTGATATATTTGATTGTATTTAACTTGTATTCGAAGAGAGTAATGATAAGTATGAAAGTATAACTACTGATTGATGGATAATAAATGATTGAGATATGATGAGACACATGGATGCTGAAAATATCGGATCAGCAGGTGCCCAACTTGGCCTGCACATTATAACCCTAAACTCACATAAACCTGATTGAAAATGCCTGGATCGAGTATCCAATGTTTTATAACTCGTGCCCCGTCAAAAAATCCATATGGAAAAGCGAATACTGGTTGGATATTCAGCTGTAAGCTTCCGCTACTCCCACAGATGATCAGATACGGACATGGAATGTGCGTTACCTTATTTTTATACATTTTAAAATATGAAAATAGATACAGAGCTATATGTGCACAATGTCAACATATCAATAAAAATGAATTTAAACAGATGTAAAACAAATGCTAACAATATAATAAATAATTTATCACGTAGCTAAAATATAAATGTTTTGGCTCGTGTACACAACAATTATACTAAATGTATTCATTTCACAACAATTATAACAAATGGTAAAGGAATATATAAAAGTTTGTTAATATAGTTGTAAATAAATGTATAATTATAATTAGCTATCAAAGCGGATATATGGATATAAATATTTGCCGATATCAAGATGGTATTTGTATCCCTCTTCATTTTAAGGCGGATGCACATGATCGAGTGTCCATTGTTGAACTCATTATCATGTTTATACTAAATGGATATGATTTATCATGTCGATGCTCCACATAGATGATTTCATCACGCCTAGGATTTACATGTGTAATTTGTCACTTCGTGACACAAAACACATGCGATTTTTGGCCCTTTTTAACGCGACATAACCTCATCCTCCCCCCCCCCCCCCCCCAAAAAAAAAAGTTGTATTAGTTTCATTATTTCCTTTGGTTATTATCTTTAAATTTGCTCCAAACCCTTTTTCTACTAGCTCGACATGGGTTTAATAGTCACTTCACGCATTGCGTGATTTTCCCTTGCATCCCACAGCATAATACTAGCCCTTATCTAAGTTTAAGAGATTCAGTTTTGAAGTTGCTACATCTAGTAATCATAAAGTATGAGAGTGGTTTATAAGTAGTGGGGACTGTGGTCAAGTGGTCTAGTTGGGTCAATTATCAACAATTATTTAGGCTAGTTATCCTACATAGCATCTCGGGTTTAGGTTTGGGACGTCACAAATGGTATCAAAACAAGTTCTCCCTAACAGTGAAGAAGGCTACGCAAGAGATGGAGCCACCTCTACCAAAGAGATAGAAGAAAAGAGCTACCCAAGAGTGTACAACCACCATTATTACTTAGAATAAGTAATGGGTCATATTGCAACAAGGACTTTGCATAGAGCTGAGAGTGGGCTATACATAGCAGGGAACACTACTATACAACTTAAGCTTAAGCATTTTGACATGTTGTCAAGGGATCCAGCTATCCCAAGCATAACAAGTTGGGGTTGTTATCTTCCATAACATCTCAGGTCTAGTCCCATGGCGTTACAGTCTCTGTGTAGCTGGTTATTCGAAACATATAAATTACATATGTGGCGTATATTGTATTTAAGTGCAACCCTCCTTGTAACATCCTATTTTATAGGAAAATGCCAATAGATAATTATCAATCACTAAGGGTTCGTTTGGTTGCAGGGTTGGAGAGGGTTAGGTTGGGTTGGGGTACCCTTGTGAATAGTAAATTGTGAGGAGGATTGGGAGGGTTGGAAGGAGGGGTACCCTGGGTTGGGCCAACCCAACCCTGCCCAACCCTGCAACAAAATGAACCCTAATATTTGATCCCTTTAAATGAATAGGTTGTAGGCAAGTTGTCGAAGTAGGGTGCTTCCAGAGGAGGGAAGTGAGAGAATGAAGGTAAAAACCTAATCATTAGGACTTAGTAAAAACATGTGGATCCAATACATTGGTACGTTTAGAGATGGGATGGGTCGGGATGGGTTGGGCCCTGAAGGGCCTAGGTCCATGCCCATCTAAAAAATTTGAGCCTTGGGTTGGCCCTTGGCCTGTGAATTTCTGTGTGGTTCGGTCCAAGCCCAGAACCGACCCATCTCCAAATTGACTCAATCAAGAAAGTTATTTTCTTGGTCACTATTTGATCTTTCCATCAAAAATCAATCACGAAAAAAATACTGTTGTGCTAACTCTGGTTGCAAAATCATTTTCACATATTGCTTAGCAATGTTATTTTATTCCTTTATGGTGGTATGTTTTTCATGTTATGTCAATAAGTGTTTAAACTATTTATTGTCCATGTCCCATCTTTTCAAGTTATTGAGTACTCACAATATTATTCAGCTTCCATTTCTCGTTTGGACTTTCAATTTCAACATCAACATGTGAATTTTCATGTTCCTAAGCTCATTCATAAGGTCTTATCTACCCAAATAATATGAAGACATCTCTATAATAGCAACATCAACTAACATGGCAAAGAAGAAACTTCATTCGTGGTCATTCATATACGACAAAATTACACAAAAGAATGAAACAAAAATAAAAAATTGCAAGTAGAAAGAGATCTGAATGATGGAAAACTTATAATACCAGTACCATAAAATGAATAAACAGTCCATTAATGAATGTGCCAACCATACTGGAGACAAATTTATCGAACACAATAAAGCAATTCACCATTTAAATGAACAAGAACAATGTAGGAAAAGCATGGCAATGCTAAAGCACAAAACTAGAGAAAGGAAAGTAGGCTCTTCTTCACTGTTAACGCATTAGGAAGCGAAGAATCTATTGGACTTCAAAGGCAAAGCTTCACAAACCCAACAGAGAGAAGCTTAGAGGAACAAGAGAGCCTTGACATCTTTTCAGAAGTGGGGTAACCGCGATGGCGACCCTCGCAGTCGTGGCGAATGCAACAAGGCTAGGGTGTGCGAATGAGGAGCAGTGGGGCTATCATCCTGGACCGTGGATCGATAAAGGAGTGGCCTAGTCGTGCAAAGTTATGAGCAAAGTTACCTAGCACGATATAAAAAATTCAATAATTAAGGTATAAGAAGTGTGCAAAAGAAACAACTGAGGTAAAGCGTCCTCACAAAGAAACAAATTCTAATCATTCTCAGTTGGTATGAATAACCCAAGCCTCATAGATAGTTTATGGTCTTGGTCCACGTGATACCTCACACTATGATTCCAAAGTAATAAGAAGTCCTTAGGATTAGGGTGCCTCCGTAGGCATGCGGTGGAGTATGATGCATTATAACTAAGTTCCCAATACGTCTACTTAGTTTCACTTATCAAACTGTTTCTCCGATTCCTAAATCAATTTTCAACTCGTGAATCATCATAACCGCCTCAAGTCCACTATCCATGTGCAAGAGTCCACAATGATGTAGGGCACGAGTCTGGCCACTGATTATCAAGATCATTCTTACCATAGTCAGAATCACCACGACCATCCCAATCCTCCTTATGTAGAGGAGACTTGTATTTCATTCCCAACTTCATTAACCGTATTTCCCGGAACTCCCCTCTTAGCTCCCGCTCAGAATACCGACAAATGTGACCTACACCAACCAGTACACAAGTGTTAACTCTAAATGAACAAGTGAAACACTAGACTACCAACCATGACTACTTGGTCTGCACTCGAAGCACTAGGCTAAAGGCCCACAAGTGTTGAGGCGGAACACCACGTCGTGACTCTCGATGTGCCAACCAATTTGTCCCCCAACCAACGTAACTGTTGTGTTCGTGACGTTTAAGATTTTACCCGAGACCCCAAGGTTGCATGCCCCACTCCTTGTGGCAACTAACTCCATCTACCCATTCATCTTGAAATATCACCCATATGATAATAATCACCTTATACTAAAATCGATTCTTTAGAAACTTTGAATTGATTTTGGATCACCCTAGACTAAAATTGTGCAGATGTTTGGTCAATGGAGTGTTGCATACTACAATTAGCACTATCACATCAAGCGATGCAAATGTGCGAGTCTCATGACATTATGGAGAATTAGCAACCAATGCACAACTAGAGGACTGTCGTCCATGTTTGATGAAGCAGAAGGGAAATTTTCCAATCTTGTGAGCATCTATAGTGACATAATTAATGATCTCACATGAAGAGTGTATCCTTTTTGATGCAGTAGAGAGCCTCTACTGCTTCTTATAGATAGAAATAGAGAAAAGAGATCTTATTTGAAGGCCCACAGTTTTGCTGCGGAAGTTCCACTGGCATTGTGCTACCAATTCCATTTTTTCTACAGAAAATAAAGAAAATACCAACAACAAACTTTCCATTCGAGAGTTATCCTCTTGTTCAACCAATTTAATGAAAGATTTCAGAATTATCGAGCCAGAGGACAGTGTGAGTATCTTAAGGAATGCAAAGACCCTGCTAATTAAAATGTTGCAGCAATAGAAATCTGCAATGGCCCTGAAAACAGATTAGGAGGGGGGGTTGGGGTTATGAGTCTATCCATTCAACTTCTCACTGAATAAATTATAGCAAGTTTCAGCTTGATCAATGTTGCACAATCAAAGTAGGTCTCCAACTACATATAATCCCAGAACAAGATAACCAAGTACTAGACTTCCATTATAAAGTGAAGGTGATAACTAATGTTCTAGTGTGGAAAATATATGATCGATCATCGCGTGGAAAACTGCAGCAAGGAGGGTAGTAAGACATCGTACCTCAATCGTGACCTTGGTTTCTCCATCCATAGAGAATAGCACGCTCGATGCTTCGTTGGTGACGTGAACCTGCACACGAGGGTGACCTCGACCTTCTCTACGTGGTGATGGCTTCGGATCGCCGATCCGACGCACTCTGACGAGCTCTGGCGAGAGGGAGGGAGGAGGAAGGGGGCTGCTCTTGAGTTTGGAAGTGAGGGGTGACATTTGGGGGGGTTCATGTGAATCAAAATTCGGATTCGGATCTTGGCTCGGATCGAAATTTGATATACTTATGTACTTGTAGTTTATTTAAATATTTAAATAAGCACTTCCAGTTCAATTAATTATTGGCATAACTAACTAACGACTTCCAGTGCATTTATCTATTTAAAAGACAGATTTGTTGGCATTTATTTAAATGAATAGAGATAATTCTAGTTTCATAGTTTACAAATCTAATCAAAAGTCAAAAGTTTCGCTATTTATTTAAATATATAGATACACACTTCCAGTTATACATGCAATGTAAATTTAAAAATCATTGGCTAAGATAAACAAACTCTTAAACAAGTGGTAATCTTATTTAATTGAACAAATAAATATTATTCTCATAAACTATAAACAATACTTAGTTGTTATTCCAATTTTTAGCAACCCACTCAACTAAACATACATGCACATCTTAAACAATTACAACAATATATATCATGGATATCAACATGCAACTCTTGATAACATCATGAAAAAATTTTAGTTCTTAAATAATTACCAAAGAGCTACAAATCAACCCTTAAATCACTGCTCACTAAATAATAGAATTTTCAAAGTCAAAAGGTCAATGAAGGTGGATAAGGTCTTACCTCTCTTGCTCTCAACTTAGATAAAGCATTACCTGAGAGGTCATCACGATGAACTACAATCCAAATATGAAATAAAAAAGTCAACATGTATTTCTCATGTTATATTCGAAATCTTATACATATATATGAACCAAACTCTCATGCATGCATATATTTCTTATGCATAAATCATTCTACAATCACGTAAAGATGTCTAAAGATATCATACCAACTGAAGGGAACTCCTACAACTTCTTTACGATTCTGCCTCTTTCTAACCAAACACTAATTATGATACATATATTCCGATCTCTAGAGCTAGTATTTGGTGGATTCTATGGTAAATATGAGATCTTCTTTCTAGATTGCTGCAGCTGTTTTAAAGGCTTCCTATAATAGAGGATGTGTGGGTCTTTTTTTTAGACTTTTCTTGCATGGATTTGGGTTGCCAGCGCGCCAAGTGTCCTAAAGGTCAAGGCTTGTTTAAGCCTCTACTGAATCTTGTGAAGACCTTTAGATTATTCTAAGTTACTAGTAGAGACATTGTAACGTCTTTTGAGAGAAGAAAATACCTATGGCACACTATCTTGAGTAATTACCTATGGCACACTATCTTGAGTAATTATCCTCATCCCCTTTTAATTATAATTAAGATTCTCAATCCTTCATTTTCGTATCTCAAGCTACACATTTTTTCTACTTGAATCTTGAAATGATTCAAGTTGGCTCTTTTCATGATTTTCTTAACAACACTTTTGTACCCTATTCCAATTTCAATTGATTTGCATATGAATTATGCATATATTAGTTTTTCTTGATTTTACCATAACTATATTGTAAGGCAGTCTTATCATGTCAATTATTGGACTAACGGGTCAGGTTGACCTATTGAATTTTTTAAAGATGACAATATAGCGAAGGAATAAGAGTAATTGAAGATGCCTATACTAGTGACCATGATGAGGACGAATGGAAGTCACAGTACAGTTGTATACATGGAAATGATTCAAAATTGAGTATTACAGATATACGAGGATAGATTCTTTGGGACATGTATAAGAAGAATAAGGAAAGTAGTGCTAGCTAACCATTGTGCAATGAGAAAGTGATGTTGCTATGAGAATAGAAGGGAAAGATCGACCACCAATTGTAAAAGCAAAGAGTTGACATTATTTATATATATATGTAACAAAGATAAGTTAGATTATACACGATTGAATTCCATATAGAATCATATGGATTGTCATGTAGGTTTTGAGCATTTATCTGGGTCAATCATTGGTTCATGGGTTGAAGTACAGGTAAGTCCAAGTCCAACCCATTTATTACTTGATCAAATTTACACTTTGTAAGCAATTCACTCCAAATCTAGTTGGGTTTGGACGACACTCAAGGATTGGGCTCATTGACTCGGTCGGACTAACTCAACACAAACATATGGATACAAAATTTCTTACATATACAATGTAATATGTCTAATATAAATGATAGCATTACGGATGTATATGACACATATATCCTTCTGCATGTACAATGTAATACTGATATTACTTATATGTTTTCATACAATACATATACATCACTAGATATCATAGATACACATATTTAATACATTATGTGATTAGAAATAATTAATTACCTAGATTAGAAGTCTCAATATAATCTCACGAGGGATAGAGCTTTCTTTCTCCAGAAGCAGAGACCCACAAACAGGAACTTCGCGGCGCCAAATCCCAACCCCCATCTCCCACCTCCAAATCCGACCTCGACCCCCTTCCCAAAACCCTAGAATCTCCCCACCCCGGTCCCCAAAATCCCACCTTGGATACCTCCTCGATCGATTTCCCCCAGGAAGAAAAACCCTAGTCCGGTGATCCAACAAGGCAGAAGGCAAGATGAGGATCATGATCAAGGGAGGCGTGTGGAAGAACACGGAGGATGAGATCCTCAAGGCGGCGGTGATGAAGTACGGGAAGAACCAGTGGGCGCGGATTTCGTCGCTTCTGGTCAGGAAGTCCGCCAAGCAGTGCAAGGCCCGGTGGTACGAGTGGCTCGATCCATCCATCAAGAAGGTGCGTCGACGCTCTATTGTTGTCTAATTGTTGCTTTTTTATTGCAAATTTCGATTTTTCTCGGGTTCTACGCGCGATTGAGGCCGTGGCTTGTTGTGTTATGCTCTATTTTCATATAGATGTTGCTTTGTTTGGCTCAAAGCGTCGATCTTCGTGGGTTCTGCGCACGTCTGAGGTGTGGGTTTTGTTTTTTACTCGATAGAACACTTCTGGGTGTGATGATAGAATAGGCTGAGTGAGATCATCTGCAGAGGTAGTGAGTTGCTTGGAATGGCCAGAACGGAGAAGAACTTCTAGTGGACAATGGGGCTAATCAGGCCTACTTTCCTGGGGTCGAATTTGGGAATAAGGCTATACGCATTGAGTTGCATTTGTTCTAGCACATGTTGTATGAGAATAGGAGTTGTCTAGAGGATTCATTTCACCAAGTTTACAAACTCTTACGGACTAAGTGCACTCAGCTTAACAGCCCCTGAACCCACAAAGATGACTCATTATCTGGGTAACATCTTGAACTCGTGAACACAGTACAGTTTCTTATTTGCCGGAGAACATGAAGAATCGCCGGAGCGTGGCATCTATGCAAATGCTACCACAAACAGCATAATAGGGGCATGGACTCTGGTTTTACGGTATTTGTATTTGATAGAAACAAATAAATTGATGACAGATGCTAGCCAAAATATAAACTGTAGTACTAGGAACCTCAGCTGTAGAGCTCCTTGGAATGGCCAAAATGGAGAGACACCACTGAGGGGAAAAGAAGCGATTATACTAGAGGAGGGGCTTATTTGGCCTTCCTTTGTTAGGTTGAGTTTGTTTTGAGGGAAGAATTATGAGTGCAACTAGTCTAGCATATGTTGCATGTTGGGTAGTACACGGTACAATTATTATAGCATAGGTCGTGGGCTGTGTTCTGTACGAGAAACTAAATTATCGTTATTAGAGTATACCATGGAAGGCCGTATCGATATCGATATCGTTTCGGTCCGCCAGAAAAAGGATATATTAGGATATATCGCCGATATATCGACGATATCGGTGGAAATGTTGAAAATAGTTCAAAAAAGCCAATTTTTTTGCCATTTTTTAGAAATTAACGTCATCCAAGATATCAAACCAACAAATAACCTACAAATAAACACTTAAATCACACATATCGGTCATTTATAGACCATATATTGCACATATTGGTATCACACATATCGGTCATATCGAACATATCGATATTAATATTGATTCTTGACTTATAAATATTGGAAATGGATTTTATTCCAGTTCTTATAACATGAAATACTACAAATATACACCTAGAAAATACATATAGATCATTTATGAGGACTATGATCCTTATAGTGCATATATTGGTCATATCGAACATGTCCTGATATTGTTAGTTGTTGACATACTATATATATTGAAAATGGACTTCATCCAAGTACTTTGATCACTAAATAATTTACAAATGTACTCTTACTATCTTAGATAACACATATCGATCATCTATGAACCTTATATCGCATATATCGATATGGCGGTACTGTTAGTTGTTGACCTATATATATATATATTGAAAATGGAGTTATCCAAGTTCTTAGATCACTAAATAACTTACAAGTATACTCTTAGATCACACATATCGATCATATATAAAGCTTATATTGCATATATCGATCATTTCGAACATATCGATAGTAATGTTGATTCTTGACTTATAGATTTTTTTGAAGAATTGACTTATATAGACATTGGAAATGGATTTCATTCAAGTTTTACAACATGAAATAACTTGTAAATATACACAAAGTTGAAGAACCATTATTTTAATACTAGGTGTAACTAGATAGGTAGTGGAATCAAGCTTGCATGAATAATAGCATTGATATAGGGATATCGATGAAATATCGACGATATCAGTCGATATCCTGTATTTTTTGTACTGAATCTATTCATTTTTGACCAATATGGATCGATATGGCGATATATCGCTGATATATCGCAGATATCCCTGTAAAAAGATATACACTCCGATTTCGATACCCCCAACCTCTCGATACCGATATATCAGCAATATATCGCCGATATATCACCGATGCGGCCTTCCATGTCTAAAACCATGCCCTTGGACTTTGTTTAAGACTGTATATTGCCTTATGGAGTCTACAAACCTGTTGACACTCCCCCTCAGCATAAAACCCCGGAGGCTGCTGCATGTATACCTCCTCATGTAGATCTACATACAAAAAAGCACTTTTAACATCTAGCTAAAATAAGGGCCAGCCACGTACGACTGCAACTGAAAGAAGAACACGTAAAGTGGAGTAACGAGCAACAGGAGAGAACATGTCCATATAATCTACACCGTAGGTCTGAGTAAAGCCACATGCCATCAATCTTGCCTTATAACGATCCGCGCTCCCATCTGCATGATGTTTAATAGTAAACACCCATTTGCAACTGACAATAACGGCGCCAGGAGGAGCAGACACCAAACTCCAGGTACCACGTCATTGCAAAGCGGTCATCTCTTCCTCCATAGCTAAACGCCATCGACTATCTTTCAAGGCCTCCTGGTAAGTCCATGGAATATCCATGGCACATAGAGCAACTGCAAATTTATGAAAATCCCCTGTCAGGCGATGAAAAGACATATGGGAAGCAAGCGGATATAACACACATGTACGCTTTTGCTTCGTAATGGCAATGGGTATGTCTAGGTCCTCGGGAACCTCCTCCTGCAATGATCCCTGTATAGAAATATCTCCAGACCCATTATTAGAAACCATGTTATCATAACAAACCTGGGGTGTGCTGGATGATGGGCGATGACCATGAGCAGAAGCTGGCCGACGGGTATAGAATTTTAGTAGTGGTGGAACAATGGTCGCAGGCGTCTATGTAGTGGGAAGTGGTGGTGTTGGTGGAGGAGGAGGTAGTGGTGTAATGGGTAGAGAAGACAACCGACTCGTAGGAGGTGGTGGCATGTAGATTTCAGTATCAGACTCCTAAGACTCCAACCAGTCACCTGTAGGAGAGAAATACGTCAAGGACTCAAAAGATGTGACATCAGCACTGATATCGTATTTCCTGTGTAATGGATCATAGCACCGATATTCCTTCTAGGTCCTGGAGTACAAAACAAACACATATTTGATAGCCCTCGGAGAGAACTTGTCAAGATCTGGAGCCAACCGGTGAACAAATGCAACAGAGCCAAAGACACTGGGAGTAAGAGAGAACAACTCCTTCTCAGGGAAGGCTATAGAGAAAGGAATTTTCTCACCCAAGACAAACAAGGGCATGCGATTTACTAGATAACATGTCGTAAGAATAACATCACCCCAAAACGAATGTGGGGCACGAATCTGAATGAATAGGGTCTGAGTGACATCAAGTAAATGTCGATGCTTTCTCTTGCAACACCATTTTGCTGAGAAGTGTAAGCACACGATGTTTGATGAATTATACCACAGGAGGAAAAAATATGATAGTGAACGAGTACAAAATTCCAAAGCATTATCGATTCTCACAAATGTCACAGAAGAAGAGAAAACATTCTGCACTTCATTGATAAAAGTTTTGATCACATCCTATGCTTCAGATTTATTCTTCAATAGAAACACCCATGACAAACGAGAAAAATCATCTACTGCAACAAGATAAAATATGTGTCCCAGGTGATCAGGAACACGACTTGGACCCCAAATATCGATATGAACTAACTCGAAAAGGGAGCTACTGCTCCGACTCTGATGACTGGGAAAAGCTGACCGATGATGCTTTCCCAACTTGACACGCTTCACACTGGAAGGAGGAACTCGGAGAAATTTGCGGCAAAATGCGACACATCTTCTGGAGAAGGAGGTGGCCAAAACGTATATGCCAAGTATAGGGAGAGACTGGTTCGGTTGAACGAAAGGATGCGCCTGCATAGGGAGTACCGACCAGGCGATAAAGGCCACCCTGCTCACGGCCACAACTAATCACTCTGCCCATAAGAATGTCCTGAAAAACAATAGACGATGGGTCAAAAATATCTCGACAGTGCAAATTCTTTATAATCTGACTAATATATAACAAATTTATAGAGAAATCCGGAGCATGTAACGCATTCTGCAGACGCATCGATGGCGTCAAACTAATCTCCCCGTGTCCTGTGATCAGGGAATGAGTCCCATCGGCTATCACCACGGTTCTCCCTTGAGGAACCTGTCTATATGCTGTAAGCTGCTCTCTATCTCCACATAAATGATGTGTCGCCCCGGAGTCCATAATCCATTCTGTAATCTCAGATCCATGACAAGAGGTAAAAGCATAAGGACTACCTGAGATGCTGGTTGTAGCAAACGTGCTGGCAAAAGCAGAAGCTGCCACATCTGCATGACCTCCTGGAGATGAGGCAGGAGGCATGATATCCCTTAGTCTAGTTACGAGATCATCAAATCTTTGATCTAAAATAGAAGGTGCAGGAGACTCAACATGTTCCGCTACCTGCGCTGATGCTAGCATCGCTCGTAGCTCATAGTTCGTCTCATCCATCTTGACAATTGGTGCCAGACCTCTGAAAGCACATGTAGCGGGTACATCGACTTTGTTTTCTGACATGTTGCAGGATGCGCCTGTATAAGACCTTTCTGGATCATCTCTCTAGTGTAATGACAATCCACTTCGATATGCTTTGTCCGTTCATGAAAAGCAAGGTTATTGGCAATAAACAAAGCTGCTTGATTATCACATAGAAGCTTCATGGGAAGAGAACCTCAACAGTAAGGTCGGTTAATATTGATCTGACCCACATCATCTCTGCACACCCTTATGCCATGACCATGTATTCAGATTCCGCACTAGATCTAGCCATCGCCGTCTGCTTCTTGCTTTTCCATGAAACTATTGAGTTGCCAACGAAAATAGCAAAGCCAGAAGTGGACTTTCTATCTTTGGGACATCCTGCATAATCTGCATCTGCACATGCTGTCACATCAAGAGATGGATCCCTACTGAATATGAGGCCCGAACCAGGTGAAGCCTTCAAATATCTCAAGATCATATGGACGGCATGCATATGCACCTTCCCGGGCTGCTCCATGAACTGCTGACTTTGCTTACTGCAAAAGCAATGCCCGGCTTGGTGATGGTAACGTATAAGAGCTTCCCAACAAGCTCCATGTATCTTCTCCTGTCGACTTCCTCCGTGTCCTCATCATATAGCCTCATACTTGCATCCATAGGTGTGGTAGCAGGTTTACACCCTGTCATACCTATCTCAAAGAGAAGGTCCATAACAAACTTCCTCTGATACCAGGCCACATTGGTTCCTGGCGAATTCCAACCCAAGGAAGTAACGAAGCTTGCCAAGGTCCTTAGTCACAAACTATTGACCAAGAAACTCCTTGGCAGTATGAATGCCCTGCTCATCATCTCCTGTAATAACAATATCATCCACATAAACAAGAATAGCCACAATACCTCTGTGTGTCCTTTGAACAAACAGTGAGTGGTCCGCAGTAAACCGAACAAACCCCTGTTGCTCTATCAGCTCTGATAGCTTTTGGGACCAAGCTCTCGGACTCTTCTTCAAGCCATAAATCGCCTTACGAAGTCTACACACCTTCTGGGACTCCCCTCAGTAGCAAATCCTGTTAGTTGTTGCATGTATACTTCTTCCTGTAGATCCCCATAGAGGAATGCGTTCTTCACATTAAGCTGGTATAAAGGCCAGTCCCGTGAAACAACAACAGAGAGAAGAATGCGTAGTGTTGAGTGTCTTGCTATTGGAGAGAAGGTATCCAGATAGTCCAAACCATAGGTTTGAGTAAAGCCCCGAGCCACAAGCCTTGCCTTGTAGCGGTCCACACTGCCATCTGCCCTCTGCTTAACCGTAAAAATTCATTTGCAGCTAACAACAGAGGCACCTGGAGGAGCAGAAACAATGCTCCAGGTCCCACGTGACTGTAGGGCCGCCATTTCTTCTTTCATTGCAAGTCATCACCTGCTGTCCTGAAGTGCCTCTTGATATGTTCGCGGGATATTGACCGCCGATAGTCCCACCACAAACTTCATGCAATCTGCGGAAAGGTGATCCAAGGATACATGCGCAGCAAGAGGGTACGTGGCACATTTGCGACGAGGTTTCCGTAGGACAATAGGTATCTCCAGATCATTAGCCTCATCATCCTCTGGAACCAACTCATCCTGTGTAGTATCTAAATTGCCAGTGCCATCAGTAGAAACAATATGTTCATGACATACCTGAGGCATGGTGGATGATGTCGACGGCGCAAGAGCAGAGGAGCGAGTAGAAGACCTACGAGAATAAACATGGGGTAAAAGTGTGGACTTGGTGCTAGGAGGTGGAGGTGGAGATGACCGAGGAGCATCAGAAGTAGCATGGGGAGGAGAAGATGGAGGTGGGGGAACCACCACATCCTATCTAGAGCCAGCATGGGACAACCTGTCACCTGTAGGAGAGAAATACATAATAGATTCAAAAAATGTAACGTCAGCACTCACGTAGTATTTCCTTTCAATAGGGTCAAAACATCTATATCCCTTTTGGGTACGTAAATAGCCAACAAAAACACATTTGACAGCTCTAGGAGAGAGCTTGTTCTGACCAGGAGTAAAGTCATGAACAAAAGCAACCGATCCAAATACCCTGGGAGGAAGAGAGAAGAGTTCTTTCTCGGGAAATGCAATCTGAAAGGAGATCATCTCACCAAGAATAGTGGAAGGCAGACGATTCACCAGGTGGCAAGTGGTGAGAACCGCATCTCCCCAGAAAGAATGTGGAGTATGACTGTGAATCAACAAGGTTCTTGTGACGTCAAGAAGGTGTCGATGTTTACGTTCTACCACACCATTTTGCTGTGATGTATAATTGCAAGAAGTCTGATGAACAATACCCAAAGATCTGAGAAATTCTGCTCAGCATAATGTAGAGAATTCCAAAGCATTATCATTACGAATGAATTTGACGTTGGCAGAGAAAATATTGTTCACTTCAATAAGAAAGGTCTTAATCATAGAACCTGCTTCAGACTTATATTTTAACATAAAAAACCCAAGAGAGTGTAGAATAATCATCCACAGCAACCATATAAAACCGATGCCCCTGATGGTCAGGGACACCACTGGGACCTCAAATGTCAAAATGAAACAACTCGAAAGATCGACGACTAGTACGACTCGGACGACTCAGAAAAGAGGAGCGATGATGTTTCCCAAGTTGACAAGCTTTACAGTCCAATGCAGTACGAGGAGATATTTGCGGAAGAACCCTTATCATCTTTTGAAGATGCAGATGACCAAAACGAAGATGCCACGTGAAAGGAGAAACAAGACCAGATGGAATAGAGGCTACTCCAGCACATGATGGAACTGCAAGCCTGTACAATCCTCTCTGCTCATGGCCATGAGTAATCATCCTGCCAGTTAGCATGCCCTGGAACATAAGAGAAGAGGGGTCAAAGATGGCACGACAATGTAAATCTTTTGTAATTTGACTGATTGACAAAAGATTCATTTGAAAATCTGGAGCATGTAAGACGTTCTGAAGACATATAGAAGGTGCTAAAACAATCTCCCCCTGACCAACAATGGGTAGTCAAACTCCATTGGCAATGATCAGGGATCACCCAGGAGGAATAGATCGGTAAGAGGTAAACTGCGTCCGATCGCCACACATACGATGGGACGCTCCAGAATCCATTATCCAATCTGTTACATCAGAACTGCTACTACTGGTAAACACATAGGGAATACCTGAGGAACTAGACAATGCTCTGGCAGTGGCCGCTGCATCTGATGGGCCTGCAGTATGAGGCACAATGGTGGTCACCATTTCCCGAAGTCTCGAGACTAGATCATCAAAACGTGCATCTGTAGTAGGGGCTGGTAAAGAGTCTGTCTGCTCAGCAACATGTGCATACGCCGGATATCCATGCTTATGAAAGCATGTCTCCTTCGAGTGTCCAGGACGATGACAATAGGAACATGGACCTCTCTGACATCCTCCACCTCGACCACGAGTGCCACGGCCACGGAACTGGGACGAGCATCCACGGCCTCGAGAGGCGGTCATAGCCGAAGACGTCGTTTGTGGCGTAGTAGTAGGCGTGGTATTAATCCTACTCAGACGTTTGTAGACCTCCTCCATTGGTGGTATGTTCTCGCCAGTTAGAAGTTGAGTACGAGCAGCATTGTACTCTGAGTAAAGGGAAGATAAGAAAACTCCAGTCATAGTGGCATTCCGATACGCCTGTTGTTCCACGCTGGTAGTAATAGGCATGAAACTGTGGAGTCGTTCAAACATGCCTCTCAGATGAGCGAAGTGGGCATGGAGAGGTCGACCATTCTGCTTGGTCGAGAAAATGTCAAACTGAAGTTGGAGGATCTTGCTTTCATTTTTCACTTGACCATAAGTAGCAGCCAATATATCCCACATGGCCTTTGCAGTTGGCTGATTGACAATATCATTAGCAATCTCTGTGCCAAGTGTCCCAGAGAGCCAGATACGAGCATAGGCATCATCTTGCTTCCATGATGCATTTGCCTCATTCTTGTCCGCCGGCTCCAAGTCTGTCAAAATATGCTCCTTGTTGTGGCATTGCATTAGGGTACGAAACATCATGGACCATAACTCGTAGTTGGTCCCGTCCATCTTCACGATAGGTGTCGGGCCCTTGAAGGCACCGGAAGAGGAGAACACATCACCATTATTTCCTGTCATTCTTCAAGAGGCCAAGTCGCGGAACAAGAGGGGAACAACTCAATAATAGGCTTGTCTACAACATCATAAGGGGGATGAGATGTATCTGTAGACTCATACAGTCATCCCTAATGCTTCGTTCGAGGTCTAGGGCCTCAAATCACATGATAAATCGAACTATAACACATATTTAGAATCAGTCCAGACCTCAATACGGTTGGACAGGGGGCTGCCGGGCACGCACAAGGGCCTTGGGGCCTTAGGCAGGTGCTGGAGCCCCTGTGGAAGGAGGGGCTGGGTGGCGTCGCTGCAGAGAGGGAAGCACTGCCGACCTTGGAAGGCGGCGCGGGAGGGCGCAGGAGGGCCCGGTGGGGCTGGGCGATGCCGCTGGGAGGCTCTGCTGGGAGAGCGGGGCGGCGAGGGTGGTGCCGCGGAAGGTGCGGCGGTGCGCCGAGAGAGGGGGGGGGTGGTGGGTGAAGGTTTAGGGTTAGGGTACGAGAACCTCGGTCTAGGACCATTGCTCTGATACCATGTTGGGATAGAAATGAGACATGTTATTGAAGGGATCCTAGGGCTCTCTTATACGGGAGAAAAGTCATGGGTTAATTACATGAGTGATACACAAAGAAAACATAAAATATGAAATAGGTACTAAGAGATATAATTATCTCAACAGGGGGTGGGGGTGAGGAGGTGCGCGGGTTTGGGCTGGCGGTGCTGGTGAAAAGGAGTGCTGGCAGGTGGAGGCCTCGAGATTGAAGGGAGGGGGGCTGGCGGGTGTGGATTAGGGTTAGGGTATATGAGCTCCGGTCTAGGACCGCTGCTCTGATTACCATGTTGGAAGAAATGAGTGCGTTGTTTATTTTTCGATAACCCTAGGCTCTCTTATATAGAGGAGAGACCTATGTGTAAATTACATAAGATGGATACAAAGAAATAAAATAAAGAAAAAGGTATATAGAGAATACAGAAATATATAAATATCTTTACAGTAATAGATGGGTAATTGGATCTCTCCAAGATCCAATTACCCTCCACTCATATTTAGTCTCACATCTATTATTAGTATGAGTCTGTCTGTGGAGCTATATAAGCAACCACACACCCACTGTACTCATTGATAAACTTCAATGGAAGATCAACCCTCTGCGACCTTCTCCCGTGGTCTCATCTCGCTCCTTAAGGAGTAGGGCTCCACGTAAAAACAAGATGTTTATGTTTGATTTTTTTGTCTCTGACTATCGATTCGCTTCTGCATTTATAATTCCAATTAACATACACAACAATTATCATGATACATGAGGGACTATGTCTGATAAACACCAAATAATCAGATATCATCCTATAGAAACCAAGAGAGCTGATTTTGAAAGTAAGTCTGTTGAAACATGCTCTGTGATAAGGGATGTAACTTAGATTGCCTTTTGGACTTCTATAGCGCAATAAGAAGTTGTGGAGGAGCATCCAGATTTGCAGTAGTGGGCTTCTTGAAGAAGGCTCATCCTCCTGCAAGAGAGTCAGGAAAAAGAACCAACTCAAACTGTATTAGGTGCTTCCTTTTATAGACATGGAGAGGCAGAGGGAACTCCAAATGAATCTCATTTACAAACTTAGAGAAGTAAATATATGTATAAAAGAAGGCGACATTAACAGAGAGCCACGAGCGACTGATAAATGATATGATAACAATATGTATCCCTTTTAGGTTTAAGAATACCCAAGGAAGACACACTTGATTGCACGAGCATATAATTTATCTACAATATGAAGTTATGAATAAAAGCATTACAACTAAATATTCTCAAGGACAAAGGGAAGGGTCCCTCATCTTTATACAATAGGGAGAATGGAGTTATCCCATTGAGAACGGAAAAAGATACTCGATTGATGAGGTATGTAGTAATAAAAATGGCATCATCGCAAAAGGTTTTAGGACATTCACGTGAGTAGGAGTGCGAGTAATATCCAGAAGATGGCGAAGTTTCCTCTTTTGCCACCCCATTTTGCTGCGATATGTATGGATAGGAAGCCTGGTGGAGGGTATCTTGAGAGGCAAAGAAGATGGCCAAGTTCTGTTGAGAAACCTCCAGAGCATTGTTGGTTCTAACAATTTTAATGCGCTTTAAGAACGATGTTTATAAACCCTCGAAGAATAATTTGACAAATTTATTTATCTCCGGTCATCCCTTTATTAAATACACCCAAGAAGATCTGCTATAATAATTAACAAAAATAGCAAAGTACTTGTGACCACCCACAATACGGACGAAACATGACCCACAAATATCACAATGGAGTAGATAATAAGGCGATGAGCAGCGATGCTCAGCCCTCTACGGAAAAGAAGCTCAATGATGTTTACGAAACTAGCGCGCTTCACACTCAAAAATCTTCAGCTAGGATAGTCCTGGTTACATTTAAGAAAGAACTCTAGCTGAAGGACGACCATGAGGTAAGTGTCATAAGAATGTTTCAACCAAAACAGAGAAACCACAGACAAAATAGAATCCATAAGGTATCTAGGTAGTATAGCATATTCTTCTCATGGCTTTGACCCAAGATCCACATCATCTGGATGTCCTGAAAATAACACAATACAACAACAAAGCCTATTCTACAATGAAATAGGGTCGACTACACTGATTTTTTTGCCTCCATTCAGATCTATTTTGGGTCATTCTCAGGGTTAAATCTAGATAACTAAAATCCCTTCGGATAGTCTCATTCCAATACTTCTTGGGCCTTCCCCACCCTCTCTTAATCAGCTCAACATCCAAAATCTCGCATCTTCTAACTAGTGCACCAACCGACCTCCTTTTTTTTTTGAAACTCACCAACCGACCTCCTTTGCAAATGGTTAAACCATCTTAAGCGGTTTTCTCTCATCTTATCCTCTATCAGAGCTACACCAACTTTCCTTCTGATTGCATCATTCCGAATCCGATCTTTTCGTATATGACCACGCATCCACCTTAGCATTTTCATTTCTACTATTGTCGTTCTCTGCACATGTCTGTGGTTCACAGGCCAACATTCTGATCCATAGAGCATAGCAAGTCTCACGACTGCTTTGTAATACTTTCCTTTGACGTTCAAAGATATTTTTTTATCACAAAGAACAATAGAGACTCTTTTCCAGTTTAGCCAACCTGTATTTATTTTATGAGTAACATCTCCATCAACTTCTCCATCCTTTTGCAAAATAGATCCCAAGTATCTAAAAGAATATTCTTCTGAATGTTATCATCTCCAATTTTTATTATGAGTCCTTCACCGTTGTTTCCATCAACATTACACAAACACAAATTCGTAAGTATTTCTTTGAAATAAAAAAAGGTTGTCGCTTCACAAAGTAACATATGCAGTTAATGTGGTATATTGCGTATGCATGTGTTTAATGTGGGAGAATACAAATTTAGGATTTATGATAATACAAATTGTCAATATTTAAAGTTTAGGAGTTTACGACAATACAATTATGTTTAATAATAGTTTTGTGTATTGTTCTTTATAAATTGAGGCTTACGACTCAACTCATTGAAAGATAACTGCATCGATCAACCATACATTTAAATACCTTGGTACAGATAGTAAGATCAAAGGAAAGTCAGGAGCATAAAAAACTCCAGACAACATGAGTCTAGAATAGTCTGTACTAGAAAGTTGGACAGTCTATTGCTAGTACTAAGGCATAAGCAAATTTTGCTACAGTACCAATACTGTAACCAGGTTCGCAGTAAAAGTATTGCCATGAGTAGAAATGCTCTCTAGAAGATGCATGAGCCTAGAATAGTCTATAGAAGAAACTTGGACGGTCTATCTTGTTGCCCCTTGATCAACCATCTCTATCTCAGATGCATGACAATCAGAAGATGATGCCAAATTAGTCTATGAAGGCCTGCCAAACTTTACCCAACACTTATCAGACAGATGATTGGACCGATGGCAAAGAGTGCAAGGAGGTTAGGTGTAGGGATGAGTATGGGCCGGGCTGGGCCGGGCCATGAAGGGCCCAGGCCCAAGCCCACTTAAAAATTTCGGGCCTTGGGTCGGGCCTAGGCCCACAATTTTTTTTGGTTCGACCCAAGCCCAGGCCCGGCCCATCTTAACCATTTATATATTATTAACTTTGAGTTTGTGTTTAAAGTCAATCTCAATTCAAGTTAGACGAGCTAAAATTGTTTAAAACATATGCCATAATACTTGTGAAACAACTAAAACTCAATTTTACCGGAGATGATTTCTCATTTTATATAAGTCCACTCAATGTTATATATCATAAATGTCTCTCATTACAGAAATTGAAAGAGTGAACCAAGTTTACACTGTTAACAACAGGTGCACCAGGCACTACATGTTAAAAAAATGGGCATAATGCTCGTATTGGGTAAAGGTTCAATGATAGAAAAAACAAACACTAAAAACTCAAGAATAACCACCAGATACTAAGACATAGACTAAAATTAGGAAAAATTATTTCTGAAATAAAATACAATGATCATCACTTCATATGTACCGCACATGACTTTCTTGATTTATAAACATTGTATGAAGATAGGATACACGAACAGAGTGTGCATGACAGGTGGGAGTTTCCATACGTATATGATATGGGAAGGGTTCGGGCCCTCTTCGGGTCGGGCCCGTGGGCCGGGTCGGGCTGGGCCAAGCCAAGCCCGAGCCCGGCCCAAAAAAATTTCGGGCCTAAAAATTAGGCCCAAGCCCGACCCAATGTTCGTTTGGGCTTGGGTCGGGCCGGGCTTTTTGGGTTGGGCTTCGGGCTGGGACGGGCCGACCCAGCCCAATGCTCATCCCTAGTTAGGTGCCACCATGACTACGACCGGAGTTAAAACCTCAGAATCCTCAAGAAGTGTAGTTACCGCCACGTCCGGATGTCGCAAGAAAGGCAGTGTTCTCCGTAGCCTGAGTATGACTCTCCTCTCCAATAGAAGTCTCAAATAGCTGCAATTTATCAATATTGATGGAAGGAATAATACCAGATGCGAGGAACTGATCCTTCATCGTCTGATGGTGAAGATGTAGTCTCACGAGGAACCTGTGAACTTGCCACTCAAATCATTCTGCCACATGTTTGGGGCAACATGCAGATTGGAAAGTGACGAGTTCCTCATATAGACCGATGATATAATAAAGTAGTATTCCACAAGAGAGGAATCTCCCTACAAAGCGGGTGAAATACACAAGTAGATATTTGCAAGATGTGTTTTGGTCATCTGCTGAAAATGTCTGAGTCGGTTCATCCCACAAGTCCTTAATCATCTCATTGTACAGGAGATTGGTGGTGATGCTAAGCTCAATGCCAGTAGTCATCCATGCCATGTTCTAATAGTTGCCGCTCAGTCATGATCGCATTCCTTGTCTGTTTCTTTTATTGTCTCCTTCATTAGAATATAGATCTTCCTCTAACCAGCAATGAACACCTTGAAAGCAAGAGAACAGAGTTAGAAATGTTAGGTTTCATTTCCCTCTCCCTCTTTACATATTTGTTTATGGATTACCCAAGCATGAGTTTATCATGTTTTAGACATTGCCGTGGTATTGCTGATCCGCGTGATCATGACTACGACATGGGATTGTACATGGAACATCTGTGTGAGGTACAATCCCTCCCCTCACATTTTCTCGTGATTTGACGAATACACATGCAATTCCACTGAAATTCTCCGAAATGTCCATTTCTTTAGGTCACCGAAATAAAAATGCTCCCTTATTTCTTTTTCCAGGATTTCAATGAAATATCATCGAAATTACATGTCGTTTCAACGAAACAACAAAAATAAGAGTATCTAACTTTTTCTTTCATCGAAATTTGCATATATTAACAAATTTTCACTTATTTATTCATTAATATGTTGAGTTATTAGAGTGCTTTATATTGGTTAAAGAAGTTTCTTTAGTTAATTTCTATATTTTAGGTCTAAATCCAAACCAAATCAGTTAGAAACAAGATTTAAGAGTTAAATTAAAGTTTTAACTGAAGATCGTTATATTTTTTGTGTTACTTTATTTTGATATATATGTTTTAATGAGTAGTTATCGTACTGTCACCTCATTCTTTTTGAAGAGGTGATCACGTATCACCAATCTCTTCATGTTCAATAGGAGAAAACAATGGCTTCCAATTACGGTTCCAAATCTGCTTCTGGTTCTGAGCAACATACTACTTTTTGACTGTTGGGACGATTGGGTGGAAAATTTGATGTAACATATCATATTAATATCTTACTATCAGCAAAAAACTATCTTTCTATCTCATTTATTGAGTTAAATAATATTAGACATCTTTATTTTTTAAAAATGAGTATTCAAGTAATTTCCCCAATCTTCGGCCATTTCACCGAAATTCCATCAAAATTCCACCGAATTTCTATTTCTAGACTTATCAAAACGAAATCGAAATCCGACATTTAAGGCCTTGCTCGAAATCACCTCAATCGATGTTGTATAACTCATTGCCCTATAAAATCTTGCAATTCTCATTATTATTTCTAAAAGAATATCTATGATATCAATTCTCTAGTACTACCTAGTTCCTTGCATTTCTCTATCATTTCCATGACTTTATCTCCTGACCCATGATCATAATCGACGAAACAAGTACATGCAAAATCTGCCATACAACAAACTGTAGTAGAGTTAATCGATCAACAATAAAGTTGATCGCCAAAACATAGAAAATGAGGGTTTTCGAATATTCAAAGTGTTCTTAAGGTATTTAGGGTATCGTTAAGGTATACGCGTCAAATGGGACGTGCCTAAATGTGATCTTGGATTTAGTTAAGTTAAATGTGAGGATGCACACTTAATGCCTAATGAGCCTATAAATATATCACACTTGAATATATAAATATGCATATGGAACAAGTGGAACTATTGGGAACTTAGTAAGGACTAAAGATGCATACATCCCAAATTCATGCCTAGGAAGCAACCCAACCATAACGTATTAAATACCTTTAAGTCATATAATAAGATCCTATTTGGGGTCAAGATCGTAGGCTATTTATGACTAAAATCAGTTAATTAAATGGACACGTTATGAGTTGCTAAGTATCAACGTCCTAAAGAACCGATAAGTTGCACATGTCCCTTGAAAAAGGGTAGTTTGACTTTAGATATAGCTTCAAGCGATATGGGAGGTGATCAATGTAATCAATTGAGAACCTTGTGAAACACGCGGGAGGTCTACATGAATAAATAGAAGACGCTAAACAAGTTATATGATGAAATATATTGTGTCGCATGGGTGCGATTTTAAGACAGCTTATCGATATTATTTCCTGTAAGTGAGATTTCACAATGACATACAATGAGAAAGAACAGGGTATGGCTTAATTAATTTAAGGTAAAAAACTATATTATGAATGCTTGTTTGCAGGTGTTATACTTGTAGAAATTAATATATCCGAGAGTGGGGAACAACTCTTATGGTTCCAGTGAGTCTTAGAGGGAGTGTCAGTTCTAAGTTCTACGTGTATTATCAATGAGTTCGCTACCATGTCGATAGAACGTAGTGCTACAATACTATCTGTTTTTTCCACATCCCTAGTACAACACTCATCGAAAGACTTATAATTTTTCATAAAGGTGTATATGGTGTGATCCCATTAGGTTGTGGTGTACTCGCTTTGGAGTATTCCCCTTGTGGCGATTAAACTAGGAGATATGGATTGAAGTTATAGTTGGATTTTGCTTGCTTGAGTTGGCTGCTCCAATGCATAGTATATGACGGTTGATTTTACATTATTACAGTTTGAACTCAACGAATGATTGATGGTAGATTCCTTGAATAGTATATTTAAGTGTACATATGTATAATGATTAACCCTAATGAAATACGAGGATAAACGTAAAAATGATAAGCTCGTGATACACTTAATTATAATATACACATAGAATGCAAGTATTGAACAATATGCAACATAGAACAATCAACCATTGTAGATGGTTTGCATTAATTAATGTACCACTGTAGAAAATTGGGTTATTAAATAACCACATGGTAATTAAATAATGGAACATGATCTCCTCTCCTTTATACTTTTTTTACACTACTACTTACAGTGTAGTGTTAGCTTATTATAGTTGTACTGATCTTTCCGCTTATACGTGTCTTTGAAAACCCATCCACGTTTACATGTTGTTTAGCGACAATTGACTTGAGGTTCCACGATTCGTATCAGACTTCGACGAACGAGTTGACTAGTAGAGTTGTTCTAGTTTTAGTTACTTTTATAGCTTCAACAATTTGAGTTTCCAATCATGTAATAGTTCGTTATTGTCTCCAAATTTATTCTAAAGAGGACAAATAAATATTGCAGTTACTTATTTGTATACTTGTTTACATGACTGCACGACATTTCAGCAAAGAAAACAATTACGAAGTTAACCTACAAACTACATATTATCAATTTACAAAAGCTCATCGTTCTTTTATTAAGTTAAAGCAGTAAAGTTGTACTTGAATTGTATTTGGCAAAGTTGTAACCTCTTTCATTAAGTCAAAGCAGCAAAGTTGTACTTATAATTGTATTTGGCAAAGTTGTAACATCCAGCTATACTCCCAGAACTTTCCAAATCAGAACAAGGCAAAGAACTCGACATTAATCAACCATCTTGATTCATTGATTGATCATGCATGATCGGCCATCGATTCTCACAAAGACTGATCGTATATGATCAACAAGCTAGTTTCATTGATAAACAAGACAAATCATTTTTATTGATCGATAACTTTTTAACATAATACCTCAATAGCCTTCAATTGATCGATTGTGGAGAGAATGCAATAAGTTATCTATTCATGAGACCTTAAAGGTTTTCTTATATAGAGGAGGAACCAGTTAGGCAAATTACATAACGTAGACATACAAAAAAAGAGAATACACAAAAGGGATAGAAGATAACTAATATTTCAATATTCCCCCTCAATTGAGAGCCTAGATATTAATCAAGCTCGGCTTGGAACATCATCTCTTGGATGGACCTCTAGCTAGAGCTTTGGTAAACATGTCTGTTGTCCGTTCACCTAAGTTGATATGAGATGTAGAAATAAAAACCTTCTGGATCAAGTCTCGAGTGTAGTGACAATCTACCTCAATATGCTTGATCCTCTCATGGAAGGTTAGGTTGTTGGTAATGAAAAGAGCATCATGTTTGTCGTATTGGAGGTGCATCGGAAGAGGCACCTCAACAACTAGGTCAATCAGAACGGATCTAACCTATATCTCTGTACTCTCATGTGCCATAGTTTTGTACTCTGATTCTGCACTAGGTCCGACGATCACAATCTGCTTCTTGTTTTCCACGATACCAAGGAGCTCCCTATGAACACTGCAAAGCCAGAGGAAGACTTCTTGTCCTTGGGACATCCGACATAATCTGCATCTGTGCTAGTTGTAACGACAAGGGGTGTTAAATAAAAGTCCAGTATCACATGAGGTCTTCAGATACCTCAGAATCATATGCACTGCATCCATATGTGCCTGTCCAGGCTGCTCCATGAACTGACTCACTCATCTCACTGCAAAGGATATATCTGTCCTGGTGGTGACTGGTCACGTATTAAAGCTTCCCAACTAGCTCCTTGTACCTCCTCTTGTCTACCTCAGTGTCTTCATCATACAACTTGATGCTTGAGTCCATGTGAGCGGTGACAGGCTTGCAATCTACCATACCCGTTTCAGAGAGAAGATCTGTAACGTACTTCCTCTAGGTATCACAAGACCTCGTCGGTTCCTGGCATACAATCCAAGGAAGTAACTTAGACTGCCAAGGTCCTTGGTTACAAACTGCTGACTAAGAAATACCTTAGCTTCTTGAATGCCCTGCACATCATCCCATGTAACAATGCTATCATCAACATAGACCGGTATATCAACAATATGTCTCTGAGACCTTAGAACAAACAGTGAATGATAAACATTCGATCTCACGAACCCCTGCTGCACTACCAAGTCCGAGAGCTTATGAAAGTATACACCCTAAAATTAGTTAAGAAAAACACCAAGTTCACAAATTCAGGCAAAGTAGGGCCCAATTTGATGATGCAGAAAGGATATGCAAGAGAGAACAAGTTTCCTGGCAATGCAAGATTTTATGTGGATAACCGTGGAAATGCATGAAGAGAGAGGAAGAGAAAGAGAAGATGGAGAAACTCTAGATTTCTATATCATTCGATTTTTTAGTTAGCCCATAAATCTTTTTATATAGAGATAGTATGTGATTACAAAACAACTAAATAAAATAAATAAAACTTTAACATGTTCTAACTTAACACTAAAAGGAACTCCTATTTTAAATTACAACATTCTCTATACCATTTTAGAGTTCTCAGTTATTTAAACCGAAAAATAAAATTCAAAATGGACTTAAATTGGATGATAAAGAAATGGAGAATCCCAATTTAGTTCTAAATTGGACTGAAATTTCGGTTTCGATGGGTATCGGGTATCGAAATCATACTGTATATCGAGATCCCCGGTTTCGGTCGAAATATCGCGAGATATCGCCGATATCTCGGTCCATCTCGATATCTCGCCCGACATTAGGAATCTTTGAATAGAAAAATCTGGCCACTGTCGAAATATAGCGAAATATCGGTCGAAATGTCCCCATTTCGACCGACTTCGGGCAGTGGCTATTCTCTTCATCCTCCAAGACCTTCATCCTTTGAGGTAAGCCAAATTATGATAAATCTTCTTCAAATTCAGTATTTTTTTTAGGGTTTTCACTCAATTGTTGTTGATATAGCTAGGCATGGTGTTTAATTTGAGAGATTTCCCCCAAAATAGGTATAAATTTGGAGTAGAAATTTGGGGCTTTTGTGTTTTTTTTGCACAATAGTGCTAGCTATGATCATTGTATCACAGATCTGAAGTTAACATGAACTAAAACATTGTTGGAGATTATTTTCTTGGATCTATGTTAGAAGAAATTGGGGGTTTTGAAGTTTAATGTGGAACGATAATGAGTTGTGGTGTTATATATTCGGATCTTGTGTTTTGGAAGTATAAATCATAGTCTGGAAATTGTTTTGGATTAATAAAAATTAAAAATATAGAAAATCCGAAAATGATTTGTTAAATATTTACGTTTTTGTTCATATTTTGTGTCAATAATGTGGTCTTTCATGAAATTGGTCCCCTAATTTGTAGATCTAAGATCCTAATGTATAGATCCAAGGTTTTTTTCTGTAAATAAGAAAAGTAGGTGTTGGAAAAATTAAATATATAATAATTCCGAAATTTAAAAAATAAAATAATTTGCATATTCATAAGCAGTTGCATTGTAATGCCAACTTAATATTTGTTCTTGATTTTCCTCGCAGATTTCGACGTTCATACATGGCACATTCTGCGACATTCTGGTTTCGGTTCCGGTTCTTCATTTGGATATTCACCATGGCACATTCTGCTTCCGGTTCTGGATCTGACAGTTCTGATGATCAGATGGAAGAATTCAGTGGGGACATTGGCTGGAGGTATGCGTCCGCTCCTGATGGAAATAAGGCGAAGCCGCAATGCAATTTCTGTGGGAAGAAGTTGGGAGGAGGCGGGATCACAAGGATGAAGCAACATCTTGTTGGCAACAACAAGAATGTTGCCAAGTGCACGCGTTGTCCCAAAGATGTGAGGGACAAGGTCAAGGCGAGCTTGGACGGAAAGAAGGAAAAGGAGACGGAGAGAGTAAGAAGGGAAGAACAAATGAAGGAGTTCATGTTCGAGAAAGAATTCAACGTCATTTCTGATTCAGATGACGATGATTTTGTGTACCCCGCCGACATTCAGACTGCATCAGAGAGGAGGGCATACAGAAGGGCTACACAAGAATCATTGAGGAGCGAGTTCGAGAGGAAAGAACTCGGTGGTGCACGGGGCGGCTTCTATGGTGCAGGTGGGAGTGGGAGTGGTTCTGGAGGCGCACCAGTACCACCACCCACTAAGAAACACAAGGGGAAGGGAATTGAGCCCTTCTTGACGAGGAGCGGATCCATGCAATACAAGGCAAGCAAGGATCCGAGGCAGAAAACAGTGAAGGGAATGTTCACCAATGCACGAGAAAGGGTAGGAAAAGCCATCAGCAAGCTCTTCTTTGGGGAGAGCATTCCTGCCAACATTGCAAGCGGGCCATTCTTGCAGCATGCCGTTGATGAGATCGCTGCGGCGGGAACGGGAGTGAAGGCTCCTACATCCTACGAGATCATGAACAAATATCTTGGGATGGAGAAAGAGGAGATGAATGAGTACATCGCCGAGTTGAGGAGGAGATGGCCAGAGTATGGGGTGACATTGATGTGCAATGGGTGGACGAGCTACACAAGGAAGCAGATCATCAACTTCCTTGTTTACTGCGATGGGAAGACAATTTTCTTGAAATCTGTTGATGCATCTGAGCATGTGAAGGACCACAGGTACCTTCTGAAGTTGATGAAGGACGTTATAAAGGAGGTTGGGAAAGAGCACATTGTGCAAATTGTGACAGATAACGGCAGCAACTTCAAGAAGGCTGGTGAAACAATTATGAAGTCCAGCAGCTACGGAATTTTCTGGACACCGTGTGCTGCGCATTGCATTGACTTGATCCTTAAGGATTTCAGCAAGAGGAAGCTCGTCTCAAGGGTGGTGGAGAAAGCACGAATGATCACCACATTCATCTACAACCACAGCAAAGTGTTGGCACTAATGAGGCGGATGTGCAATGGGGAGTTGGTGAGGCCTGGCATCACACGCTTAGCAACCAATTTTATAGCGTTGCAAAGCCTCAAGCAACATAAGACGGGTTTGAAAACCATGTGTTGCCAGGGTGAGTGGTTCGAGATACCTGAAGCTCGGACTGAAGGAGGACGGAAGGTGGAGATATTGATCAATGATATCTCCTTTTGGGATGACGTGACTCGGGTCACGAGGATCATGGATCCAGTGGTATCTGCATTGCGGATCGTGGATGGCGACAAGAAGCCCACCATGGGAGTCATCTACGAGTCAATGCGCTGCATGAGAGAGAAGGTCCGAGAAGCGGTTGGGAAGGGATCAAAAGCATGGTTGGACATCATAGACGAGCGATGGTCTAAGATGCTCTCGCATCCTCTTCACAAGGCCGGTATGTATTATGTAAAAAAGGTTTTTTTTTCAATCATTTAAATTTTTATAGTTGGACATCATAAATGAGCTTGTTCGTGACTTTCTGTGCAGCTTATTACTTCAATCCTAAGTACCACTACAAGAATGGACTTGGTACAAATGGTGACCTTCTCTCAGCCGTACAGATTGTGGTGGAGAAGCTCGTCAAGGACGAGAAGTTACAGAGCATGTGCATGAATGAGGTACTAATATCCTCAATTTCTACCTATATTTTGACTTTTGAGTCACAAGATATTTGGATTGAACCTATTTGTGCGTTGTGAAGGTTAAGTATTACCGAGATGCATTGGGTTCCTTTGGTCGGATTACTGCGGTCAACGGTCGTTCCTGGTAGGGACGGAGGCAAATAAACCCATTACTTGTGTTGATTTTGTGTACATTTATTTGTACTTATGATTTCTGTCTTTTCCTTTTTTTGCAGCCGAATGGTGGATGTTATACGGGATGGAAGCTCCCAACCTTCGAAGTGTGGCAGTGAAAGTGTTGTCTCAAACCGCATCTGCTGGCGGTTGTGAGAGGAACTGGAGCACGTTCAATTTGATACATTCGAAGAGAAGGAACATGTTGGGAGAAAAGAAGCTCAATGACCTTGTCTTCGTGCATTACAACTTGAGGCTGAAATTGAAGCATGCAACGGAGGGACATGACAAAGATGACTATACGGACCCTATTGACCTTGCATACATTTTCAAGATGCACGATGACGATGCTGATGAGGACGTTCTCCAGAGGTGGATGGATTCCAATGGTGCCCCAGTTCTCGATCAGCCAGGTGGAAGACCGAATGAGAACATCAGCCAGCAAATGGGAGCAGACGTTGGTGACTTTTTGGCCAGATCCGGGCGGATTACAGACCCTGTTGGAGGGTTGGAGGGCGAGATTGATGCAACTGTTGATGAAATTCTCTCCAGTAGCTCCAAATCCAAGTCACAATCAAAGGATGACAATGGAGATGATGATGATGACGATGTTGGTCGTGCTGGACTTGGTGGTGGTGGGGAGTCAAACTCAGGTGGGTCAGGAGGGAGTGGTCGTGGGCCACAAGCTACCAGACTTGAGGAAGGCCTACAAGCAGGACGTGAGTATATGGAGAGACAACGGAACACACACGGACAATTTATTCCAAGTCCGAGTCCAGGGCCTACGGATTACGAGTACGGTCGAGGCCAGCGTCCAACCGACAGCTACATGGAAGATTTGACATCATCTGTAGGTTCTTTGAGCTTCATGGATATCGACAGCCCATATCGCGGAGGAGCACAAAGTTCTTTAGGCGGATATGGATCGTCGCACGATGAGAGATCATTTGGCGTCTTCTCGGAATACTTTCAAGCTCCTCCTCCAGGACCTCCTCCTCCTCCTCCTCAGTACGCACCTCCAACATATTCATATGGTTACAGTGGATATGGGGGATACAGTAGCGGAGACAACTACCAAAGTAGCCAACCTGAGCAGAGCCAGGGCAGTTTCTTTGGGGGTGACAGCTACGGTTTCTTTCCTGACTACTACACGGCTGTTCCTCCTCCTCCTCCGCAGAGATCTTCTCATACTCCGTCGTCGTCGTCCCGAGGATCTCAGGGCAGTAGTTCGCAGCAGCCTCGTCGTGCCACTCGTGATACCGGATCCAGTGCTGCTTATCCTCGACTCGGGATGCTCATAGGCATCGATGACCACCAGTACAGGCAGTATGTCATGGATTACAAGGCCATGTACTCGTACATGACATGGGAGAACTACTGCGAGTTTATAGAATCTGCGATGCGCTATGAGAGACAACAAGGAAGGGGGGGCATTCAGATCCACCACGAAACTCCTAGTTTTGAACAAAACATGTCACCAGGGCAGGTACTATATTTTAATCTTTACTCTCTTTTATTGCATTTATCAGAAATATGCATGTTCTTAATAATTTTAACTTGTTGTAAGTTGTATTGTATTTGTAAGACTAGACTATTACTCTTGTTTATTATGTATTAACAATGTTACAACTTACAACCATGGTTTCAACTTTTATATATTAACTGTCTTATGAGATTTCGGTCGAGATAGGTTGTAATAGAGGGGTGGAGATCCTCAATTGCAATGATATGGATAAAATATGGGTCATTTCGACCCCATATCGATCGAGACATGTTGCTTGGGTTCCAACAATATGTCCACCGATATGACCGATATGGCCGATATGACCGATATGTCTATATATAGGGTATAGATGACCAATATGTGTGAAATAAATGTGTATTTGTATGTTATTTATTGTTCTAATAACTTGGAATATCGAAATTTTCAATAAAATTGGAAAAAATCGGGTTTTTTAGCCTTTTCCGACGTTTCCACCGAAATCGTCGAAATTTCCCGAAATTTCGGCGAAATTTCGGTATTGGACCTTACCGAAACGAGATCGAAATCGAAATTTCGAACCTTTCTAATCCCCTGTCTGTGCTGCATCAACTTTCCTTTGTTTTGAAAAAAACTCATACAATAATCATGTTGGTCTTTTTTATTTCAGTCCATTTTATATTTATTTTTAATTTTCTTTTATATTTTAATTCGGTCAATAGTCAACTTCCTATCCTACTGTCGCAATCCTACTCGTACCTCCAGAGCCACCTAAACACTGGGATGATCGTGGTCAACCCAGTCTTGAATCCAATCCAAGCCCCATTCTCCTCCAACCACCATACACCATGTACGCCTTGTCTGTTGACTAGGGGTTGAACTTCACCTACTTCCACACAAATCCTAAATACCCAACTCCCCTTCTATCTCTTCATCCCCAAAACCCCAAGCCTTTGTTATCCTATTCCTCTGTATGACACCAATTTTACAACTAACCCATTATCCATTCTCTATGGAAAATAACCTCCAACCATGATGCAATTTAGGGCATGTTAAAGGTCACTTTAGCAATAAACGTTAAATGTAAGGGTGCTATTGTAATGTGTTAAGCCCTGTGGGGGCCTAGGGGCCTGTGTAAAATTTCATTATTTGTTTGTTTCGAGTTGAGGGATGGTGCATCACCGTGTAACAACACCTTCCCCCTTTTTTGTCTTTATTCTGTGGTGTAGCCCCATGAAAATGCACTATCTCCTTTGTCCCGTAGGGGCTCATTTACATTATAAAATGAAGGAGATGACCAACAAGAGGAGGTAGATCAGAAGAACCCACAAAAGACCCATACATGCGCTTACTCCTTCCACGCTCCCCTCCTCTCTTCATCATGCCTCAAGTCCTTCTCCTCCCAGTTTCTTTCATCTTTTCCTAGCAACTCCCCTTCTTCCATTCCTTAACAACACCCTCCCTCTTCCATTCCTTAGCTGCCCGTTCTGTTTGATAGTATAGATATCGTGATGGAGCTGCATAATCTTTGTCTCATTCCTCGCCTGAGTATAAGTTGTTGCGAGGATATCTCACATCGCCTTGGCGGTGGGCTGATGTAACACATCATTGGCGATCTCTATCGTCAATGTACCTGAGAGCCAATCCTTGGCATGTGCATCATCTGGAAGGAGGCGTTAACCCCGGTTTTCACAACCGGCTCTTCCTCGGTAAGAATGTGTTTCTTACCCGTAGACTTCATCAGGATCATGAATTGTATGATCCAGAGCTCGTAATTCGCCCCGTCCATCTTGGCAAACGATGGTGGACCTCTGAAGGTGCTTATGGCAGGGATATTGACCTTGCTCTCTGACATATCACCGGCTGAAGAAAGGTAGGATTTTGTAGACCTATAGATAAGTGTCTACACAGACATATGAGAATTTGATTGTATGTGTAGACTTATGCAATCAAATCCATAGCGGACCTCGATACGAACAAGGAGACTCGTAGAGAGATCCATTGGCAAGATCAAGGACCGATGACAGAGGGGCCCGATCCCACAAAGGAGAGAGAGAACCAGCGGTGGTGGCAGTCTGGTCTGACGGTGGAAGGCCGGCGACGGGAGTCCGACCGGGTGGTGGCGGTACTCTGGCTTGGCAGCCTCCGACCCCAAGGCAAAAGTTGGTGAGGGAGAACGAGCGCTTGGGGGGTTCGACTTGGGATATTTAGGCAGCGATGCAGATCTACTACCACCGTCGCATTAGGGGGTGCTCGACGAGGAGATTCGCTAGCAAGAGGGCACTAATAGTAATGCTAGGCCGATTATGCAGGGAGAGGATGATCATAGGGGAGTCACGGCTCTTGGCCATGAGGAGGATAGTAGCAGATTCGGAGCTTGATGTGCAAGGAAGATATCCCTCGGGACAGAGAGAAGATTGAGAAGAGCGGCAATGCCCAGTTCAACGACCAGTGAGACACGCGAGCAAGATGCGCATACAACATACAATAACGTGGAGGCTCATTTGAACTGCTTCAATGTCTTGGACAGAGGCGTGGCTGAGCAGTTGGGGGTGGTTCTGCTGAGGAAGAAGTCTCAGACCGTTCCTCAATGAAGTTTCTCTCTTGGAATGTAAGGGGGTTGTGCCACCCGAAAAGAGGTTGGGGGTCGGAAATCTGTTTATGAAGGCAGGTGCAGATATCTTTCCTCTTCAGTAAACGAAGTTGTCCAGGGGGGTTGATGTGGTCAGTCGGGAACTGGATGGAGGCGACAGGTTCGGTCTCGTGGAGCTCACGAGTCAGGGAGCGTCAAGAGGGTTATTGATCGGTTGGAAGAAAGACGACTTCGAGTTATCGGAGGAGTCCAAGTCGTTGTTCTGTTTGTCTGTGAGGCTGAAAAGGAGAGCTGGTGACCTTTCTATCCGTGTCACAAATGTCTATGGTCCCTTGGGTAACGAGGGTGGCACATTGGCGGTTGAGTTGGAACAGCTGGGTGCGACGAATGTGACCGGGGTTTGGATCATTAGGGGGGACCTTAATGTCACGCTTCTCCCTGATGATCATCCTCAGAGGAGTGGAGGAGACGACCCCGGCTCGGAGGAGTTGCGAAGAGTGGCCCACTCTCTGGGCCTGTCGATTATCGATGCGGTTGGTTGTGCTTTCACTTGGCGTAACGTGAGGTCGCGGTCCAGACTGGACAAATTCCTTTTATCGCCTGAGGGAACATCGAACTTCCCCATGTCACGGGCTTGGGTGTTGCCACGGGCTCATTCTGATCACACGCCGATAATGTGGTCTTCCAGGGAGGAAAGAAGAAACATATTCTGCTTTCGGTTCGAACGGAGTTAGCTTCTGGAGGAAGGATTCAGGGAAGAGATTGAGGGGAAATGGAGAGGTTGGTCCCCAGACAGTTCGACTATCTCAAGGATGGCAACAAAACTGTATTTGTTGAGGTCGTTACTTACCACATTTGGTAGGGAGGTGAAAGCAAGGTGAAGGGCTAGAAAGGTGTCGGCTCGGGCTGGAGTTGCCCGGTTAGACGGTATAGATGATGAGAGAGGTCTAGGTCAGGAGGAGTTGACAGAGGCTGGGCTTTCTTGAGGAATTATTGTAGGAAGACAAGAAGGAAGAGGTGGAGTGGAGGCAAAGATATAGACAAAAGTGGTTGAAAGAAGGGGGCGCAAATACGAGATTCTTCCACACGATGGCATCATGGAGGCAGAGAAGAAATTACTTGCACGAAATTGAGGTAGGGGGGTAAGAGTTTCAGGGGAGGCGCATATAGGGAATGCCTTGCGGGGTCATTTTATTGAAGCATCGCGAAAAAGAGGAGAAGGATGTGGGTGACTGGGAAAAGGTGTGGAGAAGTTGTCCGGTGATCAGACGGAGGCTCTTGTTATCCCATTTACGGAGGAGAAGACGAAACATGCCGTGTGGGGCTTGAACGCGGATGGAGCTCCTGGCCCAGATGGCTTCCCTGTCCTGTTTTACCGCGAGTTCTGGGGACTGGTAAAGGAAGAGGTTTTGGAGGTGATGAACGAGTTCAGGGAAGGGAACAGAGGGTTTGAGAAGGTCAACAGGGCATTACTATTCCTCCTTCCCAAGGAATCTCCGGTGGGGTTGATGACTTCAGGCCTATTACGCTTTCCAATAGCATCTACCTGATAGTGGTCAAGACTCTGGCAAACCGGCTAAAGGTTGCCATGGACTCAATGGTGCTACAAGGGCAATCAGCTTTTATTCCGGGCAGACAGATGGCAGACGGGCTGGTGATGGCTTTCGAGATCTGTCTTGAGTGGAAGTGGTCGAGGAAGAAGGGGACCATTTGGAAAATAGACTATGCCAAGGCCTATGACTGTGTCGACTGGAAGTTCCTGTGGACGTCCCTGCGGAGGAGAGGCTTCCCTGGTCTATGGGTTGAATGGATGAAGAGATGCGTCACTACCTCTTCCTACTCGATCCTGGTGAACGACAAACTAGAGAGGGGGGGAGGGGTTCTTCCAACCCCAAAGGTGGGTGCGACAGGGTTGTCCATTGGCTCCTATGCTTTTTTTATGGTGGCATATGGTTTGGCGATACTGCTTAGGCGAGCGGTTGACAGGTGTGAGGGATTCCGTCAGGAGGATATTTCCGTCCCTATTCTACAATATGCAGATGATACGATTCTGTTTCTTGGGGGCTCGAAGGAGCAGAATGGCAATGCGACACAACTGGTACAGATCTTCAGTAGTATTTCAGGTCTTAAGATCAACAAGCACAAGTCGACTGTGGTTACTTTTGGGATGGATGAGACAAAACGTTCCAGTCTGGCGGGATGACCCGGTGCCCTATGGAGGACCTCCCTATCTCCAACTTGTGGCTACCATTGGTGGCAGGGAAGTTGAAGAAATCGGATTGGGATGCAGTGGTGCAGAAGATGGAGCAAAGGCTGGTTGGCTGGAAATCGATCACACTGTCTGTGGGGGAGGGGGGAGTTGATTCTTTTGAAGCATGTTCTTTCAACAATTCCAATTTTCTTCTTTTCTACCCGATTGATGCCAGTGTGAGTCAGAATGGAAATTGAGACTTTGATGAGGATGTTCTTCTGATCAGACGTGAAACAACAAGGGTCCGGGATGCACCTGGTCAGCTGGGATGCTGTATCGAGGGGGCCTAAGGAGGGGGGCTGGGAGTCCGTGATGTGTAACGCATGAATAATGCGTTGATCGCTAAGTGGGTGATTCACATCTGGGGACCATCACCTTCGTTAGCGGCTAGACTTGTCAGAAACCTATATGGTGTCAGAGGGGAGTTGGTTGCTGGCAGAATGCGGTTTGAGTCGCTGCTATGGACATGAATACACGAGGCCCTGCCATCGATTGCCCATAGACTACAGCCGAAGGTGGGAGATGGACATGTATTCGGATTTTGGCGTGATGACTGATCGGGAGATGGTATTCTGGAAACAAGATTTCCAAGGCTTTTTACAACGACGACTTCGAAGGAGAGTTCACTTTCGCAGGTGGCGGACTCGGGCACTTAGGCATCAGGCTTTGTTTCGGAACTTTCATAGCAACGTCTGGGGGAGTTTTTTAGACTATTGGCGGAGGCCCCACCATCTGGAGATTTTATGCTGGATAAAGATCATTTTATATGGGAAGGAGCCGGAACCTCTGTCAGGAAAGTTTACGAAGAACTGATGAATGTGACAGAGGAACATGATGTAGAATTGTGCCGGGACATGAAGGTGGTTTGAGCTGCAAAGATTCCGTGCAGAGTGAAGGTGTTTCTATGATGTTCGAGAAGGAGACGCTTGAACGATAAAGCAAGGAGAGGGAGACTGCTCCGGTTGGAGGACACATTGTGTGGCAGGTGTGATGGCATGGTGGAGGATTCCGACCACTTGTTTTTCAATTGCTCGACATCGAAGCGGGTTTGGAGGGAGATCGGGTGTGCTTGGGTAGAGACGGGAGGGCTGAAGAGTTCTGGAGGTCGATTCGAACGGTAGGAAGCAACTCCACTGATGGCTGTTCCAAGCTGTTTGCGGTTCTGTGGGCCATCTGGGCAGAAAGAAACGATTTGTTCTTCAATAATCCACAATTTTACTGCGAAAATGTAGTGTATCAATGTAGTTCTTTATACCATCTTTGGGTATAACGGTAATGTACTCTAACTTTTACTTGATGAAATAGATTGCGTGGTGACTCCCACATTGGGAGATCACCCTCTTTCCTATAAAAAATGATGGATCTGAAATTCATGGATTTGAAGAGTTCGTTTGTAGGAGTAGATATTTTTGAAGGCTTATGGCTCCTCTCCTAAGCATACTTGTGGCAACTTCCAGTGACCCTGTCCTAAAAGAAACTATGACCTTATGGTTGTTTCCTTGAGCACGGGATGATCTAGAAATCTGGGATATATATGATTGGCATAAAAAATCACATGTCTGACCTTGCTATGTGGGAAAAGAGCTTACTTTTTGACATGTTTCTAGAAAAGTCGCCCCTAAAGATGGAATATCCACAAAATAATTGTTATTTCACTATTTGGATTGAAAGATTAGCATCAATTAGAGCATTGAGGGTAACCCTTTTTCTTGGCTGGATGCGTGATTAGAAATGTAGATTGTACTCTGGCAGCTGCTGGAAAAAGAAAGGAGAGGACATGGAACTTGCTTTCTACCGAGGGCTTAATCTGGATTGGTGATTCGATAATAACTGTGCGGAATGGATTTGATTATAACTGTGCAGATGTGATTTTTGGTGTCACATGCTCTCCATGTTTTACAGAGCAGGAATGGATTTGCTTAGTGCAGAATGGATCTTTGTTGTGTAGAAGATATGCACTTAGCATTTGACTGGGATCATTTTGAAATCAAATTGTTATTTAAACTCTAAATACCGTTGAGAAAAGATGGGGCTTGTTGCTTGCTTCAGTGAAGTTAATTAGTCGTATAACGCGATTCTGTTTCTTCTGGTTGAACTTTCTTCATAAAACGACCCATAACCACTTGTGGGTTATTCTCTATGTTTTATGAATGAAATTATGCGCAGACTCATGTCTTCAAGTTTGTGCTGTGTTTTATAAGTTTCCTGGATTTGTTGCAGTGTATATCTGTGAATTTCTGTATGCATGGGTACGAGCCACATATCTACTGAAGCTATTTTTATTTGGACATTTGCATGTTCATCTTTCACAGGAGCTATTTAGCAGCTTTATATGAATGATTGAGCTTGTACATGGCTAACAAATATACATGTCTTTTTCTTGCAGACAGAGTGGACAAGGGAGGAAGATGAAAAGCTACTGCATTTGGCACGGCTGATGCCGACTCAGTGGAGAACGATTGCACCAATTGTGGGTAGGACGCCATCTCAATGTCTGGAGCGCTACGAGAAGCTTCTTGATGCGGCTTGTGCTAAGGATGAGAATTATGAACCAAGTGATGACCCAAGAAAGTTAAGACCTGGAGAGATTGACCCCAATCCAGAGTCTAAGCCTGCCCGTCCAGATCCGGTTGATATGGATGAAGATGAGAAGGAAATGCTTTCAGAGGCACGCGCTAGATTAGCGAATACAAGAGGCAAAAAGGCAAAGAGGAAGGCCAGAGAAAAGCAGCTCGAAGAAGCTAGAAGGCTAGCATCCTTACAAAAGAGGAGGGAGTTGAAGGCAGCTGGCATTCAGACTAGGTTGCGGAAGAGGAAAAGAAGAGGGATTGATTACAATGCTGAGATACCCTTTGAGAAAAGGCCCCCACCTGGTTTCTTTGATACAGCAGATGAGGAAAGACCTGTGGAGCAGCCTAAATTTCCTACTACTATTGAGGAACTTGAAGGGAAACGAAGAGCTGATGTTGAAGCTCAGCTAAGAAAGCAGGATGTTGCTAGAAATAAAATTGCTCAAAGGCAAGATGCACCATCCGCAATACTGCAGGCAAATAAGCTCAACGATCCCGAAGCGGTTAGGAAGAGGGCAAAATTGATGCTTCCGCCTCCTCAAATTTCAGATCATGAATTGGAGGAGATTGCCAAAATGGGTTATGCAAGTGATCTCCTTTCTGGAAACGATGATCTTGCTGAAGGGAGTGGAGCCACTCGGGCACTTCTTGCCAACTATTCTCAGACTCCTAGGCTTGGTATGATGTCATTGAGAACTCCCCAGAGGACTCCTGGTGGGAATGTAGATACTGTTATGATGGAAGCAGAGAACCTTGCTCGGCTTAGAGAGGCTCAGACACCTCTTCTCGGTGGGGATAATCCTGAACTGCACCCTTCTGATTTTTCAGGTGTGACACCAAGAAAAAAAGAGATCCGAACGCCAAATCCCATGGCCACTCCTTTAGTTTCTCCTGGTCCAATGGGTCTTACTCCTAGAATAGGAATGACTCCATCTAGAGATGGCTACTCTGTTGGCATGACTCCGAGAGGAACACCTATGAGAGATGAACTTCACATAAATGAAGATATGGACATGCAAGACAATGCTAAACTTGAGCTCCGTAGGCAGGCCGAGCTGAAGAGAAATCTTCGATCTGGTTTAAGTTCTCTTCCACAACCTAGTAATGAATATCAGATTATGATCCGTCCAACTCCCGAGGAACCTGAAGAACCAGAAGAGAAGATTGAAGAAGACATGTCTGACAGAATAGCTAGAGAAAATGCTGAGGAACAAGCGAGGCAAGAAGCCCTACTTAAGAAGAGGTCAAAGGTATTGCAGAGGGAGCTCCCGAGGCCTCCAGTTGCCTCATTGGACATCCTTAGAAATTTGTTGATGAGAGTTGGTGAAGATAAAAGCTCTTTTGTTCCTCCTACACCAATGGAACAAGCCGACGAAATGATAAATAAAGAGCTTCTTGCTTTATTGGAGCATGATAATGCCAAATATCCACTTGATGAAAAATCTGAGAAGGATAAGAAGAAGGGAGGCAGACGTGCAGTAAATGGTAAATCTGCAGTTTATATTCCTGAAATAGAGGACTTTGATCAGGATGAATTGAAAGAGGTATGTTGATTTTCAGTTGTATTATATTTTTTTTGAGAAAATTGTATTATATTTTTGTTTTGTGTTCTTAGTATTTACATCATATTTTTTCGACATCTGTGGCAAGTTTTTATTTTAGATGCGTGTTGGTAGTTCAACATAGTTATTTTGCCTGTTATACAGTGCCAGTTTCCAGTGCAAGCTATACCACGCTCAGGTTATGCTTAGAGGTGCATTAATTGTTTTAGTAAAGACGAGATCACCTACTGCTGAACCACGAGTCACCCAGTGATGACCCAATTCATCGTGAACACGCTTCTCCGATCCCGCACGTTCGAGTCCCCGCTTCGCCTAAGCACGATGAGGAGCCGCCACCACCCTCTTCAGCATCGCCACACTCAAACCCGGCTCGAAACCCTTCCTCCCCACGATGCCTTCGTCATTTCCGCCCTCAACCCCTAACCTAGTAGCATCTCCCACCGGCCGCACAGCTTCACACACAACACCACCACAACTCAGAAGTCACGGCCCCAGGAGCAGGGGCGAAAGAAGCCACCGATTTTGCAAGAAATGAAGTCGACGAAGACTGAACAAAAGGTTCCAATGGTCCCTTCCGGAACTCACAGCTGAAGTCCCAAGAGGCGGAAGGTAGCAGGTGCTCAATCGGGTTGAAACTAATGTCCGGACCTGAAAAGTCGAAGCCCATTGAATCATCAGGATCCGGCTTCATAATCAGGCTTGATATCATGCCCGAATTAGGCAAAGAGCGACTCGAGAAGCCCTCCAGATCATGATAAGCAATTGGGTTAAAAAGAAAACTTGAACTCGATGCCTCATCTGAAGATCCGAATAACACTTCATCAAGAAACGTCTTTGTGGCGCTATGGCTCCCAACAATGGTTTCAGATGTTACACCTTCACCGCCTGTTGATTTCGTGATTGCCAGAATTGCCGTCGCGAGATCCAACTCTCGAGATTCCCTGTTGACAATCAGGAGCTTCATTGTAGTGCCAAATGTTGTTGGAGATCTCCGCTGCCAGCTTGCTCCTCCATCACCACGAGCCAAAGCGGCACTGACTTTCGCTTTATCCTCAAATCCACACGCATGGGAAACAGAGGCTTGATCGCCTGCAACAGAACCATCATCTCCGAGCCCTCTCCCATCTGCGGATCAAAGCAACATATCTCCATTGCATTACGGATATGCTCCAAGGCCTCCCGAAGCAATTCCATCTTTCGACATCGCAAAGGAACCCCCATCACCTTCATCCTCCACACCAGACCACCACTCCTCGACCAAGGTTTTAAATCTTGATTTCGATTCGAGATGGCGAAAAAACCAAACAATGTAGAAATTTCATTGAAATTTTGACGAAATTTCGCCAATTTCGGCCAAAATCGACCTAGATTTGTGAAGGAAGGGTCCATATCGAGATTGCGATTTCGATGAAGTATCGAAACCGAAATTTTGGCGAAATTTCGCAAAATTTGAAACATTGTCCCCTAACCACCATCCAAAAATTACGGTCTTCGAGTGTTACCCCTCGACTCCGATGTCATACAACCCTTTAGTGCATCCGCAAGCACCTCCTTTCGCCCCACTGGTCGATAAACTCCTCACACATAGCAAATTCCTCGGCAAACCAGATCACATCGATGCGAGTGCTACACTCCCTCGCCATGCCCAATCTTTCACGAATCCTTTTCAACTCCACATACCCTTCCCCCACCATATCCCGTCCAAAGGTTGCTCCACCATAGCCTCCTTTGAGAGCCGCAACAGAAGTGCACCCAACTCCGTGTCGGTCAAGAGCTTCTGGGGGGCCTTCTTTTTCGACCAGGACCCTCTCACCAAGAAGTCCCGCCTGCGATGACCCGGATGATCGCACCGAAAGCAAAGCTGCTCTCGTGTCGAGCAAACCTTGGACATATGATCAACATGTCCACACCGGAAGCACCATCAATCCTCTACGCCCCTGGCCTTCGAAGTCTTACTCTTCTACCTTGGAATGCTCTAAGGAGTAAGGCCCCTCTTCCTAACTCCTCCATCTCGACATCCTCGAGCCTCGTCCCCTCACCTAATAGGGCATTCCCGACGCCCCTCCGATAAAGGTAGCTCTACGCTCACCACCATCACATTTTTCTTTGCCCTCAAACTTTCTTGCTCGTCGCTTCTCCCTCTCCCGCTCTCCCTCTTCTAAACACTCGAAGGAGGGATGGTGCAGGAGGGTGCTTTCAAGGGCTTTGAGGCTGGGGATGGTGTATGTGTGTGTCTTATTTTATTTCTAAAATTAAATATTTGTCTAAGTTGAAAATATTTTGGTTACATATAAGTTCCAAGCTATCATTTCGATCTTCGATTTCTTACATAAGATATCATTTTGCTAGTACTCTTTGTTGGCCGATGTTTTTTCTATGTTATTATTGCACGTGTCACCATTCTCTTCATGTTCAAGCGGTGAAACTAATGGCTTCTAATTTCGGTACCAAAGCTGGTTCTGAGCATCATACTACTTTTTTGACTATTGGAGCGATTGGATGAAAATTTAATGGAACATATCATGTTAATATCTTACCATTAGTCAAGGAAACTGTCCAATTCTATCTTTTTTATTGAGTTAAAGAATATTATAAATATTGATTTTAGAAAAAAAACAAGTTTTCAAGTAATTGCCTCAATTTCCTGTCATTTATTCCATCGAATTTCTTTTCTTAGGCTTTACCGAAAGGGTTAACTCTTACACCCATAACCCTGAGTAGTTTCGTAATTACCCTAGGAACCCTTGATAATCTCGAATTACACCCAAGACCTTGAGTAATGCTTAACTCTTACACCCATAATCCCGTGTTAATTTCCATCCAATTTTCTGTTAACTATGACGGTATCCGTTAACTATTTTATATTTTATACCCTTCAGCTTTCAATTATTTACAAATAAGACCATTATCCCTTTCCTCCTCCTTTCGTCCTCCAAGTAGCACCCACCTCCTCCTCCCCTTTGTCCTCCAAGCAACATCCCGTTCCTCCTCCCCTTTGTCCTCCAAGCATCACCCACCTCAGGTTGGAGCCCCCGCCCGTCTACGGCCTACCACGCCCCAGGTCAGCCCCCTACCACAGGTCGGAGCCCCCCCCCCCCCCCCCCCCCCCCTACACGCGCGTGCGCCTCCTCCTGCAAGCCCAGGTCATGCTCCTCCCTCGGCCCTAAGTCCATGTCGAGCCCCTACCCCCCCCCCCCCCCCCCCCCCCCCCGCGCCTCCGCCTGCAGAGGTACAGATCGTGTCCCACCCTCTTCCTGCGAATCCACCTGCAGGTCCAGGTTGTGCCCCCCTGCTGGTCTAGGTCGTGCCCACCCAACCCTCCCCCCCGCAAGCCTGCGCGCACCTCCGCCTACCTCAGGCGTTGCTCACCGCCCTCCGTGAAAGACATCACTGTCTGTTGCAAGCTCCAGAAACGAACCCACATCCTCCTTCTTTCCTTTCTTTTTTTTATTAATCTCAGTCGTTAAATCACGAATTGGATAGATTAACTTAGCCATCTGGTTGAGTTAATGAACTAAACTAACGGAAGGTTATGTGTGTAAAACGGAGTGGTTACTCAGGGTTTTGGGTGTAATTCGTGATTATCGAGGGTTCCTAGGGTAATTACGAACTTACTCAGGGTTATGGGTGTAAATATCCCTTACCGAAACGAAACCGAAATCCAACATTTAAGGCCTTGGTCTTCATCACATTGGGCTGCGTCGCGTTGCTTTTGATGGTTTTGGTTGCCATTTATCGATCGAGTAAACCCAAGCAGGAGTATGTTAAAGGATCTTCGAGAATCGTGATCGGTTTGAGCAACCATCTCCTAGTCACGGTTTGCTACGTGAGATTCCTTCCATGTGTTCGGATCCTTAATTTCTGCTGCTAGCCCTCTGAAGCTTGTGGTGCTCCAGATGGACATGGCGATCCACATGTACGAGGACTTTATGAGGATCATCGAGAACCTGAGCGAGAAGTATATAATCGGGTGTGGCGCTTCCATTATAGTGTACAAGTGTGTGCTCAAGAACGCTAAATCGGTGGCAATCAAGAGATTGTACAACCATCACCCGCTCAACTAGCGCAAGTTCGAACGGAGCTCAAGAAGATCGAGAGCATCACGCACCGCAACCTCGTCATCCTACATGGCAACTCAATCTCTCTGCACTGGAACCTTCTCCCTCTATGACTACATGGAGAACGACTCCCTCTGGGATCTCCTGCATGACATGTCGAAGAAGGTGAAGCTCGATTGGGACAAGATGATGCGGATCGCGATCGGTTCGGTGCATGGACTGTCCTATCTCCACCACGACTGCAAGCTGCGTATCATCCAACAAGACGTGAAGTCTTCGAACATCTTGCTAGACAATGGCAATGCTTGTGGAAGAGGGGAAGAGAATGAGTAGTGCCATCAATTGTAAATCAGGTGAACTTAGAGGGTGGATTATTTAAATACTTGACGAATTCTGTCATAGTTCATGGAGAAAAGGATGGAAGTTAACACAAGGTTATGCCGTATAAAAGTTCAGCACTATTCGGGATCTTGGGTGTATTTATGAATTATCGAGAGTTCTGGGTGTAATTATGAAATTACATTATGTTATAGATATAAATATCCCTAAATTAAATGGTGCTCCTTGTAAAGAAAATGGCAGAGATGGGCTTGAGGTGGTCTTCTCCTAAAAACATATCAAGAATTATCTTCACTACCTTCAGGTGCAATTTTGAAAACCACGAGCCTCTAGGGATTTGGTCAAGCCTCAAGATCTGAGGTGAGGATGTGCCTCATTACGATGCTTCATTGGATCAAGACAATTTTTCATTGTTATAATAGAGAAAATTTATGTTCTAATAAAAGAGAATATATCTTTGGAAGAATCCAGTTGAATACTTAATGAACAAAAAACCTTTAATTAAACTTGAGTTAGGGAATCTCTAATTACATGTCTCTGTTTTTCCCATTGAAAATTGTATTTTTGTGGCAAAATATATTATTGGATGGATTAACCGAGATTCGTGACCAGTGATTTTGAACGACGTTGTGCTTCAATCATACTAAATTACCTGTTCAAAGTTTCCACTTTTTGAGAGTATCTGACTGGTTTATTGACTTCCATTCTAATGGTTGTGTTTCTGCATATGTGGAGATTAGCTATTTTTCTTATTGTCCCTATTAGATGTCATGTTTTCAGATACTTGTAAATAGTATTCTGGAGTTTTCTATGGATCCTTGTTTCGAATATCCATTTTAGTAAAGTTTGTCAGAAATCTGGCCTATCAATTTAAAATGATGTGCAACTTCAGTACTTCTATACTAGATTTGGATAACAAACTTTTAGTAGTTATCCTTTGGCTTTTTAAGAAACTAATGTCCATGAGTAGGAAGAAATATATGCTAAATATTTTAAACTCATTTGCTCAAAGATGGCCTGATGGCATTTTGCCCTCATGTTTTGTTGCTTTACAGGCTGATACATTGATAAAGGAGGAGATTATGCATCTCCGTGTTGCGATGGGCCATGAAAGTGAGTCGCTGGATGACTTTGTTAAGGCCCGTGATGCATGCCAGGAAGATCTCATGTACTTTCCTGCTCGGTCCACCTATGGTCTTGCAAGTGTAGCTGGAACAAGTGAAAAACTTGAATCATTGCAGAATGAGTTTGAGAATCTAAGGACTAGGTTGGATGAAGAGGCTAAAAAGGCGACTAAGGCTGAACAGAAGATAAAAGTTCTTACCCAAGGATACCAGGTACACCACATCTCTACTTCTGTTATTGAATTTTTTTAGCAGTGTTTATATCAGCATTCACATCGAATCTGGAACACCAAGTTTTTTTTGTCTGGAACACCAAGTTTGACTGGAACACCAAGTTTTTTTGTCACATATAATCTGCATTCATTTCCTTTTTTTAATGTGTGCATTACTTATAATTCAACATCTTGCAGACACGTGCTGGAAAGCTGTGGTCCCAGATCGAAGCCACCTTCAAACAGATGGACACTTCGGCAACTGAGTTGGAATGCTTTGAAGCTCTAAAGAAGCAAGAACATATGGCAGCTTCATATAGAGTTAATTACTTAATTGGGGAAGTTAGGAAGCAAAGGGAGCTCGAGAATACTCTTCAGCATCGTTATGGGGACATTTTAGCTGAGCATGCGAGGGTTGAGCAACTTGTTCAGGAGCATAGATTACAACTGCGTATCCAGGAGGAGATCGCAGCACGAAACCGTGCACTCGAGGAAGAGAGGGTGCGCAAGGAGCAGGCTTTACTTGAGGAAATGGCACGCAAGGAGCAGGCTCGTCTCGAGGAGGAGAAATTGCGCAAGGAGCAGGCTCTACTCGAGGAGGAGAAATTGCGTAAGGAGCAGGCTCTACTCGAGGAGGAAATGGCATGTAAGGAGCAGACTCGTCTTGAGGAGGAGAAGGCGCGCAATGAGCAGGCTCTACTTGAGGAAGAAATAGCACGTAAGGAGCAGGCTTGTCTTGAGGATGAGAGGGTGCATAAGGAGCAGGCACTACTTGTCGAGGACGAAATGGTGCGTACAGAATACAAACAGGAGAGGGTGTGTAAGGAGCATGATGTACTTGAGGAAATGTCGCACAACGAGCAGACTCATCTCGAGGAGGAGAGGGTGCATAAGGAGCACTCTCTACTCGAGGAGGAAATGCCGCGCAAGGAGCATGCCTGTCTCGAGGAGATGATGCGCAAGGAGCATGATCTACTCGAGGAGGAAACCATGCGCAAGGAGCTGGTTTGTCCGGAAGAGGAAACGTTGCACAGCAAGCAGTCTCTTCTTGAGGAGGAATCAGCATTAAAGTCTGATGCTCTGGAAATTGTGGAATCCATTAATTGTGAACAATTCAATGGTTCTGTGGAGACTGTACCTAAAGATTTGCCGATTTCAACTGAGCCAGTCACAGCCTGTCTCCCATAATGAACAGTCTCTACTTGAGGAGGGAACGGCGTGCAATGAGCACTCTCATCTCAAGAAGGAGAAGGTGCGTAAGGAGAAGGAACTATTCAGGGAGGAACCGATGAGCAAGGAGCATGTTTGTCCCAATGAGGAAATGATGCAGACTGAGCAGTCTCATCTTGAGGAGGAATCGTCATTGAAGTCTAAGGCTCTGGAAATTGCTAAGTTCATCGATTGCGAACAATTCAATGGTCCTATGGAGACTGTACCTAATGATTTGCCGATTCCAACTGAGCCAGTCATAGCCTGTCAAGTCCAGGATACCCATGAGATGGATTCTATCATCACGACCATTGATGTCAATGAAAGCTCATTACCAGCCTCCATTATTTCAGAACATGGAGATGCTATTACTCCAACAGCTGTTGCCGAACTTCTCCGTCAATCCGATATTTCAATGGAACAAGAGATTTGCATTTCCATGGAGGCCATTATTTCCGAGCTCCCTGGCGAATCCAGCATTTTAAAGGTTTGAGATTCCAAAGCCTTGTATGTAGATATTTGTAATATATTTTGTTACTTAAACCCACTGTTTTCTTCTCCGTCAATGTGGAAGGTCATCCGGCATTTGATGGCATGCAGGCGGCATCTGATGGCTTTATTACTTCATTAAGTGACGCACAAGTTGATGTGGAAAATTGCAGTTCAGATTATCAGCAGGCTGCTCAGACTGATCAAGTAAAAGAAACTTTGGAGGTTGAAGCTCATTGTGGAATGGTTGTAGAAGGCACTGTGACAGAACCGATCAATGGTATTCCCGACGACTACTGATGTACCAGAGACTGCAGATGACATGGTCGGCTAAGCTATAAGCATCGGCGAGGAGGCTGCCCACCTCCTTTGTTTTATTATCGAAATCATAAGCATCGACAGTTATAGCCCTGCAGGGTTAAGCACGGAATCTGCAGATACTAGTTTTTAGAATCCGTGTTGGAAGCATGCGAAGGAGGTGGCAAGTGGGAGGGGCACTGTGATGTACACGACTCGGTGAGGATTTTTCTGCTGAATCTATCTCTTCGACGTTGAAGAAAATATTTGTTTCGAGACTACTGCAAGTCAAAAAAAGCTGTTGATCATCTGGAGTCATTTTCTTTTGGCCTCCTGGGAATTAGAACATGAAAGGAAGAGATCATATTTCTCTTTTTTGATGATTTTTTTGTTGTTATATGGATGTGTTAACTAGAGACCAAATCGTACACGGCGATGAACTGTTGAAGAACGTGTAAGAAAGTGGAAGGTTCGAGAAACACACATGAATACACTCATGCGCGTCGTTGAATCTAATGCCCTTGTAACTCGGAAACCTGAAGTGGGTGTAACCTGTAAGTTATGATATCCTCTCATTTCCTTTTGCTTCCAGTTTTGTTTCAGTTTTTCCGTAGGCTTGTGAGGACTAGACATTCTCATTCTCAATGTCCCACAGCCACGTGGCTCTTGGTCATAGATTTGTGATTCTTGTTGTTATGTCATAAGATTATGATTATGGTTCTTTGGGCGATTTGGATTGAAAGGAAAAGGGTAAGAGAAACTATCCTGTTATATCCCTAGCTTCAAAATGGGATTACAAGACTATGCAGAACCCCATGCGATGCCTGTACCAAAACCGGCCGTGGGAATGACGTCCTGAACCGCTCCTTGCCATCCCAGACGGTGTTGTCTGGCGTGAGCAGACAGGACTGGTGCTGCCATGGCTAGCCAGATTTGACTGAACCTTGTCTGACGGTATCTGCAGGTGGGTGGAGAGCGCACCGATGATCCACTGATTTTGCCTGTATGAACGATCCACATTTCTTGTGATTTTAAGATACCAATGGAAGCTTTGCACTGTGCAATACAATGGCGTAGTGGAGGAATCCACGTACATGATGTATCTGGAGCCAGTCGACGCTGGAAGTAGCGAGGGCAGCCTTGTCTAGAGCCGTCTCTATGGATCATGGTACACAGTGGACTGCGAAAAGGAAGGCTTCCTTTCCGTTCATGTGTATGAACGAATTTAGCCAGAATGTCTAGGCGGAAGCTGTGGTTCGCTGTTGGCATGTTCAGTGGCGTTGATTTCTTCTTCCATCGGAATCCGAGCAGGCGGTCCTTGTCATTGCTGCAGCGGTGTTTGTCATATGTTCGTTAACCGGTGATTCAAAGTTGTAAAGTTCAGACGAAGAACATTGACAAAGATGTAAGAAGTTCGGTGATGGGATTACTAGTAGGGCTAGTGTAAGGAATCAATGTTTCTTTTAAGTACTCGTGGGGAAAAATACCCCTTCAGGATTGTGTAAAATAAATTGCAATACATTATACATACCCACATCTAAACAAAGTATGAGAACATGTTATAAGAGGGAGAGATAACTACTTAACAACTTGAGCTTAAGTATTTTGAGTGGTTGTTGATCAATTCAATTGAGTATGCATCGAAAAAGTTGTCAGAGTTAGTCTTCTTCGATAATGGTCCAGATTTAGGTCTTTTAGTCACAACACATAATCTCCGGAGGAGCCTCAAGCACATGTTGCCCATTATTTATTTCCTTGTATGCCTATGTAGAAATGGATCTGATCAACGATGCATAGACAAAAATAGATCCATAAAAAAATCATGCACAAACATGCATACTCCAATATTGAAATAAAACGTTATCATGGTAGACAACAATCCTTACCATCGTCTCCTAGAACGATCTCAACAATCCTTCCCATCAGCTTTCAACCAGTCACAAGGAAATAGGAAGATCGGCCACATTAGCAATCTTCGAATTTAGTTCTCAAGAAAACAATCTTCATCAACGATCTCCTAATTGAAGGCTGATTTGTAGTACGTTGTATACTGCTTGTGAGGTTGAAATCTCCACGTGACTTGTGGTGAATGAGAATCGAGAAAGCCATGCCATTTACTAAATTAGAGAAGTACTTTAGTGTCAATTATCATGTAGAATTGGTGGTTTCCTCTAAGTAGACTGTGTCTAATCTATAAAACCCTAATGGTGCGATTTGATGCCATGCTAAATTGGTATCATGGATAAATTATTTTTAGTGAAGTGAAGCTAATGGGAAAGCTGCTTGTTTAATTATTTGGACGGAGACGGGTGTGGAGGAGTTGTGATATAACTTCAAGAGAGTCTAAGTGTATGCTCCTAAGTTCTCTTTTTAAACATCGGATAAGCTTTTCTTCGGTAAGAAGATCATCACTTTTAATGTCAAATTTATCGTGGTTGTCTTTTGTGTCAAGAATAAAATATTTACGACCAAAAACATGGATATATTTGATTCGAGAAGAACAATTAAAATGAAGTTCAAATGGTATCTTCTTTAAAACGAGACGGATTTAAATACATTTTAAACCAAACAACCTGACTAATAGCTTCTACCCGAAAGTAATGAGAAAGTAATGAGGTAATTCATATTCACACAATATATTATTTATGACACTAAATAATATGGAATGATAGCAATAGGTGATTAACTTTGCTATTTTGTGGCTTATTTGGAAATGTCACAGCAAACTCGCTTTCGATGGTGTTCCGGCTAATGCAAAAATTATAATTAAAGAAGCCTTTTTTAATTTGTTCTGTTAGATCTGATTTA